>JAVJIF010031070.1:0-114404 GCA_038442645.1 Agave tequilana
TGAAAATCACCTAGAGGGGGGGGGGTGAATAGGTGATTATGCTAATCTAAGGCCAATTTAAAAATTATGAAGCAAATGCAATGAGATGAATGAATGAATATGGCAATAGCAATCAAAACACTAAGTAATAGCAATGGAAAGTAAACCAATCGCAAATACAAAGATATGTTATCGAGGTTCGAGCACCCACTCTACTCCCCGCCTTCCCCAGAAGGATTCTAGCTACTTTCACTATCACAAAGATCAATTACAAATGGAGTACCCAACTCCTACAATTTCAGCACAATACAATTTCTAAGTAATCAAAAGATCACAAACTCTCTCTTTCAAATATCTCTTCCCTTACAAAGGTCCTTAGAGAATATTGAGAAGGAATGAAGCTCTTGTGTAAGTGAAGAAAGAAAATCAAATTCAGAGAGTATATCAAGAACACTTCTGAAAATGAATGAGAAATATCAGCACAAAAATAAGAAACAAGCTCTTTTGAAATATCCCAAACTTTTGAATTTTCTCTTGAATAATTGTTGTAAAGAAACTCTCCCCAAACACCCCTATTTATAGGAGAGGGCTAGGGTTTAGGGTTAGGAATTAATTACTGAAGATTAGGAAGTAATTAGTTCCAAATATACCCTCCAACGATATTTAATTTCAAAAATCAAGTTAAAACAGATTAAAAATATGCCCGTTTTACTGTTCAACGGCCATATCGGTCGACTGGCCCGGTCGACCGATAGTTCAAAAATTTGACCGTTATGAACTATCGGTCGACTGGTACAGTCGACTGCTCCTGACTGAGACTCAAAACATGTACCGGTCGACTATCGGTAGATAGCCGGTCGACCGAAAAGATAAAAGATAAACTATCGGTCGAAGGCCGGTAGACCACCGGTCGACTGGTAAGATACAGAGAGCAAACTAAAAACTTCGGTCGACTACCGTAGCCTACCGGTCGACCGACAGACGTGCACACGGATACGTGCACTCTGCCAGATCTTCGGTTGACTGGTGGTATATTGCCGGTCGACCGGCTCAGGTCAAAAATTGAAATAGAAAGGGAATTTTGAGAGGAAAAATATTTTGATCAAAACTATTTTGAACAGGAAATCAGTATACAACATAAAAACAGATTTGTAGAAGGAAGAATTAGTGTTAAAGTATTTTTGTATATTTTATGAGGAATAAACTTGGAATAGCATACGCGTGAAAACGTGTGTGTTTGAGCATCAACCTACTCTCTATTCTTTAACATGCTATAAAGCTATAAAACAAAACCTAAGGACCTCTGAAGCAATCTTTGAGCCATCCAATGCCTTGCAAGTGCCTTCTCTTCTATGATCCTTCCTTGATGTGCAATTTGCCTTCATTGCTATATGGAACTTAGAAGTTTTTGCAAAAGCGAAGCGAATGAGCTCTAAACATGGTACAAACCTGAAATGCATCTTGATCAAATCATTAGTACCAAATAGCACTTATTTGGTTTGTTATCATCAAAACACAAACAATGGAGAGTGTAACCTCTTGGGCCAACAATCTCCCCCTTTTTGATGATGACAAAACAAATAGGCTATTTACAAAAATATGGGGAGGAGAAAACTCCCCCTCAAATTATGCTATATTTAAACATTATAAATATGCTCTAGATACCAATAATTGAATGATAAAAAAAAATGATGCACCAATTATTGAAATCAACAATACAATACAAATGAAACTTTAAAACTTGTACTTGATACCAAACAACCAAAAATCAAAAATTTGCTCCTTGATACCAATTTAAACTTAAATCATAGAGATTAAAAAAAAACACATAAAAACTCATAAATTCATATGGAACCAAGACCAAATGAACTTATTTTTGTACATGTAACTTATTCTCCCCCTTTTTGTCATACATCAAAAGGGTTATGAAAAACATGTTTAATCAATAATACACATATTTAATTCTCCACAAATAAACGAAAATCTAGCAAAATCAAGTGGTTTTGTAAAAATATCGGCTAGTTGAAATCGGTGGAAACATAATCAATATCAATATCACCTTTCTCAAAATGATCTCTAAGAAAGTGATATCTAATCTCAATGTGCTTGGTCTTACTATGTTGATTTGCATTTTTAGTTAAATGAATAGTACTAGTATTATCACAAAATATTTTAATATTTTTATAATGCAAATCATAATCAAGGAGAGTATGTTTCATCCAAAGGACTTGTGCACAACAAGCCCCCGCGGCAACATACTCCGCCTCGGCGGTTGATAGAGCTACGGAATTTTGCTTCCTAGAGGACCATGAAACAAGACAATTACCGAAAATTGACATGTCCCACTAGTACTCTTTCTATCTACTCTACAACCCGCATAGTCGGCGTCCGAATAACTATCATAGAAAAATCTATAGTTTTCGGATACCAAAGACCTAATCCAATCGTTCCCTTAACATATCGAATAATGCGTTTTACGGCAATTAAATGAGATTCTTTGGGACACGATTGAAATCTAGCACAAAGACACACACTAAACATGATATCCGGCCTACTTGCCGTTAAATATAAAAGACTACCTATCATGCTTCTAAACAATTTAATATCAACATTTTTACCTTGTTCGTCCTTATCAAGCTTGGTTGTAGTTGCCATGGGAGTGTTGCAAGTTTTAGCGTCTTCAAGTCCAAACCTCTTCACGAGTTCCTTTGCATATTTGGCTTGGCTAATGAAGTTCCCATCTTGCAATTGCTTGACTTGGAGTCCAAGGAAGAAGTTGAGTTCACCCATGGAGGACATTTCAAATTCTTGTTGCATTACCTTTTCAAAATCCTTGCATAAAACTTCATTAGTAGAACCGAAAATTATATCATCAACATAAATTTGGACAATCAAAATATCATTATCAACATGCTTAGTGAATAGAGTAGTGTCTACTTTGCCTTTAATAAAATTGTTTGAAATAAGAAAACTTGAAAGCCTTTCATACCAAGCTCTTGGAGCTTGTTTCAAACCATATAAAGCCTTATCGAGTTTGAAAACAAAATCGGGATGAACATGATCAACAAAACCGGGAGGTTGAGCAACAAAAACTTCTTCATTAAGAAATCCATTTAAAAATGCACTTTTTACATCCATTTGAAAAAGTTTGAAATTTTTAAAAGATGCATAAGCTAGTGTTATCCGTATGGCTTCAAGCCGTGCTACGGGTGCAAAGGATTCCTCAAAGTCGATTCCCTCAACTTGAGTGTAACCTTGGGCCACTAACCTAGCTTTATTCCTAATGACATTTCCGGACTCATCCAACTTATTCCTAAAGATCCACTTAGTACCAATTATTGGTCTATCGTGGGGCTTAGGAACAAGGTGCCAAACTTGGTTGCGCTCAAATTGATTGAGTTCCTCTTGCATGGCAAGCAACCAATATGGGTCCGTCTCGGCTTCGAGAATGCCTTTGGGTTCTACATGAGAAATGAAAGCAAAGTTACCACATATGTCATGGAGTTTGGAGCGCGTTGTGACTCCTTTGGAAGCATCACCCAAAATGAGCTCCTTCGGATGATTTGTAGCGTATCTCCAAGCTTTGGGAAGTGTTGCGCACTTTCCTCATTATCCTTTTGAACTTCACCTAAAGGTTCTTGCTTATCTTCTTGCGCGGGTGAGTCCTTCAAGGATAGTTTCTCCAAGCTTTCACCTAATGGTTCAAACTCTACAACATTCTCAACACACACATTAGATTCTTCAAACTTAACATGCATGGTTTCTTCAATAGTAAGTGAAGATCTAATGAAAACTCTATATGCTTTGCTAGTAGAGGAATATCCTACAAAGATAGCCTCATAAGCTTTAGCATCAAATTTACCCAAATTCTCTTTAGTGTTCAAAACAAAACATTTGCATCCAAAAACTTTGAAATAGGAAACATTTGGTTTTCTAAAATGATACATTTCAAAAGAAGTTTTCGAAGAAATTTTGCATAAATAAATACGATTCGATATATAGCATGCGGTGTTTACGGCCTCGGCCCATAAATATTGAGGGAGGTCGTATTCACTTATCATTGTCCTAGCCATCTCTTGAAGTGTTCTATTTTTCCTTTCTACAACTCCATTTTGTTGTGGAGTTCTAGGACAAGACATTTCATGCTTAATTCCCTTTTCATCACAATAAGTTATGAAGAGTTGGTTAACAAACTCACCACCTCTATCACTCCTTATTCTCAAAATCGGAAAACCTTTCTCTTTTCAACTCTTTTTCTAAAAATCTTAAAGTGAGAAAAAGTTTGATCTTTATTTTGCAAAAAGAAAACCCAAGTAAATCGAGAGAAATCATCAACTAAAACAAATGCAAATCTACTTCCATTTAAGCTTTTAGTTTTAGTTGGTCCAAATAAATCCATATGAATTAATTCTAGAGGTCTAGTTGACATGATATCCTTGATTGGTTTAAAGGAAGACTTGGTTTGTTTCCCAAGTTGGCACGCACTACAAATGCGGTCTTTCTCAAAACTCAAGCAAGGAATACCCTTCACCAATTCCTTTGAATTAATTCTAAAAAGATGTTCAAAAGAGCATGTCCTAATCTTCTATGCCAAAGCCATGAATTTCATCAAAAGCATTTAAACACTTAGTAGAACACTCTACATTAAGCATGTCAATTATATAAACATTGTCATCACGAAAACCGGTCAAAATACAATCATTTGATTTAATATCAAAAATCTTGCAAGAAGTATCATCAAAAACAACTTTAAGACCACGATCACAAAATTGACTAATACTAAGTAAATTATGCTTCAAACCATCAACTAAAACAACATTCTCTATTATAGGAGATGTACCAATTTGGATATTACCGATACCAATTATCTTGCCTTTGGAATCATCCCCGAAGGTGACGGAGCCACCTTCCATGTACCTTGATAGGGTTGTGAAGTTGTTGATATCCCATGTCATGTGCCTCGAACAACCACTATCAAGGTACCACCGCTCCCTACGTCTTGGAGCCTTGGTGTGTACCTACATCAAACATTTTAGGACTTGATTTTGGTACCCACATTTTCTTGGGTCCATGAGGGTTAGAACCATTAACCCAAACAAGATTATTTGAGCTATGCAATTTATCATAACAAAATTTTGCTAAATGTCCATTTTTGCCACAATATGTGCATCTATACACTCTACCATATTTAAATGCATAATGAGTGTGTGTTTTTGTGAGCATTGGCATTGTGAGCATGAAAAGATTTAGCATGAGAAGCATTAGAAGTATGAGCATGTGGAATCTTATCATGAGAAACTTTAGCATGAGATGTATGCTTTTTGGAAAATTTTTCTTCAAGTTTCTTTGTATTAAAAGCACAATCTTTTAAAACTTTTCAAAATCACTCATTTTAGCTTTAAAAGAAGAAATTTCATTATTATCAACAATAGGGGTTTTACCCTTACAAGAATCTTATAAGAATGAAATTCATTTTGAATGGAAATAAGATTAGAAGAAAGATCCTCTTTTTCTTGTGAAATCAAAGCAAGTTGAGATTTAAGAAAAGCAACTTCCTTTTGTAGTTTAAAACACTCCATTTTCTTGTTATCATAAGTTTCGGAAAGTTCTACAAAAGCATGCACTAGAACTTCCTTACTTAAATCATCATCATTATCATCTATAGATTCAAGAGTTTGAGGGGTTACCTTGGGTGTGTTTGCCATGAAACACATGTTTGCGGTGTCCGCCTTTTCTTCATCTTCGGACTCGCTTTCCGAATCCCAAGTGGCCTTGTAAGCCTTCTTTTCGTCTTGCTTTCTTGGCTTGAAGGAGGAAGTCATTTTCTTCTTGAATTCCGGGCAATCGGCCATGATGTGTCCGGGCTTGCGGCAATTGTAGCAAATGATCTTTCGCTCCTCTTTACCTTCAAACTTTCTCCGGAAATTTTGCTTGTTCTTCCGGTACATCCTCTTGATGTTGCGCACGAGGAGGGAGAGCTCCTCATCTTCTTCTTCATCTTCATCTTCGTCTTCAATGGTGGAGGAAGAAGACTTGAAAGCGATAGACTTCTTCTTTGTTGGAGCCGCCTCTTCTCTTGCTTTCTTCTCCATCTCATAGGTTTTGAGGTTCCCTATGAGACTTATGATGTCCATCTCGTCTTTGTCGTTCAATTCCTTCAAGGTAGTAGACTTGATCTCCCAAGATGGAGGAAGAGCCCGTATCACCTTGCGTACCTTTTGGTCGTTGGAGATGATGTCACCTAATGAAGAAAGACCATTAGTGATTTTTGTGAAACGAGTAATCATGCAATCAATTGTTTCATCATCTAGCATCTTAAATGATTCATATTGAGACCGCAAGAGATCTACTTTGGCTCTCTTGACTTGTGAGGTCCCTTCATGCGTGACCAATAAGTGTTGCCACATCTCATAGGCGGATTGGCAATGAATAACACGTGTAAGGTCATCCTCATTCAAGGCGGTAAGAAGGGAGTTTTGGGCTTTTGAGTTAGCCTCATACATCTTAAAGTCAAGGTCGGTCCAAGTGCCCTCATCACCATCGGGTGCCTCATAGGGTTTGGTCAAGGATTTGGCAACTAAGCTACCTAGTGATTGCAAAAATATAGTCATCCTAACCTTCCAAATAGGGAAATTAAGGCCATCAAATTTAGGTGGAGATTTAATGTTGTCGGCCATGTTTACTAGTGTGTGTATGGATGAATGAAAATGTTGATTAGCAATATTTTAGGATCTCTCTAAGGATGTTAAGCCAAACCTAGAGTCCAAGCTCTGATACCAATTGAAAATCACCTAGAGGGGGGGGGGTGAATAGGTGATTATGCTAATCTAAGGCCAATTTAAAAATTATGAAGCAAATGCAATGAGATGAATGAATGAATATGGCAATAGCAATCAAAAACACTAAGTAATAGCAATGGAAAGTAAACCAATCGCAAACACAAAGATATGTTATCGAGGTTCGAGCACCCAGCTCTACTCCCCGCCTTCCCCAGAAGGATTCTAGCTACTTTCACTATCACAAAGATCAATTACAAATGGAGTACCCAACTCCTACAATTTCAGCACAATACAATTTCTAAGTAATCAAAAGATCACAAACTCTCTCTTTCAAATATCTCTTCCCTTACAAAGGTCCTTAGAGAATATTGAGAAGGAATGAAGCTCTTGTGTAAGTGAAGAAAGAAAATCAAATTCAGAGAGTATATCAAGAACACTTCTGAAAATGAATGAGAAATATCAGCACAAAAACAAGAAACAAGCTCTTTTGAAATATCCCAAACTTTTGAATTTTCTCTTGAATAATTGTTGTAAAGAAACTCTCCCCAAACACCCCTATTTATAGGAGAGGGCTAGGTTTAGGGTTAGGAATTAATTACTGAAGATTAGGAAGTAATTAGTTCCAAATATACCCTCCAACGGATATTTAATTTCAAAAATCAAGTTAAAACAGATTAAAAATATGCCCGTTTTACTGTTCAACGGCCATATCGGTCGACTGGCCCGGTCGACCGATAGTTCAAAAATTTGACCGTTATGAACTATCGGTCGACTGGTACAGTCGACTGCTCCTGACTGAGACTCAAAACATGTACCGGTCGACTATCGGTAGATAGCCGGTCGACCGAAAAGATAAAGATAAACTATCGGTCGAAGGCCGGTAGACCACCGGTCGACTGGTAAGATACAGAGAGCAAACTAAAAACTTCGGTCGACTACCGGTAGCCTACCGGTCGACCGACAGACGTGCACACGGATACGTGCACTCTGCTAGATCTTCGGTTGACTGGTGGTATATTGCCGGTCGACCGGCTCAGGTCAAAAATTGAAATAGAAAGGGAATTTTGAGAGGAAAAATATTTTGATCAAAACTATTTTGAACAGGAAATCAGTATACAACATAAAAACAGATTTGTAGAAGGAAGAATTAGTGTTAAAGTATTTTTGTATATTTTATGAGGAATAAACTTGGAAATAGCATACGCGTGAAAACGTGTGTGTTTGAGCTTCAAACCTACTCTCTATTCTTTAACATGCTATAAAGCTATAAAACAAAACCTAAGGACCTCTGAAGCAATCTTTGAGCCATCCAATGCCTTGCAAGTGCCTTCTCTTCTATGATCCTTCCTTGATGTGCAATTTGCCTTCATTGCTATATGGAACTTAGAAGTTTTTGCAAAAGCGAAGCGAATGAGCTCTAAACATGGTACAAACCTGAAATGCATCTTGATCAAATCATTAGTACCAAATAGCACTTATTTGGTTTGTTATCATCAAAACACAAAACAATGGAGAGTGTAACCTCTTGGGCCAACAGTGGGATCCAACCCGGCCATGTTCTTTTTGAACCGGACCACATGGGTTTGGTGTACAAGCAGGTCTCGACCCACTCCGCTACCCACCCGCTGCGCTGCAACAGTTGGAAGGAACCGCTGCAGCTGTTCCTGTCTGGAACGAATAGTTGCAAAGGTTCAGACAGAACCGTTGCAACCGCTCAGACGGATTTGCCCTCCAAAAGTTCCCAAGAGCGCTATAAATAGCGCTCCTCTCCGTGGATTAAAACACAGCGAACGGAGCATTCTCTTCTCTCCCTCTTAAGGAATTCAGATCTGAAATGAGTCGTCTGAAAATTCAGAATTTTTTGAAGAAAAATCTGAAATAAGATTCGTTCTGAAAGAAGGTTCAGAAAATTCAACAGATTCTGATATAAAGAATTGTTGTTTGAATCTGGGACTTCTAAGAAGAATAAATTCTTCTCTCTCCCTACTTTCTCTACAGTGAATAATCCTCCAAAGTTAAGACAAATATTCTCCCTGAAATTTGTCTTTGTCCTGCTGGATTGAAATCCTGTGAAGGTATTGATTAATTACGGTTCGACCGTATGATGATTTGGTAGTACTATCCAAATACCGTGAAGGAGTGTTGTATCTTGGGAGACCAGCGTCCAGTAACCCGTTCGCACCGAAGCGGGGGACATAATTATCTTAAGGAGATTTGCTACATGTGTATCTCACTCCAATTGTTGTAAAAGTGAACTAACATTCTTTATACAGGGGTTATACTGAAATATTTATGCTAATAAATATTACTGTATATTGAGACTGACTAATACTAGTTTAATTGGTGTTTAACCAAGGAAGGTAATTGAAAGGTGATTTTGTAATTAAGGAATATTCTATTGAACGTAAAACCTCCCACCTGATATTCACCGACCTAACCAATTATATCGGTGACATTGATTAGTTGTCAGATCTATCTTGAAACTAACAAGTTGTTGATTTACCACGTTTAAAATACGTTGGCGAATTAGTTACTAGTTATTACTTGTGTCACTCTGAATTACCTCTCCGAAACTGAGCTCCTGAAAACTAACTGTCACTCCGCGACTGCACCCTTACTCCGAGTTTCGCTTCACTCCAATGCCAAGCTGTCAGTTCGAGACATGCTTCAGTTTACACCAAATTCCATTTCGCCTAATGACACCGAGCTTCAGGTCACTCCGAACTCCACTTCGCCCAGAACAGCTCCAAACTCAAAAGAATTGGCATAATCTATGCCAACTTGTCTTTAGATACAAGAGAGGCGATGAATGCTTATAAACACTCAACTTTTCCCCATATATCCAATGTGAGACTATTTTTCCTCACAAAACAAGTTTTAAGTTACAAAAGTACAACAGGGCCTCTCCGTCCTCGACCCGGGCTAGGCCTCAGGCTACTTGTCGGTCCTTGACAGCGTTGTTTGGGCCTTTGTGGTTGCTTTTGAGCGTGGCTTTGGCTTCCATGTTGTGCTGCTTCTTTGCGTGCTGCGGCTGTACTGTTTGATTATCTTTGAGGGTCATTAATTTTGTTTGTTAGACTTGTTCATATGACGTAAGTCTAATAGTCTATAATATGATTGTATTAATGTTCTTGTATTCTCTTTGATTATGTATGTGATTGTTAATTATATGTTATTCTCATCTTGGCTTCTTGATTTACAATGCTTTTTCTCCCCCATTTCTTTCTTTCTTTCTTGTTTAAGTTTCCAACCTGACTTGTGATTCTTTTTCCTACTATGATTTTTGTTTTGAAAAAATAGTAAAATTTTGTTTAGAATAAAAGATACAGCACGCAGTACTCCACCTGTTATAATATGTATATTACTCAATTCAATTGAGAATCGAACTTGAAACCTCCCTCTAGAGAACTAGAAATGTCACCGACACGATAACTTGCTTTCATTTAGTGAAATAATGACACATAAAATTAATCCTTCTCAAGTGTATAGATGGCACTATCATTGCAAGTAAATGAAGATTGCTATTTTTTTCAATAAAAAAAAATAATATAGATTGATACTTTTTCAGGGAATCTTTGGACGATTCCAGTTTGATTCCAAGGTTAAATGGTTTCACACGCAAATGGGTCAGTCCGCATAAAGTAGTTAACAAAATTGTTGAAAAAGAGAGATAGAGAAAGAAACAATTTAATAAAAAAAATTAAATTGTTTTCTCTAGAATTGGGTTAACTTTTATGAGAAATGAAGGACTTGGGACACCATCCCAAAAGACTAGTCTTTTAAGTGAAGTTGTCCAAATACTTATAAAGAGTATCCCCAAAGAGCACCACTCTTATATGTGAAAGACCAATTGCAGCAGCACGTCGAGCCCAACATTAGCTTCAAAGGGGCCTATTGCGTCTTTTTGCGCCAGTGGGGTGGGTGGCCAGGCCCATTGTGGGGACACACGGAAATGAGCACCACTCTTATATGTGAAAGACCAATTGCAGCAGCACGTCGAGCCCAACATTAGCTTCAAAGGGGCCTATTGCGTCTTTTTGCGCCAGTGGGGTGGGTGGCCAGGCCCATTGTGGGGACACACGGAAATTCGGGGCATGGCTCTGATACCAATTAAAGGACTGGCACCATCCCAAAAGATTAGCCTTTTAGGTGGAGTTACCCAAATCCTTATATACCCAATGCCATCCCCACGCCTAGCCGATGTGGGACTATCTGTTCGACCCAAATCCCAACAAGAAAGGTCCAAAATTTAATATTGATAAGATAGAGAAATGCATTTTTTGATTCCCATGTTTGTCCATCTTCGGATCTTAATTCACTATTTAAAAGTTCGGGTAACTCTCTCTCTCTCTCTCTCTCTCTCTCTCTCTCTCTCTCTCGCGTACCTTTCTTTTCTTCTTTTCAACTTCCCTTTTAACACATGATGGAAAAATTTTAACTTGCAATTCCAAAATGCACATGATATCTTTTCTCAAAAAAGATAAAAAGAAAAAATAATAGCCTCCTTAACTTGAAACAAAACAAAACAAAATAGCTTCCCTATAAATTTATGAGTTAAGGTACATGTTCACAACTAATTTATATACACAAATGAATAGAACTATTCAATTATGAATATTCCAAGTCGATCATCTCCTTCTTATTTGGGAATATTGCTTTTAGCTCATCAAGAAAAGATTAACCCGTCAAAAACTCTTTATTTTTTAAACCTTGCCAAAAACTCTTCAGATACGAGTTTGGGTTGTATTTGGGTCCTCATGTACGCTTACTCGACCTAGTGGGTCTGGACCTATGGTTGAATGTTGAAATGTCCATGTCTTATGCTGTCAAATAGGTCTGTTGCCTCAAAAAAAATTTTAACGGAAAAAAGAGAGAGAAAAAGGGAAAAAGAGGAGGAGAGATCTGATCCCAACCTAGTCATCGACCTCCCGAAGCTTGCCTTCCCCGACCAACACCTGGCCGTTGGGGGCAGCCTATTCTATTTTCCATTAGAAAACTTTGAAAATTGGTGAGAGGGATAACACGTAATAAAAAATGAGAATTACAAGAATTTTCTACGATTGTTGATTTTTGAAAAGTGTTCTTGCAGGAATCTGATCAGCGCACAATCACTTTGTCCCTTTGATGATGTAAGTAATAAGCTTCGGATCTGCTGCTAAGTATTCTTTCTCGTCTGGTTCGGTAATTCCTTGAGGATGAAGAATTAGAGTATTGGAACCCTGTGCTAATCCTTGAAAATGAGAGAAATATTCTCTCTAAGCTCTTGGAAAGCAAGAAAATAACTTGTCTTTCTCTTGCTTGTCTGGGTGTGTGTCTGCTTCTTCCTTCATCTCATGCTGGTGGGCTATTCAGTGTCTTATCAACAGTAAGCATCTCCTAAAAATCAGCAAAGATTATTAAAACAGTCATCTGGCAAGGCTAGAATAGCGTTCGACGAGACTAGCCAAAAGTTGTTGCCTTTAAGGGAGTCACGATCCCCTTAATTATCTCCTCTAAATGAGGGATTTAATGGGTGTAACAACCCTACTCAGGGGTTAGAAATGGTCAATAGACCTAAAGTGTTGCTTGTCTCGCGAACTTAGCTTGTAGCGAAGCTAATCTTCTATCTTCTGATGAAGCTAGCCATTTTGGTGAAGTTAGCCCATTAGGCTGAAGTTAATTTTCTAGCTTCTGGCGACGCTAGCTTATCTGGTGAGGTTAGTCGGATGGGCTGAAATAACAACCTTTTTAGGCTGGTTTAAGCCTATTTAAAGGTATGTTTGACCATCTTTACACTTAGTTGGATACAGTAGGGTATAGATAACTTCTCTATCCATCGTGGATTGATACGAGGCTAGCAAAGTGTGGACTGATTGTCAAACTGTTACGACTTGTCTTTTAGAAGTGTCGACAAGTTAGACGTTATACAAACCAGCTGAAGAGTTATCTAGAATTTTGTCTTTTAGAAGTGTCAACTTGCTCGAGCTCGAGCACTAGATTCTCGCGGCGAGATGGGTTTTGGAGCAGTGAGCTCGAGCTACCATCTCGCTGGTGAGCAGAGCGTTCGTGATCGAGCTCGAGCCTAGATCCTCATCGGCGAGCAGAGCCTCCGAGCTCGTGCTGCCATCTCGAGCTTCGATTTGAATGAATTGCATGATCAGTTGTTGGTTTTAAATTTGTGTTGGTTGTGCATTGATGCAATCTCTATTTGTTTTTGTTGATTGTATTAGATTAATGTGGTTCTTTCTCTCTCTGATTTTTGAGATAAGGGAGCATATTTTTTGTTGTGGATGTTAATTTTTGATGGGATGCGAATTTTTTGATTTCATGAATGGGATGCTAATTTTGATTTCGTAAATGGGATGTGAATTTTAATTTATTGGGAGTTTGGTGTTTGTATTTTTTCGGGGATAGTAATTTAATTTTTTGGTGTAGCATTTTTCTCCCTTTTTTACTTTTATATTTAATTTTCATTTTATAATAATCTCCCTATTTCATTTTTACCTCTCTCGAGCTATAAACCTCTCCATGACCAAATATATTATTGCCTGTTGTTTATTTGGTCAAGTGAGACAGATCATAATAAAGTTGGATAGAAATTTATAAAAGTAGACATAATTGATTGAATTGGACAGAAAGAGAAAAAGTTAGATAGAAATATATAAAAGATAGCAATTGACACAGAAAGACAGAAATTTATAAAAGTAGATAAAAATTGATTAAAGTGGATAGAAAGAGATAAAGTTAGATAGAAAGAGAAAAACTGGGTGTGATCTCCTCGTCGATGACGGACTGATCTGGCGCGAGGCCCATCTGGACCTGGGAGCAGGATTTTGATTTAGTTTGTGAGTTTGAGCTAATTTGTGATTTTGAAGGAAATTTGCTGATGAAATCTAATTTTTTTTTTATGGGGATGTTAATTTTGAAAGCACACCTAGAGGGGGGTGAATAGGTGTACTTGCTAATCTAGAAACTAAATGCGCTAAATGCGGAAGCTAATGCAAATTTTGCAACACACTTAATACAACACACAAGTGTAGCCGAATTCCCCGTGAAGGGCTCTGGACTAACTCCTCTTGATTCCCCTTGAATGGGTTGAGGTGCTATGTGAAGCTCTTGTGGTTAAGTATAAGTGAGGCACACACAAACAACCAAGCATATACAAGATATAGCAATATGAAATATGCAAGGCACAACACATGCAAATATGAATGTTATGACAATATGAATAATGCTATGCACAAAACAAATAGAGAGAGGGTTAGAGAGACAATGGATCAAACGCTAACAACAAGATATGTTTCGAGGTTCGAGCACCCAGCTCTACATCCCCGCCTACACACCGTGTAGGATTTTCAATCCACTATCTCCCACCGAGGGAACCTCTACCGAAGAGGATTTGTTACAACACAAGGAGTACCAAACTCCTCTCTCAAACACCGCCTCACAATCGAGGGGTAGGCCCGTAGCCGATACAACAACAACACCTCTACCGAAGAGGGTTTACAAACCAAACTCCACCTCTCACTAGAGGGAGCAAACCAACCAACTCAACCTCTACCAAAGAGGGAGCAAACACCAACCCAAATCAACAACCTCAACCTCTACCAAAGAGAGAGCAACTCAAGAAATCAAGGGTTTACAACAAGTGGTATATCTCAACCACAAACCTCTTTCCTTTTTTCTTTTTCCACAAAACAAAAGATCCTAATAGATTAGGATAGATGATAGCTCAAGTGTGGAAAAACTAGAGTTTGGAAAACAAAAACTCAAAGAAAAATATTTGGGAAAACTCTTGTAAAAGATAGAAATGAAGCACCAAAACAAATCTCCCAATTTTCTATTTTCTTTGATTTTTCCAAAAACTCTAAAACAAATAAGATTGGAAGTTTAAAGCCCAAAAACACTTTTGAAAACTTATTTTAAACTCAGGGAAACTGGGAATTTTTCTCTTGTAAAAACCTTATCAAAACAGCCCAAGAGTTGGGGTATTTATGGCCCCAAAACAAACTAGTCGTTAGGCTGATGTGGCAGCCTGACAGGCTTGGAGGTCGGCCGCCCGGTCGACTGCCAACGGTAAAAAATGTGACCGTTGGGCAAACCCGGTTGACCGCCCGGTCGACCCAAATATACAGAGAGCAGAGCTCTCAGGTACGGTCGACCGTCCGGGTCGACCGCCCTTGTGTCTGCCAGACGTGCACGGCTCTGTGCACGTCAGTCGACCTCACGGGTCGACCGGCCCTTGGTGCGGTCGACCCATGCGGTCGACCGACCTGGCCTGTCAGTCACAGATCAGGGTAGAAAAACATAAGTTAAAATATTTCTAAAAATCTTTTTCAGTCTTGTAAAAATACCCAAAAATAGTTTTATCATTTTGCATTGATATATAAACATGTGATAAAAAGTTTGGCTCAATATCAATCAATATGAACTATTTTTGTGTCTTATCATTTTTGCCAAAAAACCAAAACTTGTATTTTTATCAAACTTGAATTTTTCAATAGGAAATCTGATTTTTCCTAAAACTCATGAATAGACATATCAAAATAAGTTTGTTTAAGATATGAAGCATGTATGTATATTGAACATATCTAATATACATAAAAACCATGTAAACTTGTTTTGATCAACTACTCATGAAAACCAAATTCAAAACATGATACGTGTGTGTATTGTGCACTTGAGCATATCAACTATACTATGCTTTACAAATGGATCTAAACACACTATCTAAACTAAGATACCTAAGTCTTCTTGACGATCTTCCATCTTCAAGTCGACTCGATCCCAAACATGATCCACCGAGTGCAAAAGTATGATCTTTAAGATTTGGCACCGGAATCACCATGAAAAGCTTCTAAACTCCTTGTTGAAGCTAATCACCAACAATATCTTGATCAATGATCTGTAACTAAAATCACAAGATAATTAGTAAACATAACTACATGAGTTAATCATCATCAAAACTTGGGTGGAAGGCCTTTGGGCCAACAATCTCCCCTTTTTGATGATGACAAAACTCATGGAGTTATATATGCATGGATTAAAGTTAAGCTTCAAAGAAGCTCCCCCTTAACTCATGCATAAACAAATAAATATAATATGCAATGAATATTAAACATGCATATCTATGCAAAACAAAACATGCTCTAGATACCAATTACAAAACATGCTCTAGATACCAATTAAAATTAAACTAAATTAAACTTAATATATGCAAAACATAAACATGCATGTATAAACTATAATCTTTCTCAAATAATTCTCACCCTTTTTGTCAATCATCAACAAAGGGGTAAAAACCAAAAGAAAACAAAATCTTCTCTCTTTTTAATACAAAGAATCAATCTTTAATAGGGGTAAAAGCAAAACCAAATCAATAAAATTTTCTCCCCTTTTTTTGTTCGAAACAACGAATCAATAATATTTTCCCCCTTTTGTCTAAAACAAAAACAAAACCAATTAGGGGTGACAATCAATTAAGATACCAATTAAAAGTATGTCAAAGAATAGCATCTTGATACCAATTGAAAGGAAACAAACAAAAATATTGATACCAATGTTAAACAAAACACATGAAAATCATGATACCAATTGAAATTAAACATAATAAATTTTGAATGTCTAAACAAAAATTTTGATACCAATTGTAAATATTTTTCATTTTGAACATATGATACCAAATTGAATTTTTAATCATAAAGTATGGGAGTACAAATACCAATTGAAAGATGAAATACGAATTTTCTCCCCTTTATGAAATACAAACTAAAATAATGCTTAGGCTTGATACCAATTTAAAAGTAATCATTGAAACAAAATTGAAGCTCAAGGTATTGGGTTATGCTAAGCTTGAGTAAACAAAAAAATTTGTGATATTTTTGAACACAAATAAAACATATATATATGTATTAAAGATAGATACCAATTGAAATTGATATTCTTGGAATAGAAAGCATACATACATACAAACATATATGAGTATACAAGAAAGGTCAAAATTGATACCAATTGAAAGAATTCAATGATACCAATTGAAATAACAATAAGATCAAATGTATACATCATATAACTACCTCCCAATCATGGTTCAAGTTTTAAATGATTTTCATTTTAAGGTATTCATGAACATGATCTCCCATCCATCCTCCCATAGAAGGTAGGGGTTTTCAAAAATAGATTTGAAAATGTAGTATGTTTGAAAAACTGTACCATATGAAGAATACGAACTAGTTAAATGAAAAACTTGTAAACTAGTGCGAAATCCTTCAAGCAAGGAATAAAACAAAAAAAAATAATTTTCATAAAACACATGTAAATCACATAGCACTTAAAAAAACACTCAATATTCAATAAAGTCTATACATACTCATGAAAACATACTCATGAGAAATATTTTAAAAATGGTGAGTGTACAAGTAATCTGTGACATGGCATTATGAAATTTCCAATTAAGCTCAAAATTCCTTGAAATATGAAAAACATGAAAATCATTAAACTTATTTAATCTTCAAGGTATATGTATGTCTTATACAAATTAAAGTATACATACATATCCAAACACAACGAGTCCACTAAGATATATGCATGAAGGCACGTGGCTCAAAAAGGATGTATATGTATAACAATAATTTGGATAAAATGGCATATACATGAAGTTAAACAAATAAACACAAAAACATGAAACTTTAAATTTCTATTAAAACAAGTTTCATTTCAAGGCATATGTATGATTTGTCAACAAAAAGTATACATACATATCCCTAAACACGATTGAGTCCATATGTATAGATTTGCATGAAAAGCAAATGACTCAAGGGGTATTCATGTATATCTTGAAGTTTGGCAAAATTGACATATACATGAAATGAAAAACTCATACACATAAAACAAATCCAAAAATAGGAATACAAGTTTAAAATGTATGAATCATCAAAACTAGACTATACTAGCACATCTAATGGGTTCAAATAAGCAATCAAGCTCAAACATATATAGATTTATTTGTGGCCCACTATATGCACAAATATATATCTAGTCTTAATAAAAACTAACATTTAAATATATATTCAAAACATGAAGCATCAAAAAACAAGATAAAAATCATCAAGATAAAACATGATTACTATGTAAATTCACATGTTATTAGATTCATGATGTACATGATAGCTAAATTATAGGGAGAACACAAAATAATTTATCCATATAAAACATGGGTGTCTCAAATACTATACATGTATGTCAAGAATCTAATTAACATGGCATTTTCATACTAATCACTAAATAATGAAACATGCTATAAATAATGAATATGAAAAGCATGTAAACATAAGTAAGGAGTTAGGAATCGTTACCAAAACCTAGAAGGCAACTTTCCTTGTCTCCAAAACATGGAGGTCATCTCCACCAAACATCCCTTGAAAGTGATGCATCCAATAGATTTCCATGAAGCTCGGAACGCATCCACTCCAAGGTACGGCAACTCTCACGTCATGTGAGAGCCCACACCTACATCAAAAATAGGAGGGGTGGTCTTTGGTACCCATACTCTTTTGGGTCCATGGGGGTTAGTACCTTCTCTAACCCAAACAAACTTATTTGCTAAATTTGAAACATGTATACGATCATAGCAAAATTTAGCAAGGTGACCCTTACGTCCACAATGTGTACAAGTGTACACATGAGCATACATTGTGTGATGGTGTCCGTGAGGAGCATGTGTATGCCGTGATGGGTGTGCATGCATAAGTGGAACTTGTTTCTTTCGAACCAAGATTTCCAAACGTGAGTGGTTCATGGCACATTTGCTCATAGTGGAGCCCAAACACTCCATTTTCTTCTTAATTAAATTTATATCATTTTCAATCAAAGAAGAAGTGGAGCATGCAATGGGTGAAGTGTGTGATACTACCCTAGCATGGCAAACATGTGCATCAATCTTATTTTGTAAAACAATATTTTTCTTTAAACAAGCTTCTAAATCCTTTGAAATAGAATCAATTTTTATTTTCAAAGAAATATTTTCTTTTACTACAAATTCAATTTTTGAAGACAAAACTTTATTTTTCTTCAAAACATTTTCACAATCATTTTTATTTTTCAACAAATAATTTTCTTTTAGTGCAAGGTCTAGTTGAGATCTCAATGAATCCCTTTCATTATAGACCTCAACCTTCTCTTGCAAAACACAATCAAGTTTAGAAGACAATTTTTCATTTTCTTTAGTTAAAGCAAAAGTCTTCTTTTTCAACAAATTATATTTTTCAATTAATTTTTCACAAACTATAGATAGTTCTTCATTTAAAGCATGGGGATCAACAAAATCATTTGAAGAACTAGCACAATCATTACTATCTAGTTGAGATTCCGAAATACCTCAAGGGAGTCATTCCCTTGGACCGTATAGCATTGTTGCGGCTCAGATTCTCCACTAGATTCCTCCTCTTGTTGGATTGGCAATTGAAGCTTGGAGGTGGTGGTTGTTGTCAACTTGTTCTACACTGCAAAAGCGGAATCAAGGTTAGAAACACTTATAAGATAATATTTAGATAATGTGCTTCTAATGGCCTCAAGGGCTTGTGCATTGGCCCCTATGTGCTTGCTATCACTAAGGAAGGATTCCTTGGTAATGGCAAAGTGAACCTTATGTCCTAGGGTTTGTAGGTACATGGATATCCTATACTTTCAAACAACAATGTTGGAAGGGTCAAAACTAGGTGGGGTCATGAAGTCCATGGTAAACTATATGAGTGTGCAAACAAGCAAATGCAAACAATAAATTAGCAAACAAATGGATCTCACTCCTAAGATGTTAAGCCTAAGTATCAGGAGCGTTGGCTCTGATACCAATTGAAAAGCACACCTAGAGGGGGGGTGAATAGGTGTACTTGCTAATCTAGAAACTAAATGCGCTAAATGCGGAAGCTAATGCAAATTTTGCAACACACTTAATACAACACACAAGTGTAGCCAAATTCCCCGTGAAGGGCTCTGGACTAACTCCTCTTGATTCCCCTTGAATGGGTTGAGGTGCTATGTGAAGCTCTTGTGGTTAAGTGAGGCACACACAAACAACCAAGCATATACAAGATATAGCAATATGAAATATGCAAGGCACAATATAAGCAAATATGAATGTTATGACAATATGAATAATGCTATGCACAAAACAAATAGAGAGAGAGGGTTAGAGAGACAATGGATCAAACGCTAACAACAAGATATGTTTCGAGTTTCGAGCACCCAGCTCTACATCCCCGCTTACACCACCGTGTAGGATTTCCAATCCACTATCTCCCACCGAGGGAACCTCTACCGAAGAGGATTTGTTATAACACAAGGAGTACCAAACTCCTCTCTCAAACACTACCTCACAACCGAGGGGTAGGCCCGTAGCCGATACAACAACAACACCTCTACCGAAGAGGGTTTACAAACTAAACTCCACCTCTCACTAGAGGGAGCAAACCAACCAACTCAACCTCTACCAAAGAGGGATCAAACACCAACCCAAATCAACAACCTCAACCTCTACCAAAGAGGGAGCAACTCAAGAAATCAAGGGTTTACAACAAGTGGTATATCTCAACCACAAACCTCTTTCCTTTTCTCTTTTTTCACAAAACAAAAGATCCTAATAGATTAGGATAGATGACAGCTCAAGTATGGAAAAACTAGAGTTTGAAAAACAAAAACTCAAAGAAAAATACTTGGGAAAACTCTTATAAAAGATAGAAATGAAGCACCAAAACAAATCTCCCAATTTTCTATTTTCTTTGATTTTTCCAAAAACTCTAAAACAAATAAGATTGGAAGTTTAAAGCCCAAAATACTTTTGAAAACTTGTTTTAAACTCAGGGAAACTGAGAATTTTTCTCTTGTAGAAACCTTATCAAAACAGCCCAAGAGTTGGGGTATTTATGGCCCCAAAACAGAACTAACCGTTAGGCTGATGTGGTAGCCTGACAGGATTGGCGGTCGGCTGCCCGGTCGACCGCCAACGATAAAAAATGTGACCGTTGGGAAACCCGGTCGACCGCCCGGTCGACCCAAATATACAGAGAGCAGAGCTCTCAGGTACGGTCGACCGTCCGGGTCGACCGCCCTTGTGTCTGCCAGACGTGCACGGCTCTGTGCACGTCGGTCGACCTCACGGGTCGACCGGCCCTTGGTGCGGTCGACCCATGCGGTCGACCGACCTGGCCTGTCAGTCACAGATCAGGGCAGAAAAACATAAGTTAAAATATTTCTAAAAATCTTTTTAAGTCTTGTAAAAATACCCAAAAATAATTTTATCATTTTGCATTGATATATAAACATGTGATAAAAAGTTTGGCTCAAATATCAATCAATATGAACTATTTTTGTGTCTTATCATTTTTACCAAAAAATCAAAACTTGTATTTTTATCAAACTTGAATTTTTCAATAGGAAATCTGATTTTTCCTAAAACTCATGAATAGACATATCAAAATAAGTTTGTTTAAGATATGAATCATGTATGTATATTGAACATATCTAATATACATAAAAACCATGTAAACTTATTTTAATCAACTATTCATGAAAACCAAATTCAAAACATGATACATGTGTGTATTGTGCACTTGAGCATATCAACTATACTAAGCTTTACAAATGGATCTAAACACACTATCTAAACTAGGATACCTAAGTCTTCTTGACGATCTTCCATCTTCAAGTCGACTCGATCCCAAACGTGATCCACCGAGTGCAAAGGTATGATCTTTAAGCTTTGGCACCGGAATCACCATGAAATGCTTTTAAACTCCCTTTTGAAGCTAATCACCAACTAATATCTTGATCAATGATCTGTAACTAAAATCACAAGATAATTAGTAAACATAACTACATGAGTTAATCATCATCAAAACTAGGGTGGAAGGCCTTTGGGCCAACAAATTTTTGTGGGGATGCTACCTTTTTTATTCCATGATGGGGATACTAATTTTAATTTATTAGGAGTGTGGTGTTTGCATTTGTTGGGGGATATTAATTTAAATTTTTGGTATAGCGTTTTTCTCCTTCTTCTTTTCTTTTATATTAAAATTTCTGTTTTATAATAATCTCCTCATTTAATTTTTACCTCTCTAGAACCTACAAATCTCCCCATGATCAAATATATTTTTGCCTGCTGTTTGTTTGGTCAAGTGAGAATGAACATGATAAAGTTACATAGAAAATGATAAAAGTAGACAGAAATTAACTGAAGCGGACATAAAAGGAGAAAGTTCGACAGAAATTTATAAAAAAAGAAAGAAACTGATGCGGTTAAACAAAAATATACAAAAGTTGGCAAAAATTGATTAAAGTGGACAGAAAAGAAGAAAGTTAGATAGGAATATATAAAAAAGACAAAAATTAACACATGTAGATCGAAATGAAGAAAAATTAGCACCATCGCTCCATCAATGACGGATCGATCTAGGGCGATGCCGATCTGTACCCGAGGGGAGGATTTTGTCCATTAGCATTAATAGACTCACATTCTTACATAATAGGTAAATTATTTTTAGTATAATTTATACTTTTTAAATTAATAAAATAAACAATCGAATAAGTAAAAAATAATTAGTTAAATATTCATATGTTATGAATAAATTGCTAATTATGTTAACAACTAAATTTTTTTACTATTTAATTAAAACTAAATTACTTTTTTGATGTTCATTTCATAATTTCATTTTTCAATTATTAAAATGACTTTATAATTCATGTCTAATTTTTTCTGTTTATGTCTACTTATTTTGATCAAGTTAACAATAAATATTAAAATCAACATGGTCCTCAACTCAATGAAAATGATCAAACATTATTCTCATGTGAGCACCGACGTAAGCACCCATAATAAAATGATAGGGCCACCTAAGGGCAATACGTGGATGACAAAAATACATTACATTTCGTATTGTGGCACGAATATTAGTACACAAAAAATTAATTTAGGCACACACTAGATGAGTGTGGTTATTTAAACCCAAATAAGTGATAAGTAAACCAATTAGTTAGTAAACCCAATAAATTAGTTAATACAGCCTCCTCCAAATTACCCTAAATACCCTTATATTTTACACACCCAATTAAAGAGTAAGACCCAATTATGCTCCCAAATTTGAAATTACTTTCCCCTCTCTTTTTCCCATCTCAAACCCCAGCCCACTCCCCTCACTCCCTCTCTCGTCAATTATTTGGAAACAATTTATACAAGATTACTTTAGTCAAGTTTAGACAATAGACATTGCTCTCATTGTAAGGTAGCAAATTTACTTCTAGGATTGATATATAAATAACAACAAAAATAGATACATATCTTTTAGAAAGAAAAATCTTGCAAAATCTATGCGACTCTAAATGGAAGTTAACCCATTTTGAGAGAAATAAAGACAAATTTTACAAACTTTTATGTGGTTTTTAATGAAAGTTGTTACATTTTGCCTAATTCAATAAATAATCGGACTTGCAGTCTTAGAGACTACACTGTAGATAGGCCATTATGTGATTTCAAGAACCATGAATATTTCAGGTTAAATTCAGATTAATTTATTAGGTAAATTCATTTGTTCTTTTAAATATAGTGAAAATAAAATTAAAAAACTAACAAGAGGCAGGAACTTGTTCAGGTAAATTCATAAAATTTTCCTCTGTTCATTTCATTATTTTTTCATAAAATTTTTCTCACTGTTTCTAGAGAATTTCAATATGGAAGTTCAGGGCTTTTTCAGTAAGAAAACTAACATCAGATTTAACAAAATTCTCTCTAGAAGAACCAATAATGATAATAAATAATATACATGGCAAACCATTCTGATATTAACTTGAGAAGACTAAACAAAAGATGATCGAACTCTCTAATCATAATATGAGAAAAAGAAAAAGAAAAAAAGTATGACTATGAACAATAACCCAGACCTGAATCACTCTCCAGGTCCCAACCTCTAGTTCTTTAACACTGGCTTTGTTGTTAGTCCTTGTAATGCTTCCAAGTTGTCAATTACTTGTCTATAGATGTTTGGAAACTGATCATGTAACGCCCCGATCCTAAAGATACGGAGTCGTTATGGCGACGCCTATACCCAAGGGAAATACCCCACGTATACGCGCTAAGCCTAAATTGTAACCTGAACAAGCTATAATCTAAACCATAAAAATCACTGCAATATGACATATAAAAGCTACACATGATAACAATATGAATGACAGAAAGAAAAATGGCCGCTGAAAGCAATAAAGATAGAGTCATGAAATAACAGGAATAAAGGAGAAATGAGGGTACCAAAATGAAGAGAGGGAGACAGTGACCAACTCCTCTATCAATGTGTACCAACTCATCGAACACCTGCACAATAAGACAATCGTCCAATAGCTGGACGTGCAAATCCAGGGTCGTCAGAACGCGACCATAATGAGTGTGTGTGTAAAGGGGAAACAGCTCGTGCAGAAGAAACCATGTGCATACATAATAATAACAGATAACTGAAAGCACTAAATAACATGATAAACACTGAATAACATGTATGTCGAACAAGGCAACTAACATAACTGTAAACAACAACTGACGTTATGGTGTGTAACCTAACATGTCACTAGTTGTTATACAATCCGATCATGGTTATAGTTATATGTCTATCACAGTGATACAATCAGGTGATTAAGGTCAGTCACAATACGTTAACAGTTTATTATTAATTATGTCAGCGAACACCAACTGTCACATGTAATAGACGCATCCCATACTACGCCTACCACACATGCCAATCGATGCCCTTAAGTTATTGAAATTAGTGGAAGAGACTTTGTCCATGCTTTAGGTGGGTCCCGTACATACCCGGGACCACGGCCTCAGTTTCCTGGCGCTGAACCAGGCCGTACCGCTAGGTACTCAGTAACAGTAACAGTAATCTCACTGTGAAAACAGTGGAACAGTAACAGTACAGATGGGATGTCAGTCATCCCCCAGGAACCCTGCAGTGGAACCCTCAGTCGGCTGCGCAACCTGTATCCTAGGTCCACCCAAAATACAGACGCTGTCTCCTCCATCAATTTCCCCAATCCCGATATAAGTTGTCCATTAACAGTATTATTTATTTCAGTTAAGTCAGTCAATATCAATGTCACCTAGAATACTGAGACATGTAGTGACCGTAACAGTAACAGTACAGTAACAGTAATTGTATACACGATGAACAGTAATAGAAACAGTGAACAGTAACAGTAATCGTGTATACAATGATTAGAGCTGTACCGAGTGTTACGGTTTGTGATACTTTCCCAGTAACTTTCAGTAATATGCATAGTATTGTTATCAGTTAGATGTCATATAGTTAGTCAAGTTATCTAAATGGTATCATGGTATTTATCCTGAATCAGCAATATGGTTTTCCGGGGTTTGTTGATTATGTATTAATACGTGAATGTGAACATGAGCAATAATTGACATGCATAAACAGTAATTAAACATGAACATTGTTTAAACATAATAACGTATATAGGAATCAGTTAAAAGC
This sequence comes from Agave tequilana, assembly GCA_038442645.1. Taxonomy (NCBI): domain Eukaryota; kingdom Viridiplantae; phylum Streptophyta; class Magnoliopsida; order Asparagales; family Asparagaceae; genus Agave; species Agave tequilana. The sequence goes on from JAVJIF010031070.1 coordinate 25,262, forward strand.
ACTCATATAAAATAATATCAAAATACTCAATAAGAAAATAAGGAACACTCACAAAACAAAGAAGAGAAACGTTTACAAAACAAAGAAGTAAAACACTCACACAACAAGGTGACTTGCGACGCGCCGACGGAAAAGTGATGCTCGACTCTGGCAGCACCGCGAGAAAGAGAACGAGGAGAGGAGGAGTCGGGTGGATGCGGCCTGTAGGGAAGACCCTCGGCCTGGTGGCAGGCATGGAATTCTAAAAGGATAATTAAGCACATGAATTAATCAAGGGGAAAGACAGGCATGGAATGTAACGTGGTAGACATTACAGACATGCAATTGCAAGGAGATTTATGGATAGGTCCTCCCAACATACAACAATTATGAAATACCCCTTACATGTATTCATATTTAAGTAAAGTTAATATTTGTTAGAAATCTAGACCAAATTGAGAAACCCAAAGAACACACCAGGAAAAATGAAGTCATGGAATGAATAGTAATTCGCAATCTAGACTGGACTAGAAGAATTCAAGGAAATATATATATAAAAAAAACAAGAAAATAAAATGGATGCCTCATATATGCATGCTACATGACGTCAAGTAATTTTGATAGAAAATGATGATGCTTTATAAATTATTTAATGAAGATAACTTAATTAGAGATAAAATGGATGTTACATGCTACTATATGGTTGCAGGCAAGAGGGAACAAGATGGTCAAGCAATGGAGGATATCAAAAGTGATCTGCTACAAGGATGCATGCTTGCATGAGAAAATATGAGATCACATTGATAAACTTGTAAAGATGTTTGTCCATAAAATGGTGCACCTAAACAAATTGACCACATGTAACAAGCTTGGAATATATGAGAATAGACAAGAGGAAAATCTCACCCATTACCAATTCTGCTGCAATGTGCAATGGAGTTGCTCCACCAGCTATAATGTTAGAATTAGCACCAACCAGAATTAGCAGTTCCAAGCATGGCAGCGATCCAGCCGCAACGGCTGACAATAGTGGAGTAATTTGTCATCTTTTTCCGCATTTGGATTAGCATGGTGTTCTAACAAAACCTTCTTGCTGTCCATGACCAGTAGCCCAAATTAATGGAGTACCAGCATCACTTTCAGATTCCAAATCAGCTCCTTTTGAAAGTAGAAGGCTCAGCAACTCAATGTTGGATGGACAAAACACACATGAGATGGATCATAGTTTAGATGCTGTGAGACAGATAAACCTCGTATGCATATACATGGAGACAATTGGAAGTTTTTGGTCACAGTGGTTAAGATGGCTGTGGATAGAAGTTGAATAGCATGAATTGAGGAATACATAGCATGATAATGAACAAGAACCAATATAGTACTTAAAGTTTTATCACATAATACAATAAATTAAGCAGCGGAAATTACGTGGCAGGGTGAAGCACAAATAGGAGAGAACTGGGGCAGTAGAGTAGGATAAATGCACTCCTTATCTATATACCTATTCTTATATAAATAAATAATGATAATGAAATTTAGTATTGGTTGATTTCTTTCATTGTTCTTCAAGCCCTGCAAAATAAACCAATTGAGATCTTCCGAATGAAAAAGAATGAATGATATAGCTCAAAAGGTGACAATTAGAAATGTAATTAAATAAAAGAAAAGGAGCAGCTATTCATATGTGCTCGACTGCTAAATGTCTCCCCCTCCCCCAACACACACATTCAAAAGATCAGAAAATTAAGAAGAAAAAAAATCTGAAAATTATAACAACCAACTAGATTTCGGACTTGCCTTGGCAATCTTGTACATAGACGGCGAGAATTAACTCCAAGAGGCCCTTGGCGAGCCATTCCCACTCCCCTCCCACGGGTGGCGTAAAGTGACGCGGGCGAGCGGCGCACCACGGCCGGGATCGTGGATGATGTCGGTGACGACGCCCTTGAGGTACCCGTTCCTCTCGCCGAAGTCGAGGCTGCGGAAGCGAGCCGGAGAGCGCTGGGCTCCAGGGATGTGCCGCGGAGGTGGATCGGGTTCCCGCGGAGGCTCGCGGAGTTCGCCGGAGGTGGTGCTGCTGGGTCCGAGCGTTCGCGGCAAGGAGGAGAAGATGGATGCGGATGGGATCTCGCGGCCTGTTGGTGCGTTGAGGAGTTCCAGGGAGGCGCGTACTCGGGGCGTTGGTGGCAGCAGGGAGAGGAGAAGGAGATGGGATGAAGGGGGTGCGGCTGTAGCTTGAAGGAGGAATTGGAGATTAGGGCTAGGGTTAGATTAGGATTATATATATAATGGGTATTGGATTAACGGGTTGTTGGGTATGATGGGTTAGGATTTGATAGATAAATGGGTATAGATATCTGGTATTAGGTTAGAGTTAGATCCAAATAGAGTAACGGGTAGGATCAAAGATACTAGAAAAGGAGATAATGCATCTACTAATAAAAGAACAATTAATAATATTAAATAATTAACACTAATAACAACAACAATAATAATCATAACGGAAATTATAAAATGTCAAATTACTATCTACTGTCTCAAAAATAAATTTTTTTTTTTACTTAATAATAATAATCTCAGGAGAAATAATAAATCAACTTGATTAAATAAAAATACTCAGTAAATAAAAATAAATACTTGAAGAAAATAAAATACAATAGTTTAGATTAGGGATATTACATTCTACCCACCTTAATAAAAATTTCGTCCTCGAAATTTCAATAAAGCGGGGAATGGTAAAAAAATCAAGGTCAAGAAGAAACAGACAAGCTTCAAACAGGGAATGATAAAAGAATCAACAATCAAGAGGAAAAATACAAATAAGCTCCTACGTTGCCTCGCTGGGACACTACGATTCCGCTGCGCGCTCTGATCTCTGGTCCCGGCTTCAACATGGAGTAACCAATCTCAAGAGGTAGAATCAGGAGGAATGAATAGGAAGGAAGGATGAAATCAAGATGGACATCCAAATTACTCTAATTGAAGTGTTGGAATCATGAATATCAACAGATCAAGAACGGAATTCCAAAGGGAGGACGATCAATTTTCCAAGTGGAGTCAATATTATCACGTGAATAGTATATGTATATTGCAGTGTCAACATAACTGTCTCAGGTTACAGGTAGGAACTAGGTTCTCTTTTATGTCGAAAACCTAGGCTCTGATACCACTCTGTAATGCCCCGATCCTAAAGATACGGAGTCGTTATGGCGACGCCTATACCCAAGGGAAATACCCCACGTATACGCGCTAAGCCTAAATTGTAACCTGAACAAGCTATAATCTAAACCATAAAAATCACTGCAATATGACATATAAAAGCTATACATGATAACAATATGAATGACAGAAAGAAAAATGGCCGCTGAAAGCAATAAAGATAGAGTCATGAAATAACAGGAATAAAGGAGAAATGAGGGTACCAAAATGAAGAGAGGGAGACAGTGACCAACTCCTCTATCAATGTGTACCAACTCATCGAACACCTGCACAATAAGACAATCGTCCAATAGCTGGACGTGCAAATCCAGGGTCGTCAGAACGCGACCATAATGAGTGTGTGTGTAAAGGGGAAACAGCTCGTGCAGAAGAAACTATGTGCATACATAATAATAACAGATAACTGAAAGCACTAAATAACATGATAAACACTGAATAACATGTATGTCGAACAAGGCAACTAACATAACTGTAAACAACAACTGACGTTATGGTGTGTAACCTAACATGTCACTAGTTGTTATACAATCCGATCATGGTTATAGTTATATGTCTATCACAGTGATACAATCAGGTGATTAAGGTCAGTCACAATACGTTAACAGTTTATTATTAATTATGTCAGCGAACACCAACTGTCACATGTAATAGACGCATCCCATACTACGCCTACCACACATGCCAATCGATGCCCTTAAGTTATTGAAATTAGTGGAAGAGACTTTGTCCATGCTTTAGGTGGGTCCCGTACATACCCGGGACCACGGCCTCAGTTTCCTGGCGCTGAACCAGGCCGTACCGCTAGGTACTCAGTAACAGTAACAGTAATCTCACTGTGAAAACAGTGGAACAGTAACAGTACAGATGGGATGTCAGTCATCCCCCAGGAACCCTGCAGTGGAACCCTCAGTCGGCTGCGCAACCTGTATCCTAGGTCCACTCAAAATACAGACGCTGTCTCCTCCATCAATTTCCTCAATCCCGGTGTAAGTTGTCCATTAACAGTATTATTTATTTCAGTTAAGTCAGTCAATATCAATGTCACCTAGAATACTGAGACATGTAGTGACCGTAACAGTAACAGTACAGTAACAGTAATTGTATACACGATGAACAGTAATAGAAACAGTGAACAGTAACAGTAATCGTGTATACAATGATTAGAGCTGTACCGAGTGTTACGGTTTGTGATACTTTCCCAGTAACTTTCAGTAATATGCATAGTATTGTTATCAGTTAGATGTCATATAGTTAGTCAAGTTATCTAAATGGTATCATGGTATTTATCCTGAATCAGCAATATGGTTTTCCAGGGTTTGTTGATTATGTATTAATACGTGAATGTGAACATGAGCAATAATTGACATGCATAAACAGTAATTAAACATGAACATTGTTTAAACATAATAACGTATATAGGAATCAGTTAAAAGCACTCATATAAAATAATATCAAAATACTCAATAAGAAAATAAGGAACACTCACAAAACAAAGAAGAGAAACGTTTACAAAACAAAGAAGTAAAACACTCACACAACAAGGTGACTTGCGACGCGCCGACGGAAAAGTGATGCTCGACTCTGGCAGCACCGCGAGAAAGAGAACGAGGAGAGGAGGAGTCGGGTGGATGCGGCCTGTAGAGAAGACCCTCGGCCTGGTGGCAGGCATGGAATTCTAAAAGGATAATTAAGCACATGAATTAATCAAGGGGAAAGACAGGCATGGAATGTAACGTGGTAGACATTACAGACATGCAATTGCAAGGAGATTTATGGATAGGTCCTCCCAACATACAACAATTATGAAATACCCCTTACATGTATTCATATTTAAGTAAAGTTAATATTTGTTAGAAATCTAGACCAAATTGAGAAACCCAAAGAACACACCAGGAAAAATGAAGTCATGGAATGAATAGTAATTCGCAATCTAGACTAGACTAGAAGAATTCAAGGAAATATATATATAAAAAAAAAAACAAGAAAATAAAAATGGATGCCTCATATATGCATGCTACATGACGTCAAGTAATTTTGATAGAAAATGATGATGCTTTATAAATTATTTAATGAATATAACTTAATTAGAGATAAAAATGGATGTTACATGCTACTATATGGTTGCAGGCAAGAGGGAACAAGATGGTCAAGCAATGGAGGATATCAAAAGTGATCTGCTACAAGGATGCATGCTTGCATGAGAAAATATGAGATCACATTGATAAACTTGTAAAGATGTTTGTCCATAAAATGGTGCACCTAAAACAAATTGACCACATGTAACAAGCTTGGAATATATGAGAATAGACAAGAGGAAAATCTCACCCATTACCAATTCTGCTGCAATGTGCAATGGAGTTGCTCCACCAGCTATAATGTTAGAATTAGCACCAACCAGAATTAGCAGTTCCAAGCATGGCAGCGATCCAGCCGCAACGGCTGACAATAGTGGAGTAATTTGTCATCTTTTTCCGCATTTGGATTAGCATGGTGTTCTAACAAAACCTTCTTGCTGTCCATGACCAGTAGCCCAAATTAATGGAGTACCAGCATCACTTTCAGATTCCAAATCAGCTCCTTTTGAAAGTAGAAGGCTCAGCAACTCAATGTTGGATGGACAAAACACACATGAGATGGATCATAGTTTAGATGCTGTGAGACAGATAAACCTCGTATGCATATACATGGAGACAATTGGAAGTTTTTGGTCACAGTGGTTAAGATGGCTGTGGATAGAAGTTGAATAGCATGAATTGAGGAATACATAGCATGATAATGAACAAGAACCAATATAGTACTTAAAGTTTTATCACATAATACAATAAATTAAGCAGCGGAAATTACGTGGCAGGGTGAAGCACAAATAGGAGAGAACTGGGGCAGTAGAGTAGGATAAATGCACTCCTTATCTATATACCTATTCTTATATAAATAAATAATGATAATGAAATTTAGTATTGGTTGATTTCTTTCATTGTTCTTCAAGCCCTGCAAAATAAACCAATTGAGATCTTCCGAATGAAAAAGAATGAATGATATAGCTCAAAAGGTGACAATTAGAAATGTAATTAAATAAAAAGAAAAGGAGCAGCTATTCATATGTGTTCGACTGCTAAATGTCTCCCCCTCCCCCAACACACACATTCAAAAGATCAGAAAATTAAGAAGAAAAAAAATCTGAAAATTATAACAACCAACTAGATTTCGGACTTGCCTTGGCAATCTTGTACATAGACGGCGAGAATTAACTCCAAGAGGCCCTTGGCGAGCCATTCCCACTCCCCTCCCACGGGTGGCGTAAAGTGACGCGGGCGAGCGGCGCACCACGGCCGGGATCGTGGATGATGTCGGTGACGACGCCCTTGAGGTACCCGTTCCTCTCGCCGAAGTCGAGGCTGCGGAAGCGAGCCGAAGAGCGCTGGGCTCCAGGGATGTGCCGCGGAGGTGGATCGGGTTCCCGCGGAGGCTCGCGGAGTTCGCCGGAGGTGGTGCTGCTGGGTCCGAGCGTTCGCGGCAAGGAGGAGAAGATGGATGCGGATGGGATCTCGCGGCCTGTTGGTGCGTTGAGGAGTTCCAGGGAGGCGCGTACTCGGGGCGTTGGTGGCAGCAGGGAGAGGAGAAGGAGATGGGATGAAGGGGGTGCGGCTGTAGCTTGAAGGAGGAATTGGAGATTAGGGCTAGGGTTAGATTAGGATTATATATATAATGGGTATTGGATTAACGGGTTGTTGGGTATGATGGGTTAGGATTTGATAGATAAATGGGTATAGATATCTGGTATTAGGTTAGAGTTAGATCCAAATAGAGTAACGGGTAGGATCAAAGATACTAGAAAAGGAGATAATGCATCTACTAATAAAAGAACAATTAATAATATTAAATAATTAACACTAATAACAACAACAATAATAATCATAACGGAAATTATAAAATGTCAAATTACTATCTACTGTCTCAAAAATAAAATTTTTTTTTTACTTAATAATAATAATCTCAGGAGAAATAATAAATCAACTTGATTAAATAAAAATACTCAGTAAATAAAAATAAATACTTGAAGAAAATAAAATACAATAGTTTAGATTAGGGATATTACAGATCAAGCCAAACCTGCAAAAAAAAATATAGAAGTTTAGGAATAGTGATAGGTTCTCAATGCTACCGTGTAGCCTAGGGCTAACGGGTCCTGATCCATAGGGAGGGACAGCGATGGGAAGCATTGTGTAAGTCTTCTTTCTAAGTTACTACACCGGTTAAAGATCTTTTTTATTTTAAAATAAAAGAAAAGGAAACATTCAGTTAAATTAGAAGGAAAGTGGAAGGTAGAAGAAGAGATGGTGTTGGTGTTTTGATTACTAAGTTAAAAAGAAAGAAAATAAACAAGAGAGGAAAGAACATACCTTGGAGTAATTAAAGGAAAGAAAGTGATTAATTAAGTTGAGTAACGATGAAGAGAAGTGATAGTTCCATTGGCTGTCCCTATCAATATAACTATCTTTAAAGAAGATTATATCTAGTTTCACTATAAATATAATTTTTCCTGTCTTTTCTGTCATGAAACTCTCCCTAATCCAAGGTATAAAGAAGGCATGATTAAAAAGAAGACATAAAGAAAATAGATAAAAGTAAATAAAGTAATTAAAGCAAGTAAAAATAAAAAGAGGTGAACTGAAAAGAACAGAAGAACCTTTATTGAGTTATCACCATCAATTACAAGCACTCTATTATTTCTATACAATTCTTTCTCTCAAATTGAAAACTACAATGAACAAAGAAGAATCCTAACCCTAAAACTCCCTCCGGAGTTCTCTCGTAGAGTAGTGCCCTCTCTACTTTCGAGGTATGCAAGTATTTATAGAAAAATTAGGATGAGGATAGACGTCCGAAGATAGGAGGAGTTGACGCCCCCCCGATTCAAACAAAATGCCATGAAAATGCCATTTTTGCCTCGTTTTCACCACATTATCCTGGCCGTAGGGCCAGGATCTGGGAGCCGGTCATTTGTTGATTCATCCTCTATCCTTTTATCTCTTAGGTTTTGAAATATCTATTCTAAATTTGACGATTTATCTCTTTACTCTTAATGACACCGATAGGGTCTTTAACAATCTATTTTTCCATTGAAATTTGATGATATTATCTTATGTGACATATTTAGTTTTCAGATAAGATGGCTTTTAGAACCTTTGAATTTGAATCAATCTCCTTTCTTTTAAACTTTTAGATTTAATTAGATAAATCTGTCAATCTCTCTCTCTTTTCTTCCTTAGTTACTCTGCACGCCACTAGACATGAAAGTATATCAAATAGCAAAGTTTTATTATAAAATAAATACATAATGAGACATATGTGATATTAAAATGCAATGTACATGTACGATTACACCCCCACACTTATCTTTTACTCGTCCTCGAGCAAAATAAAAAAATTAAAACCAACCTATCCTAACTCACTTTCATACAAATCACAGTTGCACTTAGCACGTGAAATAAGCCATTAAACCTTTAGGTTGCCCCTAGAGGATGAGTTTTATCTCGTGAGGGTTTTCAATTGATTACACCCACAAAATCCATAAAGGAAGAAAATAACATGTTAATATTTTTCGAAAATGCAATTTGAAAGAGGGAAAATATTAGAAGTATATTAGGAAGGATTAAGTAGTCTATAAGTCATAGAAATATCAAAGTTTATATTCAAAAACTTATTATCAATCAAGATAAGAAGTCAAACTGTATTTCTTATCTAGTCTATTATTTTATCTGAAGTCGTATGCACCTTTGTGACAGTGAAATTTTGACTCGGGAATTCTTCAACTCTAACTCTTATGCCTTATTTTTTATTTTTTTTTTTTTTGTGGTATTATCCTTTAATTTTATTAGGCTTTCTAATCTGTCCATATAACGAGGCTTTAGTCGGTGATTCCCAAACCGAACAGTCTTAGGGCACCGGGTGAGGAAACACCCCAAAGATTTAAGAACTCGAGTAATAAGGCCACAAAACTATGACTTTTATTTGTAAGATGGACCGCTTTTAGGCGCGAATACTTATACTTTATGAGACACAAATACCCAGCTTAATTAAAAGATTATATATATATATATATATATATATCTTTTTTTTATAAGGCATAAGAATTTTTGTTTTTGAACCCTAAGTGTGCAAGTGTATAAAGTAAGCATATTTCATTAAGATAAATCAAGACTAAATTACTTTTTCAAATTTTCTTTCTAACCCTAGAAATCAAATAAATAATCTTATTTTGACCAAGGATAAGAAATCCGAATTATGATTTTTCTATTCCTTAAAATTAACTTAATTTTCTATAAAAATAGGTCAAAATATTGTTTCTCTTTTCAAAAAGTTTTTAATAGCAAAGATAATGTTAAATTTTTTTAATTAAAAAAAAAACCTGTTATGTTAGAACCCTCCCCCACACCTATCTCATGTATTGTCCTTAATGTATGAATGAATGCATATGTATGAAAGGAAAGAAAGGAAAGGAAAATGTTACCTCAAGGTGTGATCGGATTGGGCCAAGCGTTGCTACCCAATAAAGATAATGTGGTGATTCACGGAACCCACCTTTATTGACCTATTTTCTATTTACATATTTAAAATCCGCAATATGAATAAGATCTGCGAGATCCTATCATAAAAATTATTTTCTCTACATGACCAATCTTGAAAAATCATCACTGGGTCAATATGGTCAATGCCTTGGTCCAACAATAGAATGTGATTTTGTGGAATGGATGATTTGGGCTCTAAAATGCAAAGTTCGGGAACTAATACTAACTCGAAAAAATCAACTCTGGGTTCAAGAGTCAGTTTTGCTTTAAGAGTTGAGTCCAAATTAAAGGGTTCAATTTCACATTCTTTTCTCATCAATTAAATATGACTATCCAAAAGAGGTGGTTCAATTTCAAAAACGATGAATACAAGAATCAATGTTGTAATATCTCTAACTAGTAATACTGTATTTTTATTTTTCTAAAGTATTTATTTTAATTTACTAATTATTTTATTAACTTGATTTATAGTTATTATTATTATTAAATATACAAATTATTTTGAGATAGTAAATGGTAATTTGGCTTTATATTTACCATTATTTTTCATTAATATTTCTTTTACTAATTATTTCTATTTTTATTTCTGTTAGTTGTTAATATTAGTAATGGTTCTTTTCATTATTATTATTATTCCATTATGATTAATATTTATTTTTAATACTATTAGTGTTATTGTTATTATTATAAATTTGTTATTGTTGTTGTTATTATTATGGCTATTGTTAATTATTATTTTTAGTGTACCATTATTGTTAATTTCATTGTTGTTATTGTTAATTACTACTAGTATTATTTGTGTATTGTAAATTATTATTATTATGATTAATATTGTGATGTTTTATCCATATCCCATTACCCATTATCATTGATCCAAACCCAATGGCCCATTCATGATCCATACCCATTCTCAACCTACAACCCACTACCCGCAACTCGTTAACTCATATCAAATAACCCATTATCTCCACCTCCTATATATTCCTAACTTAATCTATAAACCTAATACTAAACCTAACCCTAATCTTTATTCCCCCTCCCCCCTTTATGGCCGCAAGCTCCCTCACTCATCTGAGCACCTCCTCCCTCCGCCAGCTCCGCCGAGATCCCATCCAGCAGCCCCTCCTTCTGCCAATCTCTCCTTCCATGGTGCCAGCAGCAGCAGTGCATGCAACTCTCCCTCTGACCGCACTAAGCAGCAGCGCCCTGGCCATCTTTCTTCCCTCTTGACAGCCTGTGGCTGCTCTCCTCACAGCAGCGCAGGCCACTCCCATGCCCTCTCCTCATCTCCCTCCGGGTTTACCTTGGCCGGCTACACAGCCCAGGCCTGACGCATCCTCAGCACCCCCTTGCCCGGGCTCTCCTCCAACCTTTCCTCACGGCCAGACACCCACAACCAGCCTGAAAATACACCTAGAGGGGGTGAATAGGTGCATGACTAATCTGATGACAAATGATACGGAATTAAAAACTAATTACAACACACTTAATGTAACCAAAGAGTGTAGCCAAATTCCCGTGAGGGGTTCTGAACTAACTCCTTTAGATTCCTCTAAATAAGAGTTGAGGTGCTATATGAAGCTCTCTTGGTTCAACACATGTATGGAACACAATCAATACCAAGTATATATATGATATGAACAATATGACGCAATGCACAATATAAGAAAGAGAGTTTAGAGATAGTGGATCAATTGCAAACACCAAGATATGTTTCGAGGTTCGAGCCACTGCACTACGTTCCCGCCTTCACACAGAAGGATTTTCACTATATATCCACACAGGACCTCCCACATAGGGAACCTCCACTGAGGATTTGGTAATTACAAATTAGGAGTACTCAACTCCTCTCTCTAACAACACAACCTCTACACAAGAGATAAGGCACAACAATTATCACCTCACAAATGAGGGATAAGGCACTAAGCGAAATAACAATCACCTCACACTAAAGGGATAAGACACTAAGCTAAACAACAATCGCCTCACATTAGAGGGATAAGGTACTAAGCCAAACAATAATCACCTCACACTAGAGGGATAAGGCACTAAGCCAAAACTCCAACCACAATCACCTCTTCACAAGAGAGATAACCATAAACCCAAATCTCAATCACCTCTACATAAGAGGGATGAACACAAATCTAAAGTAAAGAAGGATTACAACTCTTGGTGATCACAAAGATTACAAACAACCCTTGGTAATCTCAATAGACCACAAACCAATTTTTCCCACAAAAACAAGATCCTATAGATAGGATAGAGATGATAACTCAAGTGTGAGAAAACAAGGTGTTTGGGAAATAAATCACAAAGAAAAACTCATAGGAAAAATATAGAATGAAATAGATATGAAGATCAAAACAATTCCCCAAAGACTTTCTTTTTCTTTGATTTTTTCAACCCTTAAAAACAAATAAAAATAAATCTTTTTGCCTAAAAACTCTTTAAACTTGCTGCTAAAACTCTTATAAAGATGAGAATTTTTGCTCTCTAAAAACTTGTAGAAAACGGCCTATGAGATGGGTATTTATAACCCTTTCTCAAAAACTAACCATTGGCATCTGGATTGCCCAGAATGCCCTTCCGGTCGACCGGCCGGTCGATCTGTCAACGGTCATTTTTCTGACCGTTGTGCCTCCGATCGACTGCCCGATCGACAGGGCCAAGCCTGTCGGTAGACCGCCTGGTCGACCGGCCAGCACCTGAGAGTTAGGTGCTTTCAGTCAGTCGACCGTGCGGTTGACCGGCCTACTGTGGCTGGCCTGTGCACGTCCCTCATGCATATCGATCGACCAGTCATATCGACCGACTCCTGATCTGGTCGACCGTTCGGTCGACCAGATCAGGAGTCGGTCGACCGTCAGTAAAGTCTGGCAGAAATTTTGGGATTGAAAACTTAGGTATTTTAATACCAATAAAATCCCATAAATACACATAAATTTCACAAAAATAAGTTTTTATAAAATCTTTGAAGAAAAAATATATGTGACTAAAATTCAACACATATTACAAACTATTGAAACCATTTTTTTGATATTGAAATTAGGTTTAAACACAAAATCCGTATTTTCCAAAACTTAGATTTTTGAAATGAAAAACCGTTTTCTCCAAAACTTGTATAATTATAAAAACATGATATTGAAAAAATTTGAAGTATATTGTATATTGATAGAATCCAATATACATATAAGATATATATCTATGTTTTTGATACGAAATCCAAAACTGATTAAACCATAACCAAACATATACATACGAAATCCAATATATATATAAGATATATATCTATGTGTGTGTGTATGTGTGAACATGAGCATATCAATACTATCTATCATTACACAAGATCTAAACACAAACTAAACAAACCGAAATCTTCTTGACGATCCTCATCTTCAAGACGACTCGATCCAAACACGATCCAACGAGCTTCACTCCAACCGAGTACTTGATGCGTTCTTGACGCGCGAGCTCTTGAATCCACATGTGTTAGCTCCCAAAACTCCTTTGTTGAAGCTAAATACCTACAAGATCTTGATCAAATATCTAAGACTAATTAAACACAAGATTGAAATCACCTAGAGGGGGGTTGAATAGGTGACTGGCTAATCTAATGGTGAATTAATGCGGAATAAAAACTATTTATGCAAACTAAAAATTCTTAAGCTAAACACACTAAGGGCCTGTTTGTTTCGTTGCAAAACGTCGCAAGTCGTAAGTCGTAAAATGAGAATGGAAAAAATGAACTGTAGCAGAGAAAATATATTGTGTTTTACGGTGTTTGGTTGATAAAGTGGAGTGTAAATGGAAAAGTATATTGTGTTTTACGGTATTTGGTTGATAAAGTGAAAGTGTAAATGATAAAGTATATTGTGTTTTACGGTGTTTGGTTGGTAATGTAAAAGTGTAAGTGGAAAAGTTGACCACAAAATAACTGTAGCAGTAATTTAAATATTATAAATACTATTAAATTAAATCTACTATTACAAATTAAATTGTCTTAATAAATTTGAGATAAAAAATTAATAATCTTAATATTTTATTTATAACAATAATATTAATAAAATATTAGTAAAATTAGTAAAATATTACTACAATATTAACTAAATAAGTAATTATAAAATTTTAAGAAATCTAAAGAAACTGAATAAAATTTTAAGGATACTAATAAAACATAAATATTAAAAAATCTTAAAAAAATTAATAAAATATAGTTATAATATTATAATATTATAAAATACTTAAGATTATTATAATATTAAATTTTATGATAATAATATCGTAATATTATAAAAATATAAAATTAACAAAGTAAAATATAATTATAAATTTAATAATGAAATATTATTATGATATTATTATAATGAATTATTACAATATTAACATAATAAAATATTAATATAATTTTAAAGTATATTATAATATTAATAAAGTAATTATTTATATTAAGAAATAAATAAATTAAATATATAATAATTTTATATTAAAACACATTATTGTTATATTAATAAAATATTAAATTTAAATAAAATATTAAGAAAATTGGTGTAAATATTAATAAATAATAAGTATTAAATAACAATATTAAATTATATATTAAATTAAAATAATAAAATAGTAAATATTAAAACAATCTTAAAAATAATAAAAAACTAAAAAATACCAGTATAAAATAATTCGGTAAGAATTTAAACACTATTAAAAATATTAAATATATTAAATATTTAATAATATTAAATTATATATTGATTATCAACTAACTGCTTTGGCACTACGAATGTATTACAAGTAAAATTTACATGACCACAAAATTAACTGTAGCAGTTGCAAGTGGGAAAATTTGAGTGTAAAAGTGAGATTTATATGACCACAAATTTAACTGTAGCAACTGCAAGTGGGAAATGAGAGTTGTATTTTGCGAAATGTTTTGCAACGAAACAAACAGCTGAAAATGGAAAAGAGTTTTACGACTTGCGGTTTTGCGGCATTTTGCGGGGAAACAAACAGGCCCTAAGTATAACCTAAGAGTGTAATCGGATTCCCCGTGAAGGACTCTATACTATCTCTTCAAGATTCCTCTAGATAAGAGTTGAGGTGCCGCTATGGCTCTCTTGGTTGAATACAAGTGTGAGCAAACAGTCCTCAAGCATGTAACAATATAAGCACAAGTATATCAAGCAAGTAAAGATATAAGCAATGTAAGCAAGAAAGATATAAACACAAGTGAGAGATAGAAAGAGAGAAATCGCAAACAGGGGAGAATTATTTTGAGGTTCGAGCGCCTTTACTCTACGTCCCCGCCTTCAATACTATGAAGGATTTCCACTATAAAATGATCCCACCGGATCACTTGGTGCCGCAACACCTACAAGGAGTTCACACTAGAACTCTTGGACTCACTAGTCCCCCCACTTGTTCCCGCAAGAACAACCACACACAAGCACGCAAGCTTGCTCAGGCCGCACCTCTACACCGAGCTCTCACTAGAACTCGAAATAACGCGAACCCGCAAGTTCGCCTTGTCAAATACAAAGTATGAAAACTTTGGTGATCTAAACACATTGATCACCTAAAACAACTCTCACAACAACTCTCCTATATGATGGATATAACAATGAAAAGCTCAAGTGTGTGTGAGAAAAACTTGGATTGATTTGGTAGTGAAAAACTTAAGGAAATCACTTTTGAAAACTCTTGATAAACTCTCCTTTTAATTTTGAAATATTGTTAAAACCACTGATATAGGTACGAAAAATTAGTCCAAAAGCTCTCTTGAAATCTTGTTGAAAACAGTCCAAGGGAACCCCAATTCATAGGCTACCAAAAACTAGCCGTTGGGGTCCAAATCAGCAGCTGGCGCTGCTGTCGGTCGACCGCCAACGGTCAAATTTTCGACCGTTGTGCCACCGTTGGCCGGCCGGTCGACCGTGGCCTGGATACAAAGAGCAGAGGCTCTCTGCCGGTCGACCGCCCGGTCGACCGGGGCCAGATCCAGAGAGCAGAGCCCTCTGGCGGTCGACCGGGTCTGTCGACTGGCCCTCCAACCAAACAAGGTCATGCACGTTTATGCACGTCGGTCGACCGCCCTGTCGACCGACCTTTGACTTGGTCGACCGTGCGGTTGACCGGCTGAATGCCAGAAATATCATTTTAAGGGATTAAAAACTTGTTATTTTTCCTTCAAGAAAATCTCATAAATTCTCTAAAAATCTACAAAAATAAGTTCAGTAATATACTTTGATATACAAACATGTTTGAGTAAAAATCAAAACATGTTACAAACATTTTTAACTATTTTTGTAATAAAGAAGTTTTGCCTTAAACAAAAATCTGTATTTTTCCAAAATGATTTTTCCAAATTGAAAACTGAATTTTCCAAAACTCCTCTAAATATAAAATAAGATATTCTAGATACTTTTAAGGCTTAGTGTGTATGGATATGATCCACTACACGTATATGATGAAATATCTATGTTTTTGACATTTAGCTCTCAATAAAGTTTTGGTAAAAACACATGTATATATTGAAGCTTAAAAACCAAACCGGTATTTTTCAAAATGAAAACTCTTTTATGAAAACACATATAAATTTTATGTGTGAGTGTATATGATACTTGAGCAATCCATCAACTATTCTATTATTTACATTTTATCTAAAACAAAATCTTATTACAAACAAACCTAGACACAAGTCTTCTCTTGAAGGTCTTCTTCTTCTTCTTTTTGACTTGGTCTAAACCTTGATTCAATGAGATAGACTCCTCTTGAGTACTTGATGTGGTCTTGATGCATAAGCTCTTGAATCAACTCTGCTGGCTCCAAAACTTGACATTACATCCTTTGTTGAAGCTAAACACCTACTAAGATCTTAATCACATATCTGAGACTAATTTAAACACAAGATCATTAGTATTATAACTACATGAGTTAATCATCATAAAAAATAGAGTGATGAGTCTTTGGGCCAACGAAGATCATTAGTACAATAACTATATGAGTTAATCATCATCAAAAGTAGAGCGATGAGCCTTTGGCCAACAATCTCTCCCTTTTTGATAATGACAAAACTCATGGGGTTATATATGCATGAATTAAAGTTAAGCTTCATATAAGCTCCCTTTTAACTCATGCATAGCATAAAGAAATAGATATTCAATGAAGTGCATAAACTAAACAACACATATATGCATAACTATGAAAACAAACATGCCTAAACTTACCAAATTCTTTTCCCCTTTTTGCATAAACGAGGAAATAAAATAAACATCATATATAAACTCTCCAAATACTTCTCCCCATTTTTGTCAATTCATCAACAAAGAGGCAAAAACAAATCAAACAATAAGATTATACATTCGATATAACATTCATGAAGAGGAGAGACGTAAAGTTAACCTCCCTGCGTACATGCGTTTATATTAAAAGAGACGACTAGACCCTAACCATATAAAGCAGAATATACAATGTATAAGTGGAGATACTAAGCTCCCCCTACACATATGTATCACATAAAGAAGAGATGTCAAGCTCCTCAATGTGAGATACACTTAACATGAATCTATATATAGAGAAGATATTAAACGCCCCTTACATATAAGCAATACATATCAAAGGAAAAATTTTGTATTCACTTTTGAAACAAATTATGAAATTCTTAAAGTCAACAAAATAAATTGTGGTATCAATGAAATCAAATTGTAGTTGACAAAATAAAAGTTGGTACCACTTAAAAGATTTTAAAGTACCAATAGATTATACCAATTTGAAATTTTTTTTAGATACCAATAAAAAATAGATACAAATTGAAAATATATATACCATTAGTAAATGTTGATACCAATTAAAAATGAAACATTGTAAGTTTTTGATACCAATGAAATATCTTATAAATTTTTGATACCAATTGAAAGGTAAAATATGATGTATATTTTGATACCAATTGAAATGAGTTGCAATTGAAATACCAATTGAAAACAATGCATAAGCTCATAAAAATACAAATTAACATTAAAAATTAGTCAAGCTTAGTATAAACGTAATTTGTACTTTAACAATGTAAAGATATTGTAAAACAAGCACAATCAAATCATATATATATATATATATATATATATATATATATATATATATATATATATTATATATAATATATATATATATATATATATATGAAAATGAAAATATCAATTGAAATTG
Source organism: Agave tequilana (assembly GCA_038442645.1). Classification (NCBI taxonomy): domain Eukaryota; kingdom Viridiplantae; phylum Streptophyta; class Magnoliopsida; order Asparagales; family Asparagaceae; genus Agave; species Agave tequilana. The sequence goes on from JAVJIF010031070.1 coordinate 43,222, forward strand.
ATATTAATTGAAGTTTGAAGCATACATATATAAGAAACAAATATGAGTATACAAAATTAGAATTTTTAATAAAATCATGTATATCTCATAGCTACCTCCCTTTCATGCACATGTTGAAATAGATTTTCAATTTTGAGCATATAAGGTATGGTCGCCCATCCAACGGCCCTTAGAAGGTAGGGGTTTTCAAAAATATGATTTGAAAATAGTTTAACATGTTTGAAAATCACTACCAATTGAAGAATAAAGACTAGTTTAAAGATAATTTTGAAAACTAGTATGAAATCTTTCAAATAAGGAATAAAACATGAATGAATCCATGAAAATCACACGATCATTGACACTCAAATAGCAATAAAGCTCATATAACCTCATAAAAAAATCATACACCAAACATAGAGTATAAAAAGTCATGTAATCAATAACATCATGGAAATAAAGCATTTTAAGCTCAAATGAAATTTGTTTTAATCAAAAACATGAAAATCATAAAAAATTTAATTTTCATCAAAATAATACCAACTTCAAGGCATATGTATGTTTTGTCTAAACTTAGAAGTATACATACATATCCCAAACACAAGTGAGTCCATAATAAAAATTTGCATGAAAAGCTAGTGACTCTAGGGTAGACATGTATATCTAAAGTTTTTGCAAAATTGACATATACAGGAAGTTAAATACAATTTTATAAAAATATGTACGAAAATAAGGAATACAAGTTAAAATGCAAGAGTCATCAAAACTAGGCTATACAAGTACATCTAAATAGTACAAATGAGCAATATAGCACAAACATATAATAATCAAATGTGGCTCACTAGTTGTACATGTATTGACACAAGTTTTAATGAAAACTACATCTAAACATGTAATCAAATCATGAAGCATAAATGAAAACATAAACCAATATGATCATTATATTAAATGCACATGTTTTAGACTAGGATATACACAATAGCTAAACTATAGTGAGAACACAAAATATGTAAATCCATATGAATATGAGTGTATCTCAAAAGACTATTTATGTATATCACATGTCTAATTTATCTTGCATCTAATATAATTAACATAGAAAATCAAAACATGCTAAAAATCAATAATATGAAAGCATGTAAACTAAATGAGAGTTAAAGATAGTTACCAAAATCATTAGGGCTAACTCTAGGTCTTCAAACTATGCTGGTCCTTCCACCAAACTTCTTTGAAAGTGATGCATCCAAAAGTGTCACCATTTAGCTCGAAATACATCCACCATCAAGGCACCAATACCCTCACATCAAGTGAGAGCCCACACCTACATCAAATAGAATAGGACTGTACCCATATCTTATTGGGTCCATGGGGGTTAGCACCTTTCCTAACCCAAACAAGTTTCCTTACAAAATTTAAAGTATTTAATCTATCATAGCAAAATTTTGTAAGATGGCCCTTACGTCTACAATGTGTAAAAGTGTACACATGAGCATATATAGTGTCATGATGTGCAAACATATGAAGCATGTGTATGTCTTGTATGGTGTGCATGCATATGAGGAGTATGTTTCTTGCGAAACATGAATTTCAAACATGTGTGGTTCATGGTACATTGGCTCAAAGTAGAGCCCAAACAATCAACACTCTTTTTTAACATAATTATATAATTTTCAACATGAGAAGAAGAGGTAGAGCATGCAATAGATACACTAGATGGTGAAGTTATAGTAGCATGTCAAACATGAGAAGATTTATCATTTTTCAAAGATTTATTTTCATTTGAAACTATTTCCAATTCTCTTGAAATAAAAGCAATTTAATTTTTCAAAGAATTGTTCTCTTTTAAAACAAAATCAAGTTTTGAAGATAAAACCTCATTTTTCTTCAAAACATCATCACAATCATTTTTTATTTTCAAGATTTTGTTTTCATTTACGGCAAGGATAAGTTGGGATTTCAAGGAGTCCCTTTCACTTGAAATCTCATCTCTCTCTTGTAAAATCATATTAAGTTTAGAAAATAAATCCTTATTTTCTTCATTTAATTTAAAACTTTTCTTTTTCAAAAGTTTATATTTTTTCAGGCAAGTTTTTACAAACAATAGATAATTTTTCATTTAATGCATCGACATCCATAATGTCATCACCTGAAGAACTAGCACTATTATCTAGTTGAATGTCCAAGTTTCCCTCAAGGGAGTCATTCCCTTGACCATGTAGCAAGCTTGTTCGGATACATCCTCACTAGATTCTCCCTCCACGTGGTTTGTCGTTTGTAGCTTTGAAGAGGTCAATATGTTCCACACTACAAAAGCCGAATCACAATGAGAAACCATGATAGATAATCTTTGCTAATAGTGCGTCTAAGTGCCTCTAGGGCTTGTGCATTGGCCTCTATATGCTTGTTATTACTAAGATAGGATTTCTTGATAGTAGCAAGGTCAACATGTATTGTTTGGGTTTTTAAATAGGTACTCATTCTAAGCTTCCATATATTGATGTTGGAAACATCAAACATGTGAGGGGCAAGGTAATCCATGAGTACGTGTAAGCAAATACGTGTGCAAATGCAAATCTAGATTAGCTAGCCAAGATCTCACTCCTAGCTGATTAAACTTAATATCAGGAGCGTAGGCTCTGATACCAATTGAAAATACACCTAGAGGGGGGTGAATAGGTGTATGGCTAATCTGATGACAAATAATGTGTAATTAAAAACTAATTGCAACACACTTAGTGTAACCAAATAGTGTAGCCGAATTCCCGGTGAGAGGCTCTGAACTAACTCCTCTAGATTCCTCTAAATAAGAGTTGAGGTGCTATATGAAGCTCTCTTGGTTCAATACAAGTAAGGTACACAATCAATACCAAGCATATATATGATATGAATAATATGATGTAATGCACAATATAAGAGAGAGAGAGTTTAGAGATAGTGGATCAATCACAAACACCAAGATATATTTTGAGGTTCGAGCCACTGCTCTACGTTCCCGCCTTCACACAGAAAGATTTTCACTATATGTCCACACAGGACGTCCCACATAGGGAACCTCCACTGAGGATTTGGCAATTGTAAAGTAAGAGTACTCAATTCCTCTCTCCAACAGCATAACCTCTACACAAGAGGTAAGGCACAATAACTATCACCTCACACAAGAGGAACTAATCCAAACAACAATCACCTCACACTAGACGGATAAGGCACTAAGCCAAACAACAATTACCTCACACTAGAGGGATAAGACACTAAGCCAAAACTCCAACAACAATCACCTCTTCACAAGAGGGATAACCACAAACCCAAATCACATCTCAATCACCTCTACACAAGAGGGATGAACACAAACCCAAAATAAAGAAAGATTATAACTCTTGGTGATCACAAAGATCACAAACAACCCTTGGTGATCTCAATAGACCATAAACTAATTTTTCTCACAAAAACAAGATCCTATAGATAGGATAGAGATGACAGGTCAAGTGTGAGAAAACAAGGTGTTTGGAAAACAAATCACAAAGAAAAACTCTTGAGAAAATAGTAGAATGAAATAGATATGAAGATCAAAATAATTTCCCAAAAGACTCTCTTTTTCTTTGATTTTTTCAACCCTTGAAAACAAATAAAAGTAAATCTTTTTGTCCAAAAACTCTTTAAAACTTGTTGCTAAAACTCTTATAAAAATGAGAATTTTTGCTCTCTAAAAACTTGTAGAAAACAGCCCATGAGATGGGTATTTATGACCTTTCTCAAAATTAGCCGTTGGTATCTGTATTGCCCAGAATGCCCTTCCGGTCGACCGGGCGGTCGACCGGCCAACGGTCATTTTTCTGATTGTTGTGCCTCCAGTTGACCGCCCGGTCGACCGGGCCAAGCCTGTCGGTCGACCGCCCGGCACCCGAGAGTTGGGTGCTTTCAGTCGGTCGACCGTCCGGTACGGTCGACCATGTGGTTGACCGGCCTGCTGTGGCTGGCCTGTGCATGTCCATCATGCACATCGGTCGACCGGTCTGGTCAACCGTCAATGAAGTCTGGCAGAAATTCTGGGATTGAAAATTTAGGTATTTTAATTCTAATAAAATCTCATAAATACACATAAATTCCACAAAAATAAGTTCTTGTAAGATCTTTGAAGAACAAATATGTGTGACTAAAATTCAACATATATTACAAACTATTTGAATTATTTTTGTGATATTGAAATTAGGCTTAACACAGAATCCGTATTTTTCAAAACTTGAATTTTTGAAATGAAAAACCATTTTCTCTAAAACTTGTATAAATACAAAAACATGATGAAACAAATTTGAAGCACATTGTATATGGATAAAATCTAATATACATATAAGATATATATCTATGTTTATGATGCGAAATTCAAAACCGGTTAATCCAAAAACCAAACATATTGAAACTTGTGTATTTGTGAACTTGAGCATATCAATACTATCCATCATTACACAAGATCTAAACACAAACTAAACAAACCGAAATCTTCTTGATGATCCTCATCTTCAAGACGACTCGATCCAAACACGATCCAATGAGCTTGACTCCTGATCAGAGCGGAACCAGCACTCTAAAATGTGTATTTTATGAAATCAATGTAAAAGCAGGCGTGCTAATGTTCTCTCGATACTTCCGTTATAGTATTGGCTCAACGGGTCGAATCCACAGGGACGAGAGGCGATAGAAGCATTAACAGTCTTTATTCACGTGTTATGTTAACAAGTTTTCTTTGTTAAAGAACGAGAAAAATAAAATAAAAGAAAATCCAGAAGTGATAGGTGAAGAAGGCGATGAAAGCGATGTGAAAATAAAAGAGAGGTGGTTTGGAAAACAAAATAGAAAAGAAGATGAAGCTTGTAGTAAAGAAGATGAAAATAAAGGTGAACAAAGAATATGGAAAAAAACAATGATATAAAAATGATAAAAGATTTTGAAATTAGTTTTTAAAACAAAGTAAAATAAAACTCTTGGCTATTAACTACTAATTGATCAACTAACCATGCTAACCTCTTAGTGATAGTTGACTCACATGGATCATTGGCCATCACTAATCCTTGACTTCAAGAGATAATACAGAGCATGGTAAATAAGATGGTTCTTCACATTCAAACTTGCATCAAGAGTAAGCTAATACAAATATTAGATCATCAAAACCATTAGAAGTAAGCATGAAATAAGAGAGTTAGCTTAGTTAGTAAGTTAGATGTTAGAACCCATCATCATGAACCATCAATGGCTCTTGCAAGAGAAAGGCCTTGTAGAGGCTATTAGATTCATGTGGATGATCAATTTAGTGGTTAGCTAGCTAGTGATTAGTAGTTAGTCACCATGAGAGAAAAGTTAGCTAAGCATCATGTAGAAATTGGAGTAGAATACAATGGAGAAGAAAGGAGACACCTTTACATAGATTATCACCATCTATTACATCAATATCTCTCTATCTCTCTCTGAATCAACTCAACCCTAATACATGATCAATAAAAGAAAAGAAAATACAAAATAAAAGAGAAAAAATCCTAATATACAACTATAAGAGAGAAACCTAGCCTAAATCCAAACCTGCTTGTGTTTTAGGCCTCTTCAAGGGTATTTATAGGCAACGAGGGTTTTAGAAGACGAGACGAGCCCACGCGTCGAAAATTGGCGCATGGGCCCACCAAATTCCGCGGAATCTTGGCATTCCAGGGACTTAGGTCCCTGATTTTGGCAAGGATCTTCTCCTGGCTTCGAGGACCTTCTTGGTATATTCAGATTCTAGTATTTTTGCCCAAATTTACGTCTGATGTGCGCAAGGGTCTAGGTTCAATGCATCTTCTAGAAGCTCCCTTACTTGGCCTCCAAGAAATCTAGATTTAATTACCCAAAAATGGGTTTAATTAAGCTCTTATTCCCTTTTGCCCTCCTTGTCTTGATTATTTACAAGAGAGACCAAAACACGGTTTAGACCGACAATTTATTCATAAATCAGCAGGAAAATATGATATAATACTACAGAACTGTAGAGTAATCACACCCCCACACTTATCTTTTGCTCGTCCCGAGCAAAACAAGAAAAGAAAAACTATACTACAAATATTATTACACCGCTTTCACAGATGAAGCGATTGCACTGAGCGTGTGCAACAAGCCGTTAAACCTCTAAGTTTCCCCTAGAGGAGGAGTTTTGCCTCCTGAGAGTTTTTAGCAGATTGCACCCATAAAATTTATAAAGAAAGAAGACAAATGTTAGTATTTTGAAAACACATTTTGAAAGAGAGACAAGTTTAAAAAATATTTTTGCAAAAATATAAGCGATCTTAGGTCATAAGTTCTTCAAAAATTAGTCTTCCTAAAACTTAATCTCTATGCAAGATCTTGTCTTCAATTAAGGTAAGAATTCAAATTGAATTGAATATTTTATCCTTCATAAAACCAATCTTATCCTCGGCATCAAGAAGAGCGTTGTTAGAAGCATCTATAACACCTCTAATTTCTACCTTCCTTGTCTCCAAGGACTTCAAGTTTGAAGATATCGCCTTGACTGCTTCCTACGCCTCCAGGTGAGCTTTTCGCATCTGGGCCATGAGACGTTCAAGCTCTTCATCTACTAAGGAATTCAGGTCTGAGTTGCTGAGCTGACGCCATTCACCCACATCCTTCTCAAACTTCTCCACCAGAAGCTCTAATGCAGCAGCTTGATCATCCCCTCTGAAATCTCAGATACTCTCAATGTTTCGAGAGAGGACCACCTTCAGAGCTGTAAACGAAGTGGTCGAGCCCTTCAAAATCAAGGCAATAGACCATTTCAGGCTCTTGCCGAAGCTGTCGACCATCTCCGCCACAAACTCCTTTTCAGCCTCGATTACTCTCGGTGAGCGAGTAATCCTTGAAGATAAAACTTCCACCAGTTTCACCATCATAATAGTGGAGGAAGTGGCAGAAACACTGGTTGGAGAAGGATGAGGAATCGCTGGCAGTTGAGGAGGAGTCTTCATTAATACCAGTATATCAGCCACGACAGAAGTAGGGCTGGTGACTACTCCAGAGAGAGCTGGCTCTACAATCAACGTAGGAGACATCAGGCTGGTGATTACCCTGAGACCAGCTGTCACCGAAACAGGTGGCATTAGAGAAATCGTTGTCATCTCATCAACCGATTCAGATGGGAATGCGATCGGTTCTGTAGAAGGAAGAACAACCCTCGTCTCCTAAGCCACTGCGAAATCACCAGCAGGCTCTGGTTGGTATGAAGGCAGGTCGCGATACAAGATATCTAGCTTTGTGACATCCACAGCAGCCGAAGTACTTGTCTCCTTCCTGAACTCCCCAGAAAGGCTTGCTCGCTCCTTTGAAGCTGATGCATCCAAAGGCGGAATACCTGTAAGAGTATTTTGTTAAGATAAGGATAAAAGTATAATAACACCGAGCAAAGGTTGCTTACAAATAACTATAATAGTACCGAAAGGAGCTGAAATCATAATGAACATCACCCCAATCGCCCCCTCGGTAATGTCCTCCAGGGTTCCTTCGACGACGATGTTGACTTCAACTGGCTTCATAGAAGAAACCTCGGTAGTGGTAGGAGAAGCACCAGTTCTTGTCAAATCACCAGAAGTGATCTCAGGAAGAAGTTCATTTGTCCTGAGGGCCTCGGTAGCTGGAGCAATGTCTGGTTCTCCTTCACTCATCGTGGGCTCCGGGAACAGTTCCTTGGATATTGAAGCCATTGGGCTTTACTTGTCCTCACCAGCACCGGAGCGACCAACATCAGTTGCGCCACCCTCAGATTCGTCAGAGATGATGAAGTAGTTGGCTTCGTCACCCTCCCTGTAGGTGAACAAAGGATAATAATAATCTCCTTGTTCCCCTGTGACCTCAGTTCTTGTATCCCAAATTAACAAATTAGCTGCATATAAATAAAAAGAAATAAGAAAAAAATCTTGCAAAAGGGAACTAATCTTACCCAAACCTGGAGCGGCTTTTTTAGTTACTTGCTTCTACGCTGATACTTTTTATAACTAACAGGGCAAGAGAAGGGGCGACCGCAATCGATTCACTCTCTACAATGATGGGAGTATGGCGAAGCTTCTTCACCACCCTCTTCCTGTGGGGTTTGCCTTTTCGCTTCCGCTTGAAACGGACGTCGGGGTCTTCCTCTTCTTCATCTTCCACCTCTACTTCTTCCATGGGGGTCGTGCCTACCCCACCAGGAACATCCCATGATACCTCAGCGCCAGCTACATCCTCGAAGCGAGGGTTTTCAGTTTCTGAAGCTTCACTGTTAGCGGTAGCAATAAACTCTGGAATGCCTGGAACCCGAACTCTTTTGCCCTCTCTTTTTGTAGTTACTTTCTTCTTCATTTACTGAGAGATCCATTTCAAGCTGAAAGATTTGATGTTGCGATTAATTCGCTTAAGCGACAATTAAGCATCTAATCGGTGATTAATTAGCATCTATTTAAACGTTATTCAATTATTTTCTAAATGGGTTCGAATTTCGAACCCATTAATCTAATTGAACTCAAACCCAATCCAATAATTGAGAATATAAATTGTCGCGTGTTGGATCTCGATACTCATGACGACGAGACGATGAAGCTCTCGAGGCCCTAATTTTATCTGAAGTTCTCAAAGCTCACAGCGACAATGATCCTCCTGGGTAATTAGGGCTCTCGAAGTTCGACGACGACGAAGAAGTTCACAAATTGTAAATCCTCTTGTGGCGACCCCCCCTTCGATGATGACCTCCCCTTGTGATTGATCCACCCACCACGACCTCGCTTTGTGTCGACAAAGACCTTCCCCTGCGATCAGCTCTCTGGTCAGCAGCAAAACGTCGATAGCGACCTCCACTTGAGTCGACAGTGACCTCCCGCTGGTCAGCTCTCTCTACCTCGCGTGTATGTATTTTGCCCAGGTTCTTGCCAATGATTTTTGTTTCCTTTAATAGGCTGAGGAGTGCCTCAAATGTGAGAAAAATAGAGTTGCACATTACTTGCAGTTGCATCTATAGTGAACCAAAGTTGTTGCAGTTATGTTACTTTTTGAAAGAAATACATATATTTGTTCATTTAAAAATATTATTTTTAACTATAGTTGTTGGAGGTGGAGGTATAATGATGTACTTTGAACTGATTAACATTATTACTTTTTAAATTTCTCTTAATACTAGCAATTTAATTTTTTAAGTTATGTTTGCTATATCTTTTATGCATTTTTTTAGAGTTTATAGAATTCGTATTTTCATATTTTAAGTATTATAATATTATTATATATTAAAATAATAATAAGTGTAATCCGTTTAATCAACATTTAAACCGTTTAAGCATTACGCGCTCGCGGGCGCGCGTACTGAAACCGTTTTTTAAAATATTAGCAGGGAGTTAAATAAGGAGTCATTCATTTGTGATTGGTCAATCCAAGATGGTTACTCCTTATGGAGATGAAACTTTTGCTTTGAAGATATGATGTTTAACTAACACGATATCTTTCCCTAAGATTGGTCATACCGTGAGGCTCAAAGATTCTAATGAAAGCTGGAATTGCATTAGCTAACCTCATGTCACCTTGGAAATAGCTTGTGTTAGCTTTGGTGATTTTTTGTAATCTTGGGTAATCCTCACGAGCTGGTGAAAGCGATCCATCTATGTAAAGTTATTGGTGCTGAGCAAACTTATACAACAACTTAGTGAACTATCTCAAAGCATGGCAACATGCGAGAGTGGCTCCTACGTGGGATTTGTTGCATAACACATGTGTTGGCCTAAGGAAAAAACATCGAAGATTTATATTGTTTCAAAGTGGAATCCATACTTCATCATGAGAGGAAGTATGTGCGGAAATTATTAAAATGGAAAGTATTAGTTGGTGGTCCTTGAGTCCTTTTGTTAACCCCCATTATAGCATGTGTGCTTCTATAGTGAAGTGTACTTGGTTAGGCATTACTCATCTTCTAGCCCTTTTGTTAACCCTTATATAGCATGGGCACTTCTATTGTGAACTGTTTTTTTTCATACTCATCAGATTATACTTTTTGCTTCAGTATACTTTTTAGACATGCATCCATTCATTTTGAGTGCGAGCTAATCCCATGCTTTTAATAACCCAAATTGAGAACTTGTTGGTGTTTGCTATGGGTAATTCTCGGGGGAGTTATCTACGCGCTAAATTGTAAAGATTGATGAATGAATCTAAGAGATCAAATTAGAGTAAGCGCACAGATTATGTGAAACCCGAAAGAAAAAAATCACGGAGAAAGAGAGGATTCCACTATAATTTTGAGAAGATAACAATTTTGATTGCCTGATCTTGTGTGCTAGGTTTTCTGGGGTTGATTAATCGTCCCCTCTTCGTGGTGGAGGAGGTCTCATATTATACAAGTGGGTGTCTTTGGATAGAATTACAGAGTACTCTTCTAACTGGACATCTATCCGATCTTAACTGTTTATCTTGAAGGGGGTTGGAGCCAAACATCCTGATTTGAATTGGTAAAGCACATACTTATCATTATCCAGTGGCCTCCATCTAGCTACCAATGTGATCAATCCTTTTTCGAGCAGTAACCGCCGGATTCAAATGAAGATTTAGCCTGAAAATAGAGGTACTTATAACTGCCTCTATTTTTATCGCATAATAACTTGAACTGCTCAGAGTTTGGATGAGATTAGAACTCTTTTCTGGAGATTTTGAAATGGTCACATGTCGCGTGATTGCCTAAGGGTTGGATGGATGCGTGTCGTGATCTCGAGGAGGTCGAAAATCAATCACTACAGATGCCCTCTCTGTGTCCCTCTCTTTGGCAGCAGGTCAGGGACATGTCTCCCTGGCCTATCTGCTCTTGGAGACTCTGAGAGAAAAGGAGGAGAGAGGATCCTCAGAGCCTACACTCGGGTTGCTGGTGTTGCTTCAGCTTTTGGCCGTTTGTAGTATGTCTAATACAGGCTGACAGAGCCTTAAATGCGCATCCCATCTGCTATTACGTCTGTCAGGTAACTGTTGCTTTTTGAAGGGACGCGATGCTCGAGGTTGGTGTAGCAAATCAAGCGCGATGGTTTGAATCCGATCTGTGATGACACATATAGGCTTCTGATCAAGCGGAAGGGGATGTATGCAAGAGATTTGAGGGTTTAAAAGCATCTCTCTCAAACCTTGGAGATTATCCCTAAACTTCTGAATCGTCAACCTCTCGTCATCTTCATCGCTGTGATCTTCCTATCACCAAATCTTCATCATTCAATCTTCTTCCTCAAAATGAAAAAAAAGAGGCAAATCTGGCACTGTCAGCGGCGCGAAAATGGGCAAGGCTGTAGCAGAGGAGAAAGGGAAGAGATCCCAATTTTGAACCAGGGTTGGCATAGATTTTGACCTGAACACCACTATGCTCCATAGACAGGAGGAGGTAGATGAGTACCTGGGCAAGAATGGTCCTCTCCCTAGGGATCAAGGTTGAGTTTTTCCCTCAGGACACTTATTTCGCTTTATCTCCGTCCAATGGCGACGTCTATATGCACCCCCAAATGTTGGTGTTTGGGATGAAGTTACGGCTGATAAAGTTTGTCCGTAGCGTTCTGAATCACTTCAGAGTTGCCTCCTCACAACTATCGGGGGTTGCCTGGCGCATTATGCTGGGGTTCGAGGCTCTTTGTGCTTCGAGCGTCCGCGATTCATGTCAGCGCGAGGTTTCCTGTACTGCCTACGTGCTGAGGAAGACCAGTCAGGACGCCTGCTTCTTCGTGCCCCAGAGTGGGTTGGAGAAGCTCATTGTGAATATGGTAGATAACGACCATGGTATGTGCGATACCATAGTTCGGGTATCCGACTCTTGGAAGGCCGAGTCGGAGGAGTGCAGAGCCATCCCGACTACATGGAACTTGGGCCCGCTTGCTCGGGGAGGAGCGACTCTCTTCGCCGACATTGAGGTGAAGCTGCAGAGGCTGACAACTGTAACCTATGACCACCGGAACTGGAGTTGGCTGCTTCACCCAAACAAGCCTCCCTGTGCCCCCAGTTATCTCGAGGGTACCAGCTCTGAGTAAAAACCTGTCGGCTGTCGAGTCTGGGAGGTCGAGGAGCCTGGAGCGCGTGGTCGCTGCCAAGAGGAAGAGGACCTCAGCGCGGTCCCCACAATCTTAGGCTCCTGAAGAGGTATGTTCTGAATATTGTTGGACTTTTCTCCATATGCGATTCTTTAATGCTTATTTCTTGCAGAAGAGTTAGAACCGATTTTGATAAGCCTGACGAGAAAGAAATGCAGGACCTATTGGCGACTGTGTCTGCTTTCTCCACCATAATTGTTAGGCAGTCTTACAAGGCAGAGGATGCTCGGGTCAGGCGCTCTAACCCTATTAGCTCTGGAGCTTGTTGGGGGGGACTCCTCGGCCGCTGAGGCCCTCGAGGAGAGCATGAAAACACTTTTTGAGCCAGTGGATGGGGAGACGGAGATCCCAATGGAGAGCACCCCAACTACTAATGTGATCTCTGAGGAGGGAGCTGCTCTATCGACCCTGAGCGTCTCTGGAACTGAGTCATCGGCTAGGCTTGAGGAGGCGGGAGTTGCTGAAGCTCTGTTAATAGAGGATGGCGCGAGGGTCCTTGGCCCTGTTGGTCCTTCGGGGACTGCTGCTCAGCCTCCAGTGCTGACTCCAGGGGTGGCCCACCTTGAACTTCTTATTCAGGTTATTTCTTCGAAGGGGAGATGAGGAAGCAGTTCTAGGGTGTGGAGACTTTCTTGAGGGACTTGAGGAGCTTAAGACACTACACTTTAAGGACTGTCGGCGACACTTAAAGAACAAGGTCTTCAGGGTAAGCTTCACAATGATTCTTTTTCGACTTGATCTTTCATTTGATGTCTAACTTTTTCCTATTTTAATCTCAGAACGTCGTGCTCACCTCCGAGCTATTAGACGCTCATAGAGACGTCCTAAGAGAGAAGGATGGCATAATTGCTGGCTTCTTCAGAAAGTGGAGGAGCTCAATGCTGAAGGGAAAGATGCGACCACCAAGATCACTAGGCTCCAAGCTAGCCTAGACCACGAGGCAACAATCCAGTAAGTTCGGGAGATGGAGCTGCGTCGGGAAGAGTCGAAGGAGAGGGAGACTCTGTTAAAGCAGCTGTCCGAGGCTTGGGGAGTGTTGGAGAAAAGAAACTCAGAGTTGTAGAGGAGGGACTCTGAACTACGAGAGATGAACTCAGAGTTGCGGCGAAAGGACTTCGAGCTGCAAAAAAAAGAGTCAGAGCTGCAGTCGACTTGGGGGGATCTAGAGGAGGCGCGCTGATGCGCTGAGGTGGCAGAGGCTGCGCTGGAGCCAGAGAGGTCTGCCTTCGAGGAAGAGAAGGAGTGCCTTGAGGACGACCTAGATCAAGCGCTAGCTACCAAAGATGCAACAGAGACGCATGTTCAGATAGTGGCGGACCAGTGCCAGTGGGAGATGAAGGTCTTCAAGTCCCTGTTTTAAATATCGGCCGAGTCGGCCGAGATATCGTCCGATATCTCCTTTCTTGCCTGCTGTCGATACGATAAGGGAAAATCATTCGCCATATCGTTTGCAGCAAAAAACGGCCGAGAAATATCGGCCGATAAATCCCCGATATGAAATAACTTACTTATTGCAAGACTACGTGCAAATATACATTATTTTTTACTGTCTTTGCAAGCATATTACATCATTTTTATTAGGTAGATGATATCTATGACTCTAAACTAACTTTTAGTTATCAATGTTTCATTATGTATAGTGTCTGATATGAACGCCTGATATGCACGTGTATCCCCGATATCTCTCCCGATATCTAATATCCGATATGAAAACCCCCATCTGATATGATCCCGATATCCGAGATTTAGATCCTTGCTTTAAGTTTAAGAAATATAAATATGGATATGGAGATGGGACGCAAGGCACAATCTTGAGGTATCTACTTGAGATTGAGGCCTTCTTCGAAAGTCAAGACATGGGACGACTTGTTGAGCCCGATGCTTTTGTTATGGAGGTGGGAACCTCTTTGAGCGCTCCGTCCAGCAGTCTGCTCCCCCGAAGATGGGTCTCCCCTCGGATGTTCCAACTGTCAGGACCTCGACTCGTGATGCCCCTGCAAACACGAATCTTCCAGCTCCACCCTCTGAGGCATCTCTGAAGAGAAAAGTGAGTGTTTGAGAGTTGTTTGTACAAATCTAGTGTAAGACTCATTTTTGAATAAATAAATGTAAGGTTTAGTTTCATTTTCTTCTTGAACTTATTTTGCTTTTTATTGTGTCTCAAGGCCGCTGTGGATGCTGGCTTAGTGATTCCTTTGGGTCCTGTCTTTGCTTTGATAGCTTCTTGAGAAGCGGGAGTCCGACCTCTGGGAGCGCCCTCTCGAAAATCGAGAGTGCCCCATGCACGTTTTGGCTCTGTAGGGGCTGGTCCCTCGGGTGTGAAGTTCCTCAAAAAACCCGTGGTGAGGCTTGACGTTTCTGACGCCAATGATGATGGCGAGAGATTGGAGCCGGGTCTTGATGATGAGCTCAGATCCTTACTGAATTTCTTGAATGACCGACATATGAGAGTAGCAAAGAGCCTGTATTGGGTGCTACCAGCGCTTTTCCGTCTCGTAGAGCTCGGGCTGCTCGACTTTGTCGCTTTCTAGCTAGACCATGAACTGATTTTTCACAATGTAATAGTGAACACGCTTGTAGAAAAGGTGTGCGAGCTGCTCTTGAAATCAGCTGGTACACCAGAGGAGATGGAAGAATGAAGGAAGGATAAGACAGCGTTGGAAGTGAAGCTCTTGGATTGGCTTGAAGAGCTGAAGAAAGCGTTCGATGACATCTCCAGGTTACAAGAGAGGGTCATTTCAGATGGTTGGAGATAGCTTCACTTTGGGCCCAGATCGATCGGGAACGCGCCGAGAGAATGGAGCTCAAGTACAAAATCTGGAGGATAGAGAAGGATTTGGTGCGGCACAAAAGCGATATTGAAGAGCTGACGGCCGATGTGGCGTGTCAATATGATCGCTATAATGAACTTTGGAAAGTCCACAACGATCTGCTTATGGAGGCGGAAACGTTACGCTCTCAAGTCCCGATTTGGAGCTCCGACGGTCAGGCATAAGGCGTGAGCAGTTGGTCTGGAGGTATGAGCGGTCGGTTTGGGGGCACTAGCGGTCAGGCTGGAGGTACGAGCGGTCGGGACAGAGGGTTCGAGTGATCGACCTGGGAACACCAGTGGCTTGCATGGGAAGTCCAAGGGGTGGTCTTACAACTAGGGTAGCGGATGTAGGCGAAGTTAACTGAGTCTATCTGGATCTGCTTTTAATGCGATAAGAATTGTATTACTCTTTTATTAATAATCACCTTGAATAAAAGTGTTATTATTTCTGACTGTGTGCGTTGTCTGTTGTTCCTTGTTCCTCTTGATGTGCCATTACTGATGCTAGGATGCGAGCCTAGCCCGGTTGTATGTTGCTTGGCTCTTCATATAGAGGTTCGATGTCCCCTGTTGGGGTTGCAATGATAATCCTTCTCGCAAATGTTTGGACAGCCGTCAGGGTGGAAGCCCCTTGATTAGTCGGAGGATTTTTAGCTGTCGGGAGAACTTTCATCTTTTAGGAGTCTTTGTGCTGGCCTTAGCCGTTAGTGTAGGACTCTATATAGGCTGTTTACTTACTCAAGTAGCCATCAGGGCAAAGGCCTAATATAGGTTGAGCTTCGAGCGGTCATTGTGGACGAGCCTCCATCTTTCAGGAGACACCTGAGGGGTAGTTGTCAGGGTAGGACCAGCTATGGGCTGTTGACTCACTTGAGTAGCCATCAGGGCGAGAGCACGATATAGGCTGAGCTCGAGCAGTCATCGTGGGCGAGCCTCCATCTTCCGGAGACTCCCTGAAAGATAGCCATCAGGGTAGCACCTGATATGAGTTATTCCTTGGGTAGTTGTCCAAGTTAGACCTAATATAGGCTGATATTGGTTGTTGAAGTGTTTATCGTGCTCGAAGAAGGTATTGAAATTTTACAGAAACATCATCAAGATAGAGAACTTGCACAATAATCTTTTCATTAGATATTACATAATTCTACATATAGTATCATTTCAAGTGAAAAGAGTTTCATTGCTTCTTGAGGAGCTTCCTATCCTGATCAGCAAAGGTGTACGATCCTTTGCCTCACCGAGCGATGATGGTGTCAGGACTTTCTCAGTTGGGCCCGTGCTTCCTTTCATCCATCTGCCGTGTTAGTCTGAATTACGCGCTTCAGGATTAAGTCTCTAACTTAAAATTCGCGAATCTTCACCTTCTTTTGGTGCGCGGCCCGGGTCTGTTGTTGGTGTATTGTGATGTGGATCTGGCTGTCGCTTCTCTCCGACTGATCCAGGATTAGGTGGAGTTGTGCATTGTTTTAGTCTCAATCAACCCCCTATATGTGGAGTGTCAACATGTTGTCGATCGGGAAGAGAGCTTCCGTTTCATATGCCAATAAGAACAGATTTCACCCATCTGGACGCGCTTGGTGTCTTGTAGGCTCAGAACACTCCAGGGAGTTTCTCAACCCATAAGCTCTTTGCTCTGTCTAGGCTTTTGTACAGGCAGTCAAGGATGATACAATTGCCGATCTCAGCCTGACCATTGCCTTGAGGATAATAGGGTGTGGAGAATCGGTGGGCGATCTTATACGTGCATAGAAGCTGGCCACTTACTTACGAGCAAAGTTTGTCCCGTTATTGGAGATTATGGTGTGGGGGAGTTTGAAGCGACACATGTTTTGCCAAAGAAATTTGACTTGTCCAGTGACTTCGGAGAGTGGCTCTGCCTCAACCCATTTGGTGAAGTAGTCGGTGGCTACCAACAGGAACCATAATTGAGGGTGTGCTCGGGGGAGTGGACTAACTACATCCAACCCCTATTGTATGAAAGGCCAAGGACTCCGCAAAGTATGGAGGTTAGTACTCTGTCTATTCGATGCTGGGTGAATCTCTGACACTGCGAGCACTTCTTTACATAATTCATGGTATCATCGAACATCTTGGGATAGTAATACTTTTAATTGATGACCTTATGAGCGAGGGAGTGACCTCCCGAATGATTCCCACAGTCGCCACCATGGATTTCCTGTATCACTTTTTGAGCTTCATCTGGTCCGAGACACCTCAGATAGGGTCGGAATGGAGCTTGGAGTAAGATTTCTTGTATAAAATGTCTCCGAGGAGCGTGTACCTGATGGCTAAGTGTAGGAGCTTCTGTCTCCGCTCTGTCGTCGAGGAGTGTCCCATTCTTCAGATAAGCAATGATAGGATCCTTCCATCCCGACAAGGTATCAAGGCGAAGGACCTCTCCAATCGGTCGTGGACACTCGGGTTGGCGATATGCTCGACGGGAATCTCCCGTCTGAATTGGAACTTTGTGGCTGCCCCTCAGGTTGGCAAGTGAGTCAGCGTGATTGTTTTCAGATCTGGGGACCCATTTGAAGTCGTATTGGGGGATTTTAGACTTCAGTCCGGGGACTAGTTATAGGTACTCCGCCATCTGAGCATCCCTTGCGACATATTCCCTGCTGACTTGGTTAACCACTAGTGACGAATCACATCAGACTTCGAGTCATGTGACCCTGAGTATGATAGCCATTCAGAGTCCGGCTAGACTCCCTCATACTCGGCTTCATTATTGGAGGACGAGAAGCCGATGGTAAAAGACGGCTCGATAATAGATCTTTCTGGAGTGGTGAGGACAATCTCGATTCTTGCTCCATGTTGTTTGAAGCTCTGTCCACATTCATAATTCATCCTTTCAGTAAGTCACATTGCTCTGTGGCCCCCGGGGTGAAGTCAGCAAAAAATTCCGCCAAGACCTGCCCTTTGATTGCTGTCATCGGTTTGTATCCGAGTCCATAGGGCCTCAACTCTGATACCCATTTCAATATTCATCTCATTACTTTTGGATTCTTTATAACGCTTTTTAGAGGATGCTTCATAAAGACTGTGATTGGAAAGGTTTGAAAATAGTGCTTGAGCTTTCTCGAGATGATGAAAAGAGCGAGCATCAATTTTTTCAGCCTTGGTATCTGGTTGGTGGTCCATTCATGAAATGACTAATGTAATACACCAGCTTCTGGATGCCTTTGTCTTCACGAATCAGGGCTCCGCTCACGGCTGACTCTGAGACGGTCAGGTATAGGAACAATATTTCTTTTGAGATGGGCTTGGACGAGAGCGGTGGTGAAGCCAAATATCTCTTTAGACCTTGAAAAGCTGTCTCCCATTCTTCATT
Organism: Agave tequilana; assembly: GCA_038442645.1. Taxonomy (NCBI): domain Eukaryota; kingdom Viridiplantae; phylum Streptophyta; class Magnoliopsida; order Asparagales; family Asparagaceae; genus Agave; species Agave tequilana. Next base: position 61,427 of record JAVJIF010031070.1, read on the forward strand.
CCAGCAAAAATCAACCCCGTTCTTCTTCTAGGTTTGGAAGAAGGGCATGCATTTGTCCGTGGATCGGCTGATGAATCGGTTCAAGGCAGCGAGACGTCCGTTCAACATCTGGATCTCTTTCACACATATGGGTGACTTCATATTTAAGATGGCAGATATCTGGTCGGTGTCAGCTTCGATGTCCCGTTGAGTGACCAGATACCCTAAAAATTTCTCGTAAGCAACCCTGAATGTGCACTTCTCGGGATTAAGCTTCATCTTGTACTTTTGCAGGAGGCAAAAGCTTTGCCCAAATGTTGGAGGTGATCAGTGCGCATGACACTTTCACCAATATGTCATCAACATACATTTTCATTGTACTCCTAATCAGATCCTTGAAGACCTTGTCAACTATGCGCTAGAATGTGGACCCGGCATTTTTGAGCCCAAAGGCATCATCTTGTAGCAATAAATTCTCCGACCATTAGTAAAAGCAGTCTTGTCTTCATTTGGTGCGTGCATCTTGATTTGGTTGTACTCGGAGCATACATCCATGAAGCTAAGAAGTTCATGGCTCGTTGTTACCTCTACCAGCTGATCAATTCTAGCGAGGGTAAGCTTTATCCTTTGGGCAAGCTTCATTGAGATTAGTAAACTCGATGCGACCCTCCACTTGCCATTCTTCTTCACGAGGATGGAATTGGAGAGCCAGTCGGGGTAGAATATCTCTTGGATGAAGGCGGCCTTTAGTAGGCGGTCAACTTCATCGCTAATGGCACAACTCCGTTCCTCGTTCATTCTCCTTAGCTTCTGCTTTACTGGCTTGACGTCTGTCTTGACGGAGAGCTTGTGGCAGATAATAATACCGGGATCAATTCCAGGCATATCGATGGGAGTTCACGCGAATACATTCGAACTGTCCAAAAGAATTTTTTGAACAAGGCCTTTTCGTGAGGATGCAACTTTGAGCCAATTCGGATGACCTGCTCTGGATGATGTGGATCTATAAGAAATGACTCGAGTTCCTCGATATTACTGCTGGGTCTCCTGAATCGATGGGTGAGTCGGGGTCTTGACTTTAGCCATTCTGTAATTGCTATTGGTCAAAATCTTCTTTTGCTTCTTATCTATAGGGGAATCTTTGTAAGAGATTGTGACTTCTTTTGGGCTACTGCTGCTATGGTTCTGGTCATTGCTTGGCCACTTATGTCGGCCATTATTGACGGTGTGGGGGTACTTTAGAAGTTGATGAAGGGTGAACGGGACAGCTCTCATCATATGAATCCATGGATTCCCAAGGATAGCGTTGTAGGAAGATTCGATGTCAATGACACAGAACTCTGTTACAACATTGTATAGATCCGCTCAGATCGGGAATAGAACTGTTCCGGGTGAGTGTGTGCCTCGCTCCTACCAAATTCATAAAGAAGTGACTAGGTCTGAGGGAGGATCATCTTTTAAGCTAACTCGGGAGTGTCCATCTGATCTAAGGCTTGTCCGTACAGAATGTTTACACTACTCCCTTCATCGATCAAGATCTTTGACACTCGGTAGCAACTGATATGCACTGTCACGATCAAAGCGTCGTTGTGCATGAAGTGCATGACTTAGACGTCAGCCTTTGAGAAGAAGATTGGCTTGTCCAGTGGTGAAGGTGGGCGTGTCAATATTCCCGGGTAGTTGTCCCTTCGAGCTTCATTGACATAAATGTCCCTTTCATTCGTTCTGGTACCCTCTATCGGGGAGGTGCCGAAGATGACATTCACCTCTTTGTACTGGATGAGAGCGTTTCCTGCCTGACCGTCTTGTGGTGAGAGTTTCCTTTGCACTTTAATCTCCGAGGGTTATCTAGGGTTGAGGGTAAACTCTCTGAGATATCTCCGGTTAACCAGATCCTTAAGGTGTCATCGGAGGGACTGACAATCGACTGTGAGATGGCCCATTCATCATGGAAGACATAGTACTCCTTGGATCCAGATCCCTTCGGGTTCTGTGGGAGTGGTCGACCTGGGCGCTTGATTCAAGGTGGTCTTTGATGGTGTTAAACACATGGTCGACAGGAATCCTAAATGGAATAAGATCAGGCACTGCAACACCGTTCTTGTTTGACTCGTGCGCATGTCGGGGTGGCTTATGGACATCGACGGAGTTGTGGTTCGGATTCTTATTCGAGGGAACTGCTGCTTCTGTTTCTCGCCCTTGGAAACTTATTTATTTAAGGGGGCGATTGGTCGCACCCCTAGTCGCCTCTTCGATCTGCATGTACTTTTACACCCAGACGAGAATGTCCCTCATCTTAGATACTTGTAGAACGAGTGGGTGACTTGCAACCGATTAATGAATGCAGCGTCGAGCTACGTTTTCATTACAATTGTATACCAAAGCCATTTGATTCTGAAAATAGTTGACCTAACTCTTCAGGCTCTCCCCTGATTTCATCCTAACTATGAGGAGATGGTTGCTACTCCTTTGGAACTCTCTCTGAGAAGCGAATTGATTATAGAAGATGTCAGTTACATCATCGAACTTCGAAGTGAGTTCTTCTGGAGTGAGCATAACCAATGGTAGGTGACGCCCTTGAGACTGGAAGGAAATGCCCAACAGAAAAGGTTGTCGTGAGCGTGGACCGCCATTTTGTCTTGAAATTGACGGAGATGAAGAAAGGGGTCGGACGCTCCCGACTAGCAGTCGAAGGAGGGCATCACAAATTTTCTCGGGAATCAGAGTGTGGTGATTTCCAAAGATAGTGGTGAGTCGTAGGGCCTTGGCCCGCTATTCTCCATTCCTTTCGAAGATTGTTGGCTTACTTGGTTGAGCCGCTTAACCAGATCTGTAATGTCCTCAATGCGAGGGAACTTCGGTTTGTGGGGATGCTTTGAGTTCTCAGAGCGCTCGTCATCATGCGAGTCTCTGACCTGTTGCGTTTTAAGCTACTAGTGGTTCACGTGGCTTTCTCATCACGCTGTGGCGACGGTGGAGTCCGAGCTCTTTCTTCTGCAGTTCAGGGAGACTGTGATTTTCGCAGTATGTCATCTTGCTTGAAGAGTTTGGTTTGGACACGAGTCGCTACGTCTTTTTCAAGGGTAGCTGCCTCGCGGCGACTCATCTTCGTTTGCTGCTCTTCCAACTGCTTCTGCAGGCTGGAAAGCATCTGGAGGAGATGCTCGCTAGTGTGTCAAGGTTCGGGCACGACCTTAAGCACCTTACCCTCTGTGTCGAGGCGGAAGAAGATTGGGAATCTTTAGCGTCGGTGATGTGAACATCGGATAGGTTGGGATGACGACTTGCTGGTGTTGGATCCTGTATATGACAAGTACAATACTAAAAAATAGTGAATAGTGTTTATAATAAACTTATGAAGAAAGATTAGTAACTTAAAAAGTAAAATAGTGTTTATAATAAACTTATCAAGAAAGATTAGTAACTTGAAAAATAAATATCAATTACAGAAATAAAATCAAACACAAAGATTTTACCCTGATTCAGTCCTCCATACCTACATCCAGTTCCCAAGCAATCCCACTTGATATTCTTTTAACTTTGATTTGAGAACTACAAAATCAACACATGTATACTAATTGACAATAGTCTTGCTAATTTTGTACGCCTCTTCTCTACACCGAGAAGACCTTTACCTTTCACCAATTATAATTTTGAATCTACAAACCATGAATGTGAAGAGCAAATAGTTCTTTACTGTGCCTTATCAGATTTCTCTTCTACTTCTACTTAGCAAGTCATTTGGAAGTGGATTTAGGCAAAATGAGATAGTATTTGATTTTCTTGATAGAAATTCAGAACTTTTGAAGTCAAGAACTTGGAATGAATTGTATGTATGAAAGTCCAAGAACCCCTAACTATTTATAGGGCAATTGGTAACTAAAAATTAGTTATTGGACAATTCAAAAATTCAAGAATATAGCGTTAGAAAGGAGAAAATAAGTATCAAAAGATCAGAATAACAACGGCTATAAACTGCCAAATAAGTTGACTAGAAGAAGTATCAGTCGACTGATAACTGTTCAGACAACTTAGTCGACTGAAAAATAGGTTCTGTGAACTGTTAATCGACTGGTCCAAATCATCAGTCGACTGATCAAGTCAAACTGAGAAACCCTAGTTTCTGTTATTGAACAGTAGTCGACTGTATTAATTATAGGTCACCTGAAAAGTACCAGAAGATGGTTTAGGCTCTGTAGGATTCATTTGTCGATTGGAAGAAGGAATAGGTCGACTAATACATGCATGTTAATGCAAACCTGAGCTAAAAATGGTTTATCTTGATATGGATATCTACTAGGGGGTGTGTGTATATACAAGGCTTTTACAACTACTAAGACATGAAATTCAAATTTACATCATTATAAATGTTACATATCTTCAATAAATATTCTATAAATCTTCTTGAATCTTCACTTGAATCTTGATATAGCAGTATATGATCTTGATAAGCAGATAGTGTAGATTCAAATATTACATAAGATGTTAGTACACACACTTTATATTGTTATCATCAAAACATCAAAATAAGAGATCTGACATTCTCCCTTTTTTAATAATGACAACCTAATTCTCCCCCTGCATTAATAATGTGAGAAAACAAATACACACTCTCCTTGCATTAATTCTTGGTTAGTTACCAATGATTCTTCTCCTTTATCATTAACAAAAGAGAGTTTGCAAATAGTCATATAAAACACATTTACTGCATAAAACTATTATTAGTATCCATCTTTCCTTCGGGGTACCTGAAAAATAAAAACAAACTTGTTTGGTACTATATTCAATAGGGTCCGAAATGATTAGCCTTTAGGAACCCATATCCATTTGGAATTTGGTTTCTACTTGTTAATATAAATATAATGAATAGAGTTGCAAACAATGTTCATGTATGAAGCAATATAAGCATTCTTGTCAAAAGAATTCAAATCTTTAGGAACCCATATATATTTGTACTTGGATCTCCTGAAAGATTATTCTTCTTAATATATGGATGAGATAAAATATGATTAGTTCTACTATATGTATGAGAAATATTTTCTTTTTTTTTGAAAAAATCGATCCCAAGTGATTGTTTGAAACTTTTTGTGAAGATAACATAATTTTCAAATATTCATTTATTTTGTTTTATTTTGTTGAACTTGGTCACGTTTTTCAAAATATCTTCATACTTTTCTTTGAAAGAAAAAATATCTTTTTCAAATCAAAAATTCTTGAATTTAAAGAAGATATTTCTGTTTTAAGTAAATTTTCCTTTCTCAAATCCTTATTTTTTGCACTTATCTTCTTAAATTCAAAAAATAGTTCATGGAAAGCATCAAGAAGATTATAATTTATGAATTCGCATATCTTATCTTCTTGGGCCATGAAACACATGTTGATCGATTCAGTGACTTCTTCACCGGATGAAGAAGAATTACTATCGTCACAAATTGCCTGAAAAGCCTTCTTCTTCTTGTGAAATTTGTTCAGTTTGTTGAAGTTGACCTTCAGCTTTAAAAGAGGGCAATCTTTCTTCATGTGGCCTGGTTTATTACACTTAAAACTTAACGGAGATCATTAGTATCTTTATTCTTTTGAACTTACATTGCCTCAAGAACTTAAACTTTCTTGAGATCTGTAATATTCCGAATCTAAAATACTGTATTTTTATTTTTCTAAAGTATTTATTTTATTTTACTGGTGATATTATTATTATTTATTAACTCGAGTTACAGTACAAATTATTAAGATAGTAAATGGTATTTTAGCCTTATAATTATATTTAGCATTATTAAGTATTATAATTTTAATTACTAGCTAGTATTTTTCCCATTACTATGTTACTAGTATTATTATTATAGTTGCTATTATTGTTAATATTGATATTGCTATTATTCTTGCTCATATTGTATTGTTTTAGTCATTATTATTAATGGTAGTATTTTTATCAAGTATTATTAGATAAGATTTTAATGTTAATAATTTTATTATTATTAGTATTGTTGCTATTATTATTGTAATTATTATTGTTAATTATTATTATGATATTGTTAATCACTATTAGTAGTATTATTATTTTTATCCAAGTCCAATAAGCTCAACCCATTCTCCTTTTCCTTTTATTTTCTTTTCCTTTTTATTCTAAGCCCACATGAGCCAAGCCCACTTCTTATTTTCATTCTTTTCCTGCCCCTTTTATTTTTCTTTAAGCCCAAGAGCTAAGCCCACAAGCCCACCCTTTATTTTTCTTATTCTTATATTACTTATTTCTTCTAATTAAAGCCTAAATATAACCCATAACCCATTATCATGAGATCCTTACCCATTAACCCAAAACCCAATTCTAATCATAATCCTAATTTAAATCCTAACAAAAATCACATCTAAATAGGATCTCCTTGAGATTTTTAACATTTTCAATTCTAATCCAACTACTAAATTAAGCAGTCTAAACCTAATTGGAATTCATGTTTCTAAATTATCTAATAACCTATATAAAGATCCAACCTCCTTCTTTCTCTTCTACCTCAAGAGAAAACTCTAATCTAAAATCTCCCCAGTTTCATCTTTTCCTTCTCCTCAAGATCCATCTTTCCCTTCTAATCAAGAGGATCGTGCTTCGATGCCTAGGGATTGAGGAGCAAATACAACTCAAGTAAGTAGATCTAACTTGAGAAATTAATTTCAGTTTTTCTTTAAAATAAATTAAATTAAATTAGAACTAAATAAATAAATGATTAATCTCAACAATCTGTTATTCAACTATCTATACCCATATGGCAAAAGTCACCATAATATATTTAATGGTTCTTAGAAAACTAACCTAATATAATTTTTGTATAATCATTATTTTAATACTCCACAAAGCCTTGATTTGAGCAAATCAAATCCAATAAAGTAAACCCGTTTTCCATAATTAATATGATACAAATAGTCTAATTAATACCATGTCTATACAAGGGTCATCTATGAATATTTTTGTACATCAAATCCCAATCTAAAATACATGTGAGGATATACCAACCCATATTTAAATTACATATTTTTTGAAATTTTTTTATAGAAATAAATTTTCAAAATAAAAATAAAAATGAGAATTCAAAAAAAAACCACAAAAGATTGGTCGCTGCTCTCGGCCAGGCCGAGAGCAGCTCGGCTTATTCGCTGGCCCGGGCCGGGCTGGCCTAGCTCGGCCCGGGCCAGGCTAGCTGGGCCAGCCAAGGCCCTTGGGCCTGTTTAATAAAAAAAAAACTTTTTAACAGGCCGGACCAGATCCGGCCTGGCCTGGGCGGGCCTGGCCCTGGTCTGGCCGGGATGGGCTACTACGAGAGGCCCAGAGGAAAAAAAAAAAAAAAAAAAGAAAATCTGGACCAAGCCTAGGTCCGGCCTGGTCCAACCTGGGCTGGGCCTGGGCCCTGTTCAAAGAAAAAGAAAGAAGGAAAGAAAGAGATAAAGAGAGAGATGAATTGGCATATTATAATAAATTATTAAAAATGTCAAAAAAATAGAGAAAAATATAAATAATATTCTACAACACTTTTACTTTCTAAGATGAAAATTTTAGATAAATACCAACATGAAATTAAATCAAATCAACCACTTAAAGCCATTTTCCTTAATGGTAAATTCAAACTCGTTAAGTATCTTAATGATTTAAAGCCTTTTAAAAATTTAACAAAAAAAATTAGAAATTGGTTTAAATTAAACCTACTAAATTCATTAAACGAAGAGAATCATATTTCTAACCCCCAAACTAATTAATCAAGATTTAAACTCCTTAAAATATCCTTTTTAAAAATCTAACAATTCCTATTGAATAATTTATGAAGATTTATCGGGACCTTATGATTTTAGTGCTTTGGACTCAGGATCGAGTTCAGGTGAGTGTTTTACTTATTTATTTTGTAAGTGTTTCATTTCTTTGTTTAGTATTATTTAATTATTTTGTGAGTATTTCACTTCTTTGTTTAATTTTATTTAATTTTGTTGTGAGTGCTTTTTCCTCTTTCAGCTAACAAGAATTCTTGTGATGAAGGATTTTATCTAGTTATCTAATTATTTTGGTTAAGCTAATGTTCTAGTATTTAGAAATTTTATAGTTTCATGAATTACCTACATGCATTATTCGTAGTATTGTTATGTATTCCTATATGCAATTAAGTACATTTGTTATTGATAATGAACCTTCAAGATCACTACATGATATCGGTTAGGACTTTACCAATAAGACTCACCTGAATGACATTTGTGACCATCATGTTCATGTTATCTAACTACTGGGAAAAATATTGTTAGACGGTAACAACCTCGTCCTGTTTATCATGTTCACCGATATATATATCCTGTTATACATGTATCACGATTTTACTTATGATGTTGTTACTGTTATCATTACCGAATTATCCCAGTAAATTTAGGTAACATATACATTAATAATCTTTATAACTAAATTAAACAACTTACACTGGAATTGGGGAGATTGATGGAGGAGACAGCGTCTGTATTTTGGGTGGACGTAGGTTTAGGTTGCGCAGCCGAAAGAGGGTTCCATTGCAAGGTTCCCGTGGGGTGACTAGCACCCCGTCTTGTTCCTGTCATACATGTTATACATGTGCCTGCTCCTATTATCATATTCCTGACTACCTTGCGGTAGGTCCTAGTTCAGCGCCAGGAGTCTGGACCGTGGTCCCGGGTATGCACGGGACCCACCTAAAACACCGACAATGTCTCCAACTGATCAGTTTCAATCACTGAGGACCTCGATTGGCATGTGGGTAGGCGTAGTATGGGATGCATCTATTACATGTGGTAATTGGTGTTCGCTGATATAATTAATAATGCTATATTGTTAATGTATTGTGACTAACCGTGATCCCGACTGTATATACATGTATAAACTATGATAGATATAGGATTGTACATCAAACTAGTGCTAGGTTATACATTATGACCTCAGTTGTTTGTTTACAGTATTTTACTTGTCTTTTATCTGCACGCTTATTCATGTTATTGTTATTCAGTTGTTTTGTTTGAAAGTACATCTAGAGGGGGGGTGAATAGGTGTACGGCTAATCTAATGAACTAAATGCGGAAATTAAAAACTTAATTGCAACAACACTTAATGCAACCAACGAGTGTAGCCGAATTCCCGTTGAAGGGCTCTGGACTAACTCCTCTTGATTCCTCTGAATAAGAGTTGAGGCGCTATATAAAGCTCTCGTGGTTAAGCACAAGTGAGGCACACACAAACAAGCCAAGCATATAGTTATGAATGATCAATATAAATGATGCAAGGCACAATATAAAGAGAGAGAGAGAGTAAGAGTCAATCAATCAAACGCAAACACACGAATATGTTTCGAGGTTCGAGCACGCAGCTCTACGTCCCCGCCTTCACACAGAAGGATTTTCAATCCACTTGTCCACACAGGACTCCCACACAGGGAACCTCTACTGAGGATTTGGAGCAAATACAATATGGAGTACACAACTCTCTCTCAACCAAAACAACCTCTACACTTAGAGGTAAGGCACAAAGTCACAACAAACACCACCTCACACAAGAGGGGTAGGCACTTAGCTAATACAAATCAATCACCTCACACTTGAGGGATTCAACCACAAACTCCACCTCTAACTAGAGGTAGCCAAACACCAATCTCCACCTCTCACTAGAGGGAGCCAACCACCTCTACAAAATCAACCTCTACACAAGAGGGATAACACAAGTAAGGAGGGTTTACAACTTGGTGGTATATCTCAACCACAAACCAATTTTACCACAAATAAAAGATCCTATAGATAGGATAGCAAGATATGGCTCAAGTGTGAAAAACAAAGTGTTTTGATCAAAGAAAGTCACATGGGAAAATCACCAAATAGATATAGAATTTTTAGACCAAAAAACCAATTCCCAAAAGACTTTTTTCTTTGAAATAAAAACACTTTGAAACAAAATAGAGAATAGGAATTTTGAACTCAAAACTTTTAGCTTAAAACACTATAAAGGATCTAGAATTTTCCACTCTAAAAATCTTAACCAATACCTCTCTTACATGGGGTATTTATAAGCCCAAAAGGAATCTGCCCGTTGGCAGCTGACAAGGCCAGAATTGGCCTTCCAGTCGACCGGCCGGTCGACCGGCCAACGGTCAAAATTTTGACCGTTGAGCCATCCGGTCGACCGCCCGGTCGACCGGGCCCTGAACCAGAGAGCAACGGCTCTCTGTCCGGTCGACCGCCCGGTCGACCGGGGCAACCCGAGAGTGGGTTGCCTTCAGTCGGTCGACTGTGCGGTCGACCGGCCAACTGACACGGCCAAGTGCACATCCTTGTGCACGTCCGGTCGACCGCTCCGGTCGACCGGCTCATGGTTCGCTCAACCGGAACAGTCGAACGCCAGAGCCTGGCAGAGAAAGATTAGGACTGAAAAACTTGGTTTTTAAATAAAAAATAAATCTCATAAAATTCTCTAAAAATCCATAAAAATAAGTTCAGTATAATAAATTGATATACAAACACGTGTGAAAATTTTCAACACAAATTTCAAACAATTTGAACCATTTTTGTGTTATGGAAATTTTGCTGAAAACTAAAATCCGTATTTTCTAAAACTTAGATTTTTGAATTGAAAAACGCTTTGTCCAAAACTCATCCAAACACAAAAACATGATACTGAAACAACTTTTAGGCATGTAGTATATGGATATACTCCAATATACATATAAAGATATATATCAATGTTTTTGATATTAAATCCGAAAATATGTTTTGTTAAAATATAAAACTCCAAACACATGAATAGGCATATCAAAATAAGTTTGTCTAAGATATAAAGCATACATGTATATAGAACACATCTAATATACATAAAACCATGTAAACTTGTATTGAATCTATCTATTCATGAAAACCAAGATCGGTTAAACAAAAAACTGAAAACCAATAAACATGAAAACTAGAAACAAGTGTATGTGTTGTGAACTTGAGCATATCACGCTTTAGTATTTACAAATGGATTTAAAACAAAATCTAAACTATGTACCGAAGTCTTCTTGACGAACTCCGTCTTCAAGCAGACTCGATCCAAACGTGATCCACAGAGCTTGACTCTTACGAGTGCTAGATATGACTTTGTCGCCGGGCTTTTGAATCACAATGTGAAAAGCTCCAAAACACCTTTGTTGAAGCTAATCACCTACTACTAATATCTTGATTAAGTATCTGAAACTAAACATCACAAGATTATTAATAAACATAACTACATGAGTTAATCATCATCAAAACGAGAGTGGAAAGCCTTTGGGCCAACAATCTCCCCCTTTTTGATGATGACAAAACTCATGGAGTTATATATGCATGGATTAAAGTTAAGCTTCAAAGAAGCTCCCCCTTAACTCATGCATAGCAATAAACAATAAATATATGCAATGAATACTAACCATGAATATGCATCAACATGCATAAAAACAATGGAATGAACATGCTCTTGATACTAAACATGAAATAAACATGCTCTTGATACCAAACTTTTAAAATAAATTATTTTTCCCCTTTTTTTTTAAAATAAACATGCTCTTAAGCTCTTGATACCAATAAAAGCTCTTGATACCAATAAAAATTTCAATAAAAAAAACTTAAGCTCTTGATACCAATTAATTCAATAAAAAAACTTAAGCTCTTGATACCAATCAAGACATCTTGATACCAATCAATAAAACAAAATTCTTAATACCAATTGGAAAGATAATTACTAAACAATAAACATGCATATAAACTCAAATACTTCTCCCCTTTTTGTCAATCATCAACAAAGGGGTCAAAGAAAAACAATATTCTCCCCTTTTTGTCTTAAACAAAAAAAATATCAATAAGGGGTGAACTCAAAACAAAACTTTCTTGATACCAATTGTAAGAAAAAAATATCAAATTAGTCCATAATGATATCAATAAAACAAAACATACCAATTGAAAGTATATAATTGAAAGTACATAATGTGGTACATAAAACAAATATAGATTTAAATACCAATTGATACCAATTGTAAGTAAATACCAATTAAATACCAATTGAAAGTAAATAAATCATTTCAACCAAAAAATTTTGATATCAATAAAACATATCAATTTTAAGTAAACTTATAGATAATCTTATACCAATTTGTAAAGATTAGTACCAATAAAGTAATTTTTCATTAAAAGCATATGATACAAAAAATAATCAATATCCCTTTTTTTTAATCATTTTTATCATAAAGTATGGGAGTAAAATAACAAAATCAATTGAAAGGTGAAATATAAAATTTTCTCCTCCTTTATGAAATACCAAATAAAATAATGCATAAACTTGTATAAGAAACCAATTGAAACATAATCAATTGAAATATAATAGTCATTTGAAATCAAGCTTAGCATAACCAAAATTTGTGCTCAAAGATATAGAGATATAGTAAGCACAAATAAAACATATATATGAGTATATAAAAAGAATGTCAATAGTGATACCAATTGAAAGGATCCAATGATACCAATTGAAAATACAATAAGATTAAGTGTATAACTCATATTACTTTCCATACATTTCATGCACATGTTTAAAAGAATTTTCAATAAGAAGCATACAAGGCATGGTCGCCCAACCAACCGCCCTTAAATGGGTAAGATTTTCAAAAATAGATTTGAAAATATAGTATGTTTGAAAAACTCTACCATAATGAAGAATATGGACTAGTTTTAAGAAAAATTTAAAAACTAGTACTAAATCCTTCAAGCAAGGAATAAAACAAAATTATATTTCATGAAACATGAAAATCACTCAACAATTTACACTCAAAAGATATTAAGCTCATATAAGACTCATGAATACAAAATCATGAGAAAACCTTAAATAATGTGAGTGTACAAGTATAATGTGAAATACGAAGTCATGAAAATAGTCAATTTAGCTCAATGTAAAATTCCTTAAAACATGAAAATCATCAAAACTATTTAATCTTCAAGGTATATGTATGTCATGTTCAAACTACAGTATACATACATATCCAAACATAACGAGTCCACAAAAGTATATGCATGAACGCAAGTGGCTCAATGATCTATATGCATATCTAATAGTTTAGACAAAATGGACATATACATGAAGTTAAACATAAACACGAAAAACATGTAAAATGGGGAATACAAGTCAAATGCATGGATCATCAAAACTAGGCTATACTAGTACATCTAATGGGTAGTGTTCAAGCACAAACATGTAATAAACTATTTGTGGCTCACTGATTGTACAAGTATATATCCAAGTCTTAATGAAAACAAACATCTAAACATGTAATCAAAACATGAAGCATGAAAATCAATATAAAACTAATATGATCATTATGTACATGCACATGCATAGATCTAGGACATACACATTAGTTAAAAATAAAGTGAGAACACTAAATATAAATCCATATAAAACATAGGTGTCTCAAATAACTAAACATGTATATCACTAATCTAATTCTCATGACATATAACATGCTAATCATAAAACATCAAGACATGCTAAAAATGAATAATATGAAAGCATGTAAACATAAATGGGAGTTAGAAATCGTTACCAAACCAATAAGGGCAACTCTCCAGGTCTCCAAAACAAGGTAGTCTTCCCACCAAACTCCCCTTGAAAGTGATGCATCCTAATAGTCATCTTTAAGCTCAGAACGCATCCACCTCAAGGCACCAATGCTCTCACGTCATGCGAGAGCCCACACCTACATCAAATATAATAGGGTAGTCTTTGGTACCCATATTCTTTTGGTTCCATGGGGGTTAGCACCTTTCCTAACCCAAACAAATTTAGTTACTAAATTTACATCATTGAACTCTATCATAGCAAAATTTAGCAAGGTGGCCATTGTGTACATGTGTACACATGAGCATACATCGTGTTATGGGTGTGTACGTAAGGAGCATGTGTATGCCGTGATTTGTGTGCATGCGAAGATGGAACTTGTTTCTTTCGAAACATAGATTCCAAACGTGTATAGTTCAAGGCACAATGGCTCAAAGTGGAGCCCAAACAATCCATATTCTTCTTAAGCATAGATATATCATTTTCAATGTTAGAAGAAGTGGAGCATGCAATATGTGAGCTAGATGGTGACACTACACTAGCATGGCAAACATGTGTATCTAAATCATTTTTCAAAGAAACATTTTTCTTTAAAAAAATTTCCAAATCCTTTGTAATAGAAGCAATTTTTATTTTCAAGGAATCATTCTCTTTTAAAACAAAATCAACTTTTGAAGACAAGTTTTCATTTTTCTTCAAAATTATTTCACAATCATTTTTATTTTTTAAAAATTCATTTTCTTTTAGGGCAAGATCTAGTTTAGATTTCAATGAATCCCTTTCATTAGAAATCTTCACTTTCTCTTGCAAAACCAAATCTAGTTTTGAACATAAATCCTTATTTTCTTTGTTAAGTTCAAAACTCTTCTTTTTCAAAAGATTATATTTTTCAAGCAATTTTTCACATACAATTGAGAGTTCTTCATTCAAGGCATTGGCATCAATATACTCATTAGAAGAACTAGCACAATCATCATCTAATTGAGATTCCGAATATACCTCAAGGGAGTCATTCCCTTGGACCATGTAGCATTGTTGCTCGGATTCTCCACTAGATTCATCTTCCATTTGGATTGACAATGAAGCTTGGAGGAGGTCAACGTGTTCCACACTGCAAAGGCGGAATCACAGTTAGAAACCATAGAAAGATATTCTTTATTTAGCGTGCTTCTAAGTGCCTCAAGGGCTTGTGCATTGGCCTCTATATGCTTGCTATAGGGTTTCTTGGTAGCGGCAAGGAAAACATGCAAGCCTAGGGTTTTCAAGTACATGGACATCTTAAATTTTCACATGTCAATGTTGGAGACATCAAACATGGGAGGTGACAAGCAATTCATGAGTGTGTGTAAACAATATAAAAGTGTGCAAATGCAAATGATAGATTATCTAACCAAGATCACACTCCTAGGTGGTTAAACCAAATATCAGGAGCATAGGCTCTGATACCAATTGAAAGTACACCTAAAGGGGGGTGAATAGGTGTACGGCTAATCTAATGAACTAAATGCAGAAATTAAAAACTTAATTGCAATAACACTTAATGCAACCAACGAGTGTAGCCGAATTCCCGGTGAAGGGCTCTGGACTAACTCCTCTTGATTCCTCTGAATAAGAGTTGAGGCGCTATATGAAGCTCTCGTGGTTAAGCACAAGTGAGGCACACACAAACAAGCCAAGCATATAATTATGAGTGATCAATATAAATGATGCAAGGCACAATATAAAGAGAGAGAGAGAGAGTAAGAGTCAATCGATCAAACGCAAACACACGAATATGTTTCGAGGTTCGAGCACACAGCTCTACGTCCCCGCCTTCACACAGAAGGATTTCCAATCCACTTGTCCACACAGGACTCCCACACAGGGAACCTCCACTGAGAATTTGGGGCAAATACAATATGGAGTACACAAGTCCTCTTTCAACCAAAACAACCTCTACGCTTAGAGGCAAGGCACAAAGCCACAAACAAACACCGCCTCACACAAGAGGGGTAGGCACTTAGCCAATACAAATCAATCACCTCACACTTGAGGGATTCAATCACAAACTCCACCTCTCACTAGAGGGAGCCAAACACCAATCCCACCTCTCACTAGAGGGAGCCAACTACCTCTCCAAAATCAACCTCTACACAAGAGGGATAACACAAGTAAGGAGGGTTTACAACTTGGTGGTATATCTCAACCACAAACTAATTTTCTCACAAATAAAAGATCCTATAAATAGGATAGCAAGATATGGCTCAAGTGTGAAAAACAAAGTATTTTGATCAAAGAAAATCACTTGGGAATATCACCAAATAGATATAGAATTTTTAGACCAAAAAAATCAATTCCCAAAAGACTATTTTCTTTGAAATAAAAACACTTTAAAACAAAATAGAGAATAGGAATTTTGAACTTAAAACTTTTATCTTAAAATACTAGAAAGGATCTAGAATTTTTCACTCTAAAAATCTTAACCAATACCTCTCTCAAATGGGGTATTTATAACCCCAAAAGGAATCTGCCCGTTAGCAGTTGACAAGGCCAGAATTGGCCTTCCGGTCGACCGGCCGATCGACCAGCCAACGGTCAAGTTTTTTACTGTTGAGCCATCCGGTCGACCGCCCGGTCGACCGAGCCCTGAACTAGAGAGCAACGGCTCTCTGTCCGGTCGACCGGGGCAATCTGAGAGTGGGTTGCCTTCAGTCGGTCGACCGTGCGGTCGACCGGCCAACTGACACGGCCAAGTGCACATCCTTGTGCATGTCCGGTCGACCGCTCCGGTCGACCGCTAGAGCCTGGCAGAGAAAGATTAGGACTAAAAAACTTGGTTTTTAAATACAAAATAAATCCCATAAAATTCTCTAAAAATCCACAAAAATAAGTTCAGTATAATACATTGATATACAAACATGTGTGAAAAATTTCAACACAAATTTCAAACAATTTGAACCATTTTTGTGTTATGAAAATTTTGCCAAAAACCAAAATCCGTATTTTTCAAAACTTAGATTTTTGAATTGAAATTTCGTTTTGTCCAAAACTCATCCAAATACAAAAACATGATATTGAAACAACTTTTAGGCATGTAGTATATGGATATATTCCAATATACATATAAAGATATATATCAATGTTTTTGATATTATATCCGAAAATATGTTTTGTTAAAACACAAAACTCCAAACACATGAATAGGCATATCAAAATAAGTTTGTCTAAGATATGAAGCATACATATATATAGAACACATCTAATATACATAAAACCATGTAAACTTGTATTGAATCTATCTATTCATGAAAACCAAGATCGGTTAAACTAAAAACCGAAAACCAATAGACATGAAAACTAGAAACAAGTGTGTGTGTTGTAAACTTAAGCATATCACACTATCTAGTCTTTACAAATGGATCTAAAATAAAATCTAAAACTATGTACCGAAGTCTTCTTGACGAACTTCGTCTTCAAGCTGACTCGATCCAAACGTGATCCACCGAGCTTGACTCCTACGAGTGCTAGATATGACTTTGTCGCTCGGGCTCTTGAATCACCATGTGAAAAGCTCCAAAACTCTTTTGTTGAAGCTAATCACCTACTAATATCTTGGTTAAGTATCTGAAACTAAACATCACAAGATTATTAGTAAACATAACTACATGAGTTAATCATCATCAAAACTAAGTGGAAAGCCTTTGGGCCAACATGTTTATCATGTTATTTAGTTATCCTATGTTTGCAGTTATCTTATTATTATTCTGTGCACATTATTTATATGCACGAGCAGTCCTCTTTACGCATACACACTCATTAGGTCGCTTCTGATGATCCTGAATTCGCACGTCCAGGGTATTGGACATTTTCTTATATTGTTCAGGTTTCATTGAGCTCGTATGCGTTACGAGAAGCTGGAGTCCCTTTTTTCTTGATTATAGGTATTCTTGCTATTTTATTCATGTTATTTCCTGATTCTATCTTTATCGCATCCAATTGCCATGTTCTTTCCTTTATTCATCTGTTATCATTATGCTAGATATTTATATGTCATATTGCAATGATATTAATTTATCGTAATAGATTTTGTAGCTTGTTCAGGTTACTTTAGGCTTAGCGTATATGCGTGGGGTATTTTCCTCGTGTATATACGTCGCTGACTCTCGTCGCGACTCCGTTTCCGCGTATTTTGGGAAGCGGGGCGTGACAAGATCATCTCAATGTCATCTTCTTCATTATCGGATTCTTTCGTGTCTGAAGATGCATTGAAGGCAAGTTCTTTCTTATTTGGTTGTTGTTCATCCTTTCGATCTTCTAGTTGGACTTATAAGCCAACAAGTTACCAACAAGGTTATCTAATGTGAGGGCGGAATGATCTTTGACCTCTTCTATGGCGGTAGTCTTCTTTTCCAATCGAATGTGAGTGATCAAAGAACTTTTCTTACTTTCTCTACTTGAGTGTACTCCTTTTCAAGGGCTATTAGAGAGTTTGTGATGTCAATGAATCTAATAATCAGTTCAGTAATTGTTTCGAACCTGTGCACAAGAATAGAAATTTTAGATTCTTTTAACTTTATTTTTGCCTTCATGTGTTACCTGTAATGTATGTCATATTTGATATGCTGATATGGCTGTTGACACACGGTTGAATTTTTTTTGTTCAAGGCACAATATAGTGCGTTCATGTTTTTGTATCAAGATTGACTGATTTCTTTTTTCCTCAGACCATTGATCGTAATTTGTACGTGGCTTCTCGTATTCCACTTCCACGATGTTCAAAATTTCGTAGTTGATTGATTGTAGGTAAGTTTTCATTTTACACTTTCAATAGTTGTAGTTTGATCCATCGAACAGTGGTGGTCGTTGAATGGAATGTCTTTGAATTGTGAGGATGAAAAATTCATTGCCATATCTTCAACAGGGCTCTGATACCAAGTGTTGGATCCTGTATATGACAACTACAATATTAAAGGGATAGTGAATAGTGTTTATAATAAACTTATCAAGAAAGGTTAGTAACTTGAAAAGTAAATATAATTCACAGAAATAAAATCAAGAAGACAATCACAAACATAAAGATTTTATCTTAGTTCGGTCCTTCAGACCTACATCTAGTCTCCAAGCAATCCCGCTTGAGATTTTTTTTACTTTAATTTTGAGAACTATAAAATCAATACATATACACTAATTGACAATAGCCTTGTCAATTATGTACACCTCTTCTCTACATCGAGAAGACCTTTACCTTTCACCAATTACAACTTTTAATCTACAAGCTTTGAATGTGGAGTGCAAATGGTTTTTTGTTGTGGCTTATAGGGTTTCTCTTCTACTTCTGTCTAACAAGTCATTTGGAAGTGGATTTAGACAAAATGAGAGAGTATTTGATTTCTTGACAAAAATTCAGGACTTTTGAAGTCAAGAACTTGGAATGAATTGTATGTATGAAAGTCCAATAATCCCTAGTTATTTATAGGGCTATTGGTAATTGAAAATCAGTTATTGGACAATTCAAAAATTCAAGAATGTAATTGTTAGAAAGGAGAGAATATGTATCAAAAGATCAGAATAACAACAGCCATAAACTGTCAAATCAGTCGACTTATAAGTGTCTGTTTGGATAACTTAGTTGACTGGAAAATGGGGTAGGTCAACTGGAAAATGGGGAGGTCTATTAGTCAACTGGCCAAACCATCAGTCGACTGATCAAGTCAAACTGAGAAATCCTAGTTTCTGTTATTGAACAGTAGTTGACTGATATTAATTATAGGTCGACTGAAAAAGTGCCAGAAGATGGTTTAGGCTCTATAGGAAGTATTAGTCGACTGGAGGAAGGTATAGATCGACTAATACATGCATGTTAATGCAAACATGAGCGAAAAATGGGTTTATCTTGATATGGATATCTACTAAGGGGGGTGTGTCTATTCAAGGCTTTTATAATAACTACTAAGACATGAAAAACAAATTTACAACATTATAAATGTTAAATGTCTTCAATAAATCTTCTATAAATCTTCTTGAATCTTCACTTGAGCCTTGATATATCAATATATGATCTTGATAAGTAGATATTGTAGCTTCAAATATTGCATAAGATGTTAGTATACATACTTTATATTGTTATCATCAAAACATTAAAATAAGAGAGCCAACAGCAGGCTCGCAACTTCAACAACCTTTCCTTTCCTTTTGAAGAGGCATGAGGCAGCGACTAGAGCCTGGAAGACGTTCTTCATGGGTGGAGCCATGACCGCGGTGCAAGGCTATTTTAAGGAAGGGTTAGGTTTTGAAAGTGAGAGAGATCTTCGAGTATGGACTCAAAAGATTTCAATGAAAGCACAAAATACTGTGGGTAATTCCGGGGGAGTTATCCACGCACCAAATTGTAGAGATTGATGAATTAATCTAAGGGATCAAATCAGAGCAAACATACAAATTTATGTGAAAATTCGAAAGGAAAAAACCACAGAGAAAGAGAGGGTTCCATTATAATTTAGAGAAGATTACAATGGTGATTGTCTGATCTTATGTGCTAGGATTTCTGGGGTTGATTGGTCGTCCTCTCCTCTTGTTGAAGGGTGTCTCATATTTATACAAATGAGTGTCTTTGGATAGGATTACAGAGTTTTCTTCTAACTGAATATTTATTTGATCTTAACTACTTATCTTGGAGGCAGTTGGAGCCAAACATCTTGATTTAAATTGCTAGAGTACATATTTGTCTTTATCTAGGGGTGGCAATTGGGTCGGGTGGGGTCGACCCGACCCAATTACTACTCGACCCGTATAATAATCGGGTCAGGTCGACCTGACCCCATTATTATACGGGTCAAAAATTCAGACCCAGACCCGACCCAGACTTAATCGGGTCGACCCGACCCGACCAATTTGACCCAATTATTAAGCCTTAAATATAATTTCTTTACACTATATTATTAAATTGTTTGGTGATATAGTTGGTCATCACACTAAACTCATACATTAGAGGTCACAGGTTCAAAATTGGGCTCACGCATATTTTTTGACAATTTAATTTAGGTGAAGGGGGGAGGCGGTGGCGACGGTGGAGGAGATCGGAGGGGAGGAGGACGAGGATAGAGAATAATTGTGTCTGGCGGGTCAAGCGGGTCTGGCGGGTTCGGGTCGACCCGACCCATTTAATAATCGGGTCAGATGGGTCGACCCGATTACGACCCAAACCCAATTAGCCCAAACCCAGACCCGCTAACTCCGGGTCGGGTCGGGTCGGGTCTGGCGGGTCGCGACCCATCTGCCACCCCTATCTTTATCCAATGGCCTCCATCCAGTTGCCGATGTGATTGATTCGGATCGTTCCCGAGCAGTAACCGTGGGGTTCAAATGAAGATTTAACATGGAGATAGAGGTACTTGTAACCGACTCTATCTCTATCGCATAACCGCTTGAACTACTCGGAGTTTGGATGAGATTAGAACTCTTCTCTGAAGATTCTGAAAACGGCCACGTGTCACGTGATTTCCCAAGGGTTGGATGGACGTGTGTCGTGATCATGAAGAGGTCGGAAATCGACCACTACAATGTTCTTATATATTCTTTGCTCTGAACCCTATAATTTGTTTATAGGTTGTGTAATTTGGCAAATACAGAGAATGAATATTTCAAGTAAGATCTTTACTTGCCTTTGACGGTAAACCTTGTTAAGCTAAATTATTTTTGCACAAACATGCTAATGCGGGTGTCCTACTCCACATTGCCCCCTACGACATTAGCATATGTGATTTATTCCTTGATTAGACCTACGGCTAAACCCACTCCTCATGCTTCCTAGCCTGCATTATTTGTTTTTGAAGATGTTTGAAATATCACTTGATACCGAATATGTACAACCAATACCGATATCGCCATTACGACTAACAAAATATTGATAAAATTGAGATGAAACGACCGATGTCTGATATTGCCGATGATGATACCAGAAACCTATGTAGCCATGTTGGATACTAATTCTGAGATTTCAAGCCTCAATGGAGATGGATTGAGTGTAAGTTCACTTTGCAACCTACATATGCATGTCAATTGTGATGATCTTTCGAGAACAAAATAATTAAGACCTCATGTTGAGAAATACTTTTGGTGGATTTTTTTGCTTGGAAGAAGGCCAAATTACAACCACCTAGTTGAAGTCCTAAAGAAACAATGTATAGTTAAAAAAAAGTGAACACGTGCTGACGGCGAGAGATGATTTCAACATATTTAGACTCATTCTGAAGTGAGGGTACTTACATGTAGCTTCTAGGAGGCTAACCCTACTCTCCATTGTTAAACAATAGAATATGATGTTTCAAGTCATGAAGAATTTCAACACAAATTTGCTCGGTTTTTAAGATGTGTTGCGGGTTGGTGGATGCTTTGATTCTTAATAGGCTATGGAACTACATTACAAAGGCTTTATTCTCCGATGAGCAAACAACCAAGAAGGCACTCTCATGTTCACATGAATAGGTTGGAAATACATGCACGAATCCTCTAGATATCATTAGATATTCAAGAATAAACTGGTAGTTTATTGTGATTGGGAGTCAGTATAATCCAACAATATCAGTAAGACTACGCAATACAATTAATTTCTAGCCAAGGCAACACTACATTTGACACACTACCGGATTTCCAAAAGGAGTGGAGTGTGTAAGGAAGTCAAATATATTAATTAAAGGAGTAAAGTTCACCCGAAACCTTATTTTCAGGAACAAGCCTAGATTCTTTATCCACGCGGGAATGAGCATAACGAGGACTCTCGGTTGACTTTTTTCTCCATTCAACTCTCTACTAAGGGTCATCTTGCCTGCTAATAGTTATCTTGGTTAGGGTTTTTTTCATTATCTCAAATGGTTGGTGTTTGGCTGAAAACTAGGTGGAAGAAATAGTTTGGCTCTTTTGTTTTTTCTTCTTTTTTTTTTTTGGCATGGTTTAAAATCTTGGTACCGGTATCGATATTCGGCCAATAATATTTTGTACCAATATCAGTCATATGACTCATATCCACCGTGAATTATCAATTATATCAGCCTCAATCCGATATTGGGTTGAGGCTATAGGGTTAATATTACATTAGGTACATCAAAACTCGATACGGTCGACCGATATTTGAAACCATTGATTTGGTTTTCATTCTCATCAAGGAGTAATTTCTCTTTATGGAAATTCCTTTTCCTGATTTTGGGGATTTCCAGGTGGCCTTTCTCAAAACAAACAAATAAATAAATACATTAAGTATCTCAAATTAGAGTTAAGTACATTAGTTATCCCAAATTAAAGTTAAGTACTAAACATGAAAGAAATGAATTAAGAATCTAATTATTTTATTGTGGGATGGTCTTTAATAGAGTTGAATAGTTACACTTGGAATAGACTAGCCATCTGTGAAGGGTAGGAACAAGGTTTATGATGATGTATGATTGTATGGCAGGATGTGTAAGAATTTAAAACTTTAATGCGGATTAAATTGCCATTGATCTAGAATCAAAAGCATCTCAAGAAGAATCTCAAATCATAATTAAACACATAAATTCCATACCTGAAGCCATTAGCGGAATGATGGAGGTATGTTGAAGAAGATCTCAGTTCTTCTCTTCAATCCTTGCAAACTCTGATTGCTAACCCTTCTTCTCTCTGTCTCCTTTTCCTTTTCATAAACCCTAACACAAATATGATGGCTTATCTCATAATGAAAGAGAGTGGGCTGTTTTCTTTACAGGAGGAGAGATGAGGGTCAACATTTGCAATTAATCACTTTGTGATAAAACCACCCATCATGGTCCCTTAATACCACAAAAGATTATTTAATAACCTTATACAAATGTAACTT
Organism: Agave tequilana; assembly: GCA_038442645.1. Classification (NCBI taxonomy): domain Eukaryota; kingdom Viridiplantae; phylum Streptophyta; class Magnoliopsida; order Asparagales; family Asparagaceae; genus Agave; species Agave tequilana. The sequence goes on from JAVJIF010031070.1 coordinate 84,829, forward strand.
TAATTTTGGGCACACATAATATCAGTTAACTTTAATTAGGAATCCAATTAATTAGGGTAGTGGGCCACTTAATCTTTAATGTGAGATTAACATTCTCCCACTTGGACCACTAACCGATTATGATGAAAACTTTAGAAAACAAATAAAAGACTCATTTTCAAAACATTTTGACTCCATTGGATTCCATACTGAAAAACTTTGACACGTGATCACGAATTTTTAAAAACAACAACTGATAAGCCCAAATCATGAAATACTGTAATACTGCAATTAGCTTGGACCACCAATGCGAGTCATAGCGGTTATACAACATCTATGTCATACTCTCTTCTACGTACCACAACATTGATAGCCCTTACTAATTGAGTCCATAACCAAAATGACCCCTGTAATTGTCTTGTTAAGACATTTCCTGTTTAACAAACATCCATACATAATATGTGCACACATAATTGGATAACAGAAAATACAGAAACAAACTTTTATTGCGTAATATTGTCAATTATACAAGTACCAAAACATACATTTACAGATTGCTCAAAAGACCCATTCTAACAACATGTTCCTTGAATGTCTTTGGAGGCAATCCTTTGGTCATTGGATCAGCAACCATTAAAGTGGTACTTATACTTTCAATTGACACCTTCTGTTTCTGAACTCTTTCTCTAACCACCAAGTACTTAAGTTCCATGTGTCTGAAACCATTAGAGTACTTTCCATTCTTAGAGAAGAAAACGGCTGCTGTATTGTCACAATATATCTTCAGCGGCCTGGCAATAGAGTCAACTACACCAAGTGCTGAGATAAAATTCCGTAACCATAATGCATGATTTGAGGCTTCAAAACAAGCTATGAACTCAGCCTCCATCGTGGATGAAGCAGTGATAGACTGCTTTACACTCTTCCACGAGATTGCCCCACCTGCTAGCATGAATATGAAGCCTGAAGTAGACTTCCTGCTATCTGGGCAACCAGCAAAATCTGAGTCCGAATAGCCTATCACTTCCAACTGATCTGATCTCCTATATGTGAGCATATGGTCCTTCGTCCGCTGAAGATACCGCATTACTTTCTTAGCCAATTTCCAGTGCTCCATTCTTGGATTGCTCTGGTATCTTCCTAACATCCCAACAGCAAAACTGATATCTAGCCTGGTACAAGTATGTGCATACATCAAGCTCCCAACTGCTGACGCATATGGAACTTTCTGCATTTGACCCTTTTCTAAGTCATTTCTGGGACACTGGCTCCCACTTAATTGTCACCCCTCATAATGGGTGCACAACTGGTTGAACACAATTTCATATGAAATCTTTCCAAAACTCGATTGATATAACCTTTCTGAGACAGTCCTAGCAATCCTCGAGATCTATCCCTGAAGATCTCTATGCCAATAACATAAGTTGCCTCACCCATATCAACCATCTGAAAGTTCTTGGTAAGATAGCTTTTAGTTTCATACAGCAAACCTATATCACTACTGGCTAACAAGATATCATCCACATACAGAACCAGAAAAATAAACTTGCTCCCACTGATCTTCAGATATATACACTGATCAACAGTGTTTCTGTAAATCCGAAAGAGGTAATGGTATCATTAAACTTTATATACCATTGCCTGGAAGCTTGTTTAAGTCCGTATATGGATTTCTTTAATTTGCAAGCTAAGTGTTCTTGTCCTTTCTTTGCAAACCCTTCAGGTTGCTCCATGTAAATTTTCTCATCCAAATCTCCATTCAGAAAAGCTGTTTTCACATCCATTTGATGTAACTCCAAATCATAATGAGCTACAAGGGCCATAATGATTCTAAGAGAGTCCTTCTTTGATACTAGAGAGAAGGTTTCTCTATAGTCAATGCCTTCTTTCTGAGTGAAACCTTTAGCCACAAGTCTGGCCTTATATCGTTCGATATTGCCTTTAGAGTCGCGCTTGGTCTTAAAGACCCATTTACACCCGACTTTCTTACAGTTATCAGGCAATTCGACCATATCCCAGACTTTGTTATGGTCCATAGATTTCAACTCTTCATTCATAGCATCAACCCATTTACTAGAATCATTGCATTCTATGGCTTGTGAAAATGAAACTGGATCTTTATTTATCCCAATATCATAATCAGATTCCTGTAGATACACCACATAATCATCTGAAATGACAGATCTTCTTTCCCTTTGAGATCTTCTCAAAGCTGTCGGTTGTGGTGGTTCTACAACATTTTCAATGGCGATATCCTCATGGAGTGGTGAACCAATATCAATATGTTGTTCTGTTATCTCAGCTTGATGATCAAGCTGAGGGACAACAATTTCTCTTGAAGGAAGGGGCATTGGGATATTCACCCTTATCACTTCAAGATCTACCTTTCTTGGTTCATCACTCCCACTAAATTCATCATTCTCAAGGAATCTGGCATTACCAGTTTCAACAATTCTTGTACTATGGTTAGGGCAATAAAATTTGTACCCCTTAGACTTATCTGGATAACCAATGAAATATCCAGATATTGTCCTTGAGTCTAATTTCTTTTCTTGTGGATTATATATTCTAGCCTCTGCTGGACAACCCCAAACATGTAAATGTCTTAAACTAGGTTTCCTACCAGTCCACAACTCGAAAGGAGTTGTTGGGACTGCTTTACTAGGAACCCTGTTCAAGATATACATAGCAGTCTTTAAGGCTTCATTCCACAATGAATTAGGTACATTAGAGAAGCTCATCATGCTCCTAACCATATCCATAAGTGTTCGGTTTCGCCTTTCAGCAACACCATTCTGCTGAGGCGTACCTGGCATTGTGTATTGAGCACAAATACCATGCTTTTCTAGAAATTTGGCAAATGGGCCAGGATGTTGTCCTGACTCATCATATCTACCATAAAATTCACCACCTCGATCTGATCTTATGATTTTAACTTTTCTATCTAATTGTCTCTCGACTTCTGTAATGAACACCTCAAGGATGTCAACAGCCTGAGACTTTTCATGAATTAGATACATATAACCATAACGTGACAGATCATCTATAAAGGTAATGAAGTATCTCTCTCCCGTAAAACATGGAATGGAGAGTGGTCCGCAAATATCTGTATGAATTATTTCAAGAAGCTCTTTACTTCTTGTGGCACCTTTCTTGGTGTGTTTGGTTTGCTTTCCTTTTATGCAATCCACACACACACCAAAATCAGTGAAATTTAGGTTATCCAAAATCTCATTCTTCACTAATCTTTCAATTCTATCCCTGGAGATATGCCCCAGTCGTCTATGCCACAAGATAGAGGAATTTTCATTAATTAAGCCACGTTTAATACCAACATTCGAATGCAGAGATAAAAGAGATTGTGCAAACTCATCATTCAATGAAATTTTATATAAACCATCACATAAAATTTCGTGTCCAACCGACATTGAATTATACATTAAACTGAGTTTTCCACAACTGAATAAAACAGAATATCCAACAACATCTAATTTGGATAATGACATTAAGTTCCTAGAAATCGAAGGTACATAAAAAGTATCTTCAAGATTCATCTGATGACCCGTCTTTAAGAGTAGTCGGTAAGTACCAACAGCCTCGACCTCCACTTTGAGACGGTTCCCCATAAAGACAAATCTCTCACTTTCCTTCGGTTTCCGGGTTGTAAGGAATCCCTACAATGAATTAGTTATGTGAGTTGTGGCTCCAGAGTCAATCCACCAAGTATTAGAAGGAACTTCAGCAAGATTTGATTCATAACATACAAAAGAAAGATTTATACCTTTCTTTTCGAACCAAGCTTTCCTCTTGTTGCAGTCCTTCTTCACATGTCCTTTTCTGCCACAAAAGTAGCATTTGACAGTGAAAGGCTTTCCATGACCCTGCTACTTTCCCCAGGTTCATTCCATTTCTTTGGTGGAAACCTCTTACCTCTTCCATATTTACCTTTCTTATGGATAACTCCTTGAGATACTGCCAACACTGAGTGATGCCCTTCTTGCCTCAGTCTCACTTCCTCTTGTACACACATACCAGTCAGCTCATTCAGATTCCACTTATCTTTATGAGTATTATAGTGGATCTTGAATGGTCCGAACTGAGGAGGAAGTGATTTGAGGATGAACTGTACTAAGAAGGATTCATCCACTTTCATTCCCAGTGATCCTAACTTCGCAGCCTTATCAGTCATATTTAGAATGTGTTGTTGAACTCCTCTACTACCATCATATTTCATGGTAGTCAGTTCAGCCATAAGGGTGCCAGCTAATGACTTATCTGTAGACTTAAATTGGTCTTTAACAGCAGTTAAAAGTTCAGATGCACTAGTAGTATGTGGGAGTGAAGTCTTGATGTTATTGGCTATGGTCATCTTGATGAACATGAGACTGAGTCTATTCGACCTTTCCCAAGCTTTGGCATGGCTAACCTGATCTGCAGTGCTTTCAGCAGTCACTTCATCAGGTTTCTCTACTAAAAGAGCCATGTCAAGGTCCAGTACACCTAGTGTGAATTGAACATGCTCAAACCACTCAGAGAAGTTTGTACCATCCAGGGCTGGAATGCTAGTTGCATGAGTGTGAAGGGAAGTGGGAACGTTCACTGAAACAAAATAGGACAAGCTCACATTAAGGCCTCGAATCAATACAAAATCTTAAATTTAATGAAGATGAACTATTGATATCACTTTGATTCCTCCTTTGGGCGAAACCTAAGCATATCTAGTGTTCACTCTTTAGGTGAGAACTTTTATCACCTATGTAGGTCTAATATAATTTATGTCACTTAGATAGTAAGTCATGTTACCTTTGGGTATCCAATTCTACACCACTAAGTTACATAAATTACACTACCCTATCCGGTTCATAATTATTTGAAAGAGACTTTCCTTTGGGCCAGCCCCAATCTCCTAACTAGAACCGCCATCGAGAATATTATTGTCTTTAATGTCACCCTTATTGACAAGTCTTTTATATAGTTGTATATTCATAAGGCTTACTAATATAGGTCACTTTGACAACTACTAAATCAATAAACCGTATGAATACAAAACTAACCAATAATATTCTCTAACCTTTTATTTGAGTAATTCTATAATACTCCAATTTTATTAACACTTGACCAATATCAATCAATATTAACACAATAATCTCAAATGTGTAACATACATTTATGATTGAACTTAAACAACCATTAGTCGACTGGTCAAGGTAAGCCTAGTCGACTAAGGCTAAGTCAAGTCGACTACAAAAGGGGATTAGTCGACTTGGGTCAAGTATAGTCGACTATAGAGGAAGGATTAGTCGACTACAAAATAATAGGTTAGTCGACTAAGGGCAAGATTAGTCGACTCCTGCAGGAAGGCAACTCTCGGTTAATCTATTAGTCGACTTGGGAAGAGGGTTAGTCGACTATACTCATTATTAGTCGACTAATCAAAATGTCAAGTCGACTAATCAATAAAAACAGAGAGTTCACTACTTTCTGGAAAGACTATTAGTCGACTTGCCCGAAACTTATAGTCGACTAATAGTCCACGAAACAGTTACAGATTTACAGTTCCAGAAATCGACTGATGCCAAAATTTTAGGAAAAATTAGGGGAAAATTAGGGAAAATTAGGGCTTTTAATCCTGATTAGATCCCAGATAATAAACAATTTGCGGGATATGGGATCTTAATAGAATCATGAATATATAATCTTAAATCTGAATTAAATGATTAAAAATTCTTCATGAAACTATTAATTATAAAAACCCTAATTAATCCATAATCATAATTCTGAGATGTATTGATTCTCAACCAAGGCTCTGATACCATATGTAAGAATTTAAAACTTTAATGCGGATTAAATTGCCATGGATCTAGAATCAAAAGCATCTCAAGAAGAATCTCAAATCATAATTAAACACATAAATTCCATACCTGAAGCCATTAGCGGAATGATGGAGGTATGTTGAAGAAGATCTCAGTTCTTCTCTTCAATCCTTGCAAACTCTGATTGCTAACCTTCTTCTCTCTGTCTCCTTTTTCTTTTCACAAACCCTAACACAAATATGATGGCTTATCTCATAATGAAAGAGAGTGGGCTGTTTTCTTTACAGGAGGAGAGATGAGGGTCAACATTTGCAATTAATCACTTTGTGATAAAAGCACCTATCATGGTCCCTTAATACCACAAAAGATTATTTAATAACCTTATACAAATGTAACTTTAATTTTGGACACACATAATATCAGTTAACTTTAATTAGGAATCCAATTAATTAGGGTAGTGGGCCACTTAATCTTTAATGTGATATTAACAGGATGTTGCACCTACGGTTTGTATATTATGGCACATTTCAAGTGTTTAGCTATGTGGCCTATCCTTGTACGTGTCTAGCTATGATGTCCAGCCTTATCAAAATTAGACGTGAGCTATTGTATGTTCTTTTGTATGAGAACCTAGCTATTAAACCCACATTTTTGGACAGTTCAACTAATTGTGGGAATGGTCCTCAATAAAGTTGAATGATTAAGGAGGACCTGTTTTGCCAACTCCATAGGATGGGAACAAATTCTGCGTTGCTGTTATATGTAGATGTTACACGTACCCTTGCAGATGGTGGGCATTGTAAGTATCTAACTATGATGGCTGGTCCTTGTCAAAATTCTAGACATGAACAGTCCGATGATCTTTTTCCATATCAAGTTTGTACCTAGGTTTACTCAGCTTGGAAACACGTGGATGTTCTTTGAGTTCCTAGTTGATGTAGTTTCCACTTGTTGTGCATGTGTGTTGGATTTTTTTTTTTATTGTTGTAAGGTGCTGTTACTGATGATGACTATTGCCAAAGGATGATTAAAGGACTAAATAATTGGTGGTTGCAGTGGTATGAAAAAGAGGTGTTATTTAGAAAAATAATGACTTAAAAGGGACTGGAGAATGTGGCTTACTGGGTTTTGACTATAAAGTGTCACTACTTTTACTGCCAAGAGATAAAAAATGGATGTAAATGAAGTTTCGCTACTGTTACTACCAAGAGAAAAAAAGAAGATGTACAAGGAATGAACATGTATGTACCATCTAAGAAGAATGGACACATGTATGAGAGACGGACATAAGATGGACAAAGACATGCTCTTTACAAGTAGGGCACAGGGGGCACGGAAACGGTAACATAACACCAGAATACACACACATAGACTGTAATATCCCTAATCTAATAATACTGTATTTTTATTTTTCTACAAGTATTTATTTTATTTTACTAGTTATTTTAGTATTATTTGCTAACTTGATTTATTATCATTATTAGTCTTAGTATTATGTATGACTTGTAAACTCTTATTGCTTATATTTAATTATTTTAAATTATTATTAATGGATAGTATTATTATTTCATTCCAAGCCCAATAAGTCTAACCCATTCTCCTTTTCATTTCATTTTATTTTCCTTTCATGCTAAGCCCACTTGAGCCAAGCCCACTTCTTATTTTCAATCTTTTTCCCCTTTCTCAATTTTTGTCTAAGCCCATAAGCCCACTATCTATTTTTCTCATTCTTCATATTATTTATTTCTTTTAATTAAAGCCCAAAACCCATTAGCATGAGATTCTTACCCATTAACCCAAAACTCAATTCTAATCCTAACCCTAATCTTATTTTCAAAATCATGATCTTAATAAATCCTAATCCAAATCCAAATCTAGAATCTAATTTAAATATTTAAATTCCAATCCAAATTTCCATCCTAATCCTATCTTACTAAATTAAGCAATCTAGCCTAATTAAAGTCCAGGTTCAAAGAACCTAAACATTTCTTCCTCTTCTACCTCAAGAAAACCCTAAACCCAACTTTGTCCATCTTCTTCCTTCTTTCTCCTCATGAACAAAAGGATCCAGATCTTGAAGTGCAAATTGAGGAGCATGCTAGGGGATCAAAGATCAAGTAAGTAATTTATTTATCAAAATTTATTTGATATAAATTTATTTATTAAAATCATGTCCATACCAAGATCTCCATGAATATTTTATGCATCAAAACCTAATCAAAAATCTAATTAAAATACTTGTAGATCTACCAACTTATATGTACATTTTTTATAATGGATTAAAAAGAAAAAAAAAATGGAATTGCTTGGCCGCTCTCGGCCAATGGCCGAGAGCCTCTGCCGCACAGACCCAGGTCTGGGTCTGTGCGGGTCGCCTGGGGCGGGTGCACAGTGGGCTGGGCGGCCCACTGTGTACAGACACTTTAAAAAAAAAAAAAAAAAAAAAAAAAACTCTCTCCTAGCCGGCCCAGGCTAGCTTGGCCTAGCCCGGGCCTGGCAGGCCTGGGCTCGGCTTGGCTGGATAGCCAGCCCTGTTAAAACAAAAAAAAAAAAAAAAAGAAACAGAGTTAGAAATCTGGACCAGGCCTGGGTCCGGCCTGGTCCAGCTTGGACCTGGGCTGGGCCTGGGCTGTTTCAAAAAAAAAAAAGAGAGAAGAAGAAGAAAGAAAGAAAGGTGAACTTGCAATTAAAATAAATTATTAAAAATATCAAAATAAAATAGAAAAAAAATATAAATAATATTTTATAATACTTCTACTTTCTATGATAAAACTTTTAGACTAATAGCAACATGGAATTAAATTAAATCACCCTCATTAAACCTTTTTCCCCTTAATGTTAGATTCAAACCCGTTAAATATTTTAATGATTTAAAGCCTATTAAAAATCCAACAAAAAAAAAATCAGAAATTAGTTTAAATTAAATCTACTAAATTCATTAAACCTAAAGCATCATATCTCCAACTCCCAAACTAATTAACTATGATTTAAACTCCTTAAAATATTCTTTTAAAAGAATCTAACAATTTCTATTTAATAATTTATGTAGATTTACTGGAGCCTTATGATTTCAGTGCTTTGGATTTGCGATCGAGCTCAGGTGAGTGTCTCTATCTCTTTCTCTCTCTCTCTTTATTTATTAAGTGACCGCAGATATTATTTTATATGTTATGTAAATTGTTGAGTAGATTTCTTATGTTACATGTTTATGTGTGGAGATCGCCGAGCGTGAAGGTGGACGGTCATCTCCTGTTTATTTTACATGTTGGATGTATAGGAATATGATATGCATAATTCTTGATACATGTTAGAACCCCCATGTTTGTCCTATGTATATTTAGAGTATTATTGTAGACATATCAGGATGTAGCATGAGGGTAATTGAGATGGATATTGGTGGTAATGACTTGATCTAATAGAACTTAGATGCATGTATATGTTGTGATACCGAGTATTGGGATATCATGTTTGATCTTAATAGAAGTGTGAACCTTTGAGGATTTGGAAATCAGATTGAATTGTTAGAGTGAGAGAGCGGAGCTTGAATATGGATATATGTTGGAATGGCAATTATTATATCAGAATCATTGATGTAAATTGATAATTGATGATCATATGACTATTGGGAATCATGAGTTGGTTGTGTTGACTTTGGATTGACCTGGGACTTATGTTATTTACATTGAATGATGATCAGTAGTTAGAAATGTCTTTATTAGTGAGTATTTGAGGACATATCAGGTATGACTGAAGTAGTTGAGTAGATATTCTAGATTACATGTGTTTGAGGATGTTTCTTATTTAATATGATTGGGGTATGTGTTTGACTTGTTGATCTCGAGGACATGCATAGTTATTGATTACACCTATTGATAGAGATTGAGTTATGACGATAGTAATCTAGTCGATATCAGCGATCTACATCTTGGAGTTTGATAATAGTTATTATTTGATCTCAGTTGTTGAGGGTATAGGATTAGAACATATTGGTGTTGAGGAGAGGACTAATTACAGATTCATTGATATGATAGTCACCGTTTTGGATTGCACTGATACGGACCGATACTTAGTGATTCATGAGAATTGTATTGAGACTATAAGTTGATGGATTAGTTATTGATATCTCTTTAACATGGATGGATGAGATTATGGTCAGCTTTAGTTGAGACTGTTTATTGAGCAGTAGCTAGACTGTTACTGTTATTTTATCCATGTTATTGAAGTTACTGGGAAAATGATTGTTTGACCGTAACCACGGTACAGTCCTATTGTTCATCGTATACACGGTTACTGCTACTGTTACTGTTACTGTTACTGATATTGTTCACCGTGTATACGATTACTGATTGACTGTTACTGTACTGTTATTGTTACTGTCACCGTATCGTCCCAGTGTTCTAGACAATATGGACATTGACTGGTTTAAATGAATTGAATGAATAATAATGTAAATGGACAACTTACACCGGGATTGGGGAAATTGATGGAGGAGACAGCGTCTGTATTTTGGGTGGACCTAGGATACAGGTTGCGCAGCCGACTGAGGGTTCCACTGCAGGGTTCCTGGGGGATGACTGACATCCCATCTGTTACTGTTACTGTTCCACTGTTTCACAGTGAGATTACTGTTACTGTTACTGAGTACCTAGCGGTACGGCCTGGTTCAGCGCCAGGAAACTGAGGCCGTGGTCCCGGGTATGTACGGGACCCACCTAAAACATGGACAATGTCTCCAACCAATCAGTTTCAATAACTTAGGACCCTGATTGACACATGTAGTAGGCGTAGTATGGGATGCGTCTATTACAGGTGGCAATTGGTGTTCGCTGACATAATAAATGATAATAAACTTTTATAATGTATTGTGACTGACTATAATCATTTGACTGTGTATATGTATGCTATGATAGGAATATGATTGTAACCATGACCAGATTTAGATACCAACCTAGTGACATGTGATAGATTACACGCCTTGACATTGATTGCATATTTACAGTTGTGCCAGTTATATTCTACCTTTATTCATGTTATTATCATGTGTATTACTGTTCAGCTATTTATCTTGTTATTTAGCCTTTTCTATTTACTGTTGCTCTTACTACTATTTATGCACATTGTTCTTCTGCACGAGTTCTTTCCCTTTACACACACACTCATTATGGTCGCGTTCTGACGACCCTGGATTTGCACGTCCAGATATTGGACGATTGTTTCTAATGTGCAGGGTTCGACGAGACGGTACGCCTTGCGAGGAGCTTGGGTCCTCTCCCTTTGATTCTGGTATACTTGTATTTTATTCTTGTTATTATTCTTTGTTTCCTATATATCACCTTTGACTTCTGTTCAGCTGCCATTTTCTTCCTGTTATTTATTGCTATCATGTGTAGTCTTATATGTATTATTGCAGTGGTCCTTGATTATTATAGTTCTGATTATAACTTGTTCAGGTTACAATTTAGGCTTAGCGTATATACGTGGGGTATTTTCCTCGCGTATATGCGTCGCCATAACGTCTCCGTATCCTTAGGATCGGGGCGTTACATAGACATATAATAGTAAAGAGAGTGTTTGGATGTATGTCTACATACATACATAGAATAAACATGGTCATGCATCCAAAACTTTTACTATATTTTTAATAATACAGTAATTGATGCGGACATCCAAAGCGCTTCACTTTCGAGTTGCTTCAGTCGATTGGAGTCTGTATTTTTTATTTATTTGAGTCGATGTTTTTTTTTTTAGTTTTGTATTTCTTCTTTTAGTCCCACATCGACTATGTGGAGAAAGTCCTCAGTTTTGTAAACCTATATTAAGGCATGATTCCAATAAAATGAAGAAAAGATTTGTTTAATGAAATTTTATTTTCAGTTATGAAAATATCAACTGGAGATTGAGTGTGAAACTCCTTTTCAAAATAGGGTTTAGTGTGAAACTTTATCCTAATTATCTCTTCCTTATCTCAAATCCCAATACAAATCCTATCCCTAATCCCAACATCTCACTTTAGCCAAATATCCAAAACAATCCACACACAAAAAAAGCCAAGCCCATCCCTCTCTTTCATCCCTGTGGACCCCACGAGGCCCCCACCCCAAACATTCCTTCTTCTCTTCCCCTTTTCCCTGCAAACAGAAAGCAACCAAAGCCAAATTCAAAATTCTGAAACTCATTAGGGCCTCAACTTCCCTTTCCCATGTGACCTCACCCCACATGCCCACGCACTTACCTTCCCGGTTTTCTCCACCTGCAACAATTTGTGTTATCAAACAAATCCCACCCACCTCCCTTCTTCCTCAACCTCCCACGAAAAGAGAACCCAACGGCAGCTCCTCCCTCTTCGTCTCCGCCTGCGAACGCCGACACCCACAACTCAAGCTCGTCGACATCCACAGCCCGATATCTGCTAACGGTTTCGTCCTCTTCCATCGAAGCTGATACCCCTCCTCAGCCCGCCTTCTCCTTCACGAGGTCGCCGCGATCCGCAACAACTCCTCTGCACCCTGCCTACAAGCGTCAACTGCTCCTTCACTGCCACCACAACAAGCCATCACATCCTACCATTTTCCTTGGTGTGTGTCAACATCCACCAGCGCTAGTCTTCATCAGTGCCAACAACCACAGCCCGAAGCCAAGACGCGTTGCCTGCTCGTACGTAAGCATTCCCATCCTCCTGATCAAGCAACGCACCTGCAATATCAACGACATAAGAGACAGATCAGAGATTTGTTTTAATGAAATTTTATTTTCTGTTATGAAAATATCAACTGGAGATTGAGTGTGAAACTCCTTTTAAAATAGGGTTTAGTGTGAAGCTTTATCCTAATTATCTCTTCCTTATCTCAAATCCCAATACAAATCCTATCTCTAATCCCAACATCTCACTTCGGCCAAATATCCAAAACAATCCACACAAAAAAAAGGCCAAGCCATCCCTCTCTTTCATCCCCGTGGACCCCACGAGGCCCCCACCCCCAACATTCCTTCTTCTCTCCCCCTTTTTTCCCTGTAAACAGAGAGCAACCAAAGCCAAATTCAAAATTCTGAAACTCATTAGGGCTCAACTTCCCTTTCCATGTGACCTCACCCCACATGTCCACCACTTACTTTCCCCTTTTCTCCACCTGCAACAATTTGTGTTATCAAACAAATCCCACCCACCCCCCTTCTTCCTCAACCTCCCATGAAAAGAGAACCCAACGGCAGCTCCTCCCTCTTCGTCTCCGCCTTCGAACGCCGACACCCGCAACTCAAGCTCGACGACATCCACAGCCCGAGATCCGCTAACGGTTTCGTCCTCTTCCATCGAAGCCGATACCCCTCCTCAGCCCACCTTCTCCTTCACAAGGTCACCGCGATTCGCAACAACTCCTCTGCTGCCCTGCCTTCAAGCGTCAACTGCTCCTTCACTGCCACCACAACACGCCATCACATCCCACCATTTTCCTTGGTGTGTGTCAACATCCACCAGCGCTAGTCTTCATCAGTGCCAACAACCACAGCCCGAAGCCAAGACGCGTTGCCTGCTCGTACGTAAGCATTCTCATCCTCCTGATCAAGCAACGCACCTGCAATATCAACGACATAAGAGACAGATCAGCTACAGGTTAGCAGTACCAACATCACAAGTAAATAAACGAAGATCAGTACATCAATCAAATGTCAGTTCAACAACACAAGCATCAATCAGTAGAGCATTGAAAATCCTGAGAATATCAATGGGTAATTTTCTGTTTTATTGACCAGATTATCAATTGGATGATTCAGTAGATTTATTCTCTAACTTATTATCATATTAATCTGCTGTCCAATATAAATTATGAGATCGTGTGTTATTCTGCTATACTTGTGATCTATTGATGCTGGTATTATGATTAGGACTATTCATATTAACTGAATATTGAAATTGAATTCTTGAGATGATGAATGTTTAAACTACGCATGCCAATGATGTTAAAATCCATCTGATCGCATTACTTTTTTTATAGATAATTTCCTATCAAAGATCATATTTTTTGGTGAAACGTGCTGAATTTGAATATATCACTGATATACCATGCTATAGGGTCCCCTGTTTCACATCAGTAATATATAACGATTATGATTACAATCTGCCATACTTATTTGCGACTTTATAAGGAATAGTCTTTGGATTTTCAACTTTCTATAAATTAACTAACTGTATCTAATTTCTTTTATCAAAACATTTCTACACTTACCATAGTTCTATACAAGTTAATATTTTGACGACCTTTTTCTTTTAAGTATAGCTTGATATATATAAACAAATGTAAATAAACATCTCAAATATGTAACGTGAACAAATAATGCGAAAAAAAAAGCAGTACTGAGAAATGTAGGACATGCGTCATAGAAGTGTCCTATTTAAAAATATGTATATAATAATTGAGGAAACATTTAAGAAGTATCCAATGCACATGAGGGGGGGGGGGGGGGGGGGGGGGGTGGTTGTGGAGGACAATTTGGTTGCATTATGCAGACTTTATCTGATGAAGATCCAGGTTATGTTTTTCAATTTTCCAAGTTGAACTGTTAATTATTTTACAGAGGAGGAGATGCTATACTTCTCTGTGATTGTCTAGCTATGTGGAAGTTGTATGTATTTGGATTTTGGAATTGACTTTAGTTGTTCCTTACTAGCCATTTGCTCTTTCTACTACTTGTGTCGCTTATTATATTTTCTCCTGTGCATGTCATTTTGTTGGCTTCCTAAGGATCTCATTTCTATCCTGTCCTGCAGCTTGTCTTGGCATGGATAAGAAAGGTTGCTTGGATACGTCAGCTTCCTAAGGAACTCATTTCAAGTACCGCAGCGACAATTTTGCCTTATGGTTCATATGGTCTAGGAGTAAGAATGCGAAATCCTGCCACTCTTTTTTACTGAAACATGAAACTACTTGCCAACCTTTTCCCTGCACTGGCTTTCACACGTAGTCATCATCCTTTCCTTCTTCCACGGGACACACTTGGTGTCTTGCTATTTGATCTGTTTTAAAGTTTAAATCACAATTTTTATAATAACCTAATACAAAATTTGGATGCAGCATAATTTTAAGCTCTGAACCCTACCCTTTCTCCTGAGGAATATCTATATTTCTTGTTTTGTTTGGGTATTTTGAGGCATGGGAATCGGTTACCGAACCAAAAATGGAACATCTGGTGGCTTGCTTTTATGTTGTGAGAATGAATATCAGTGGCAAATGCATCTTCTTCTATGGCAGAAGTTGTGCTCCCATTGTTGCATGCCTCTATATTTGGTTCTTTTATGTATGAAGGCATCTTTTGGTGGGAATATAGTATTTTGTGTGCTCCATCTGTAGTTTAATTGTGCAGATTTGGTCAATGATCAAATAAATGAAGAGGAATTCAAATTTTGGTCGGAAATTTTTTATGTTTATTTTAGATTGTATATTTGCATAGAAGTTGTGTGTTGGCAATAGACATTTCTTTCTGCAAACTTAGCATGTGGGAACGGAAACATTCTCCAAAATGATGTGGGCATCTTAGATGATGGCTTCTGCAAATTGTTTTAACTGTAATCTTCTTGTGAGTTTAAGTCTCGAAGTGACTTTTCTGACCATACCTTATGTTTCCAGTCATGTTGCTTACACCAAATTTCAAATTATGATATTCTTTTATATGTAATAATTCATTCAACCGTCAGAACCTCGCTTTATTTTCCTTTGTTTTGTTGGGCTATGTTCTCAGTAACTGTAATTTGGATGTTAACTGAAATTTGTTCTTTTAATTTTCAGGTTCATGGATCTGACTCTGATATAGATGCTTTATGTGTTGGTCCGTACTTTGCAACTATGGAAGTGAGTTTCTGTTTCTAGTCTCTGCTCAGACATTTATAATGGAGAGACTAATTTAATTCTTTGAAATATGAATTGTCATTGTGCAGGAGGATTTTTTCATTTTTCTGCATGACATGCTTCAGAGTACACCTGAAGTATCAGATATTCATTGTGTCAAGACTGCCAAGTGTTGTGCGAGCGCTATCCAATCACAACAACCAAACAATAGAGAATCCCAAGATCTCCAGCACAAAGAACAACCCAACAATCACACGAAGAACGCACAAATCATAAAGATAAGATTTAACGAGGTTCGGCCTCAATGCCTACGTCCTCGGGGCAATCAATGGAGAGATTTATATTTAGGAAGATGATTACAATAGCTCTTCTTCTCTTTGAATGCAAGAGAAACTCACAGCTAATACAATTTCGCAGGCTTCTCCAAGATACTCAACCCTAGAAATAACATTAGGCTTAAATACCCAAATCAGCGAATCAGCAGATTTTACCCAAAACCCGACTGTCGGTCGACCCGGCCGGTCGACCGACCTCCTCTTCCGGTCGACCCAGAAAACCCGAGAGTTGGGTTGATTACAGTCAGTCCATTCCGGTCGACCGGTCAGTCGACCCAGAAAACCCGAGAGTTTGGTTCCTGCAGTCAGAGCACTTCGGTCGACCGGGCCGGTCGACCGCTCAAAACTCTGTGCATGCTGTGCACGTCGGTCGACCGGCCCGGTCGACCGACCCTCCTGTCTTCTGCTGCTGCTGCTATTTCTTGCCGCTGTCCACTTTGCCTTCCGTCGTCGACTTCCTTGGCGATCTCCTCGACGCGACCCATGCCAATCCAGCAATCCAGTCAGCTTCCTAAATAATAATCTCTCTATTTCTAACAATTCTCCACCTCGGCGAAGATTTCCAAATCTGAGCCGAACTCCAACGAACCCCAGTCCATCACCTGGCGAAATCGACACACGATCTCGGCGAAATAACACACGATCTCGGCTTGCGCGCACCGGTCGAAATCGACACACGATCTCGGCGAAATCGACACACGATCTCGGCTTGGAATCTATGACTCATCTATTCCTAAAAAACATCGCACATGCCTTCCCTGCACTTCACCTTAGGAGAATTTCCATACCTGCCGATCACTAACCGTGGCTCCCTCTCCGCAACTTCACGACCTCACGAAGACTTCCTTATGAGCCAACGCTGACTCTCCACTGACCAGCGCTATCTAGTCTACCTGTCTTCCACTGACGGTCCAACCAAGTCTGCGTAGAACACACCAAATATCATCGGCTTCAACTGGATGCACACCACTCCTTATGCAAGCTCAACATCTTCTAACCGAAAGATAAACCTGTTCATCGAGATCACACCATCTCACCACTACGTGAGATCCAACTGGCCACACCACTTCACCTCTACATGAAGTCTCTTCACCACTACGTGAAGTCTCTCCATTTCTACTTGAAGCTTCAATAGGCCACAACTCTTCACCTGTACGTGAAGATCCAAAATAATATCTCGAGAACCTAAATAGCTTCACAAGAGTTGCATCACCAAATGGCTGCGCCTTTATGGCTGCCTACGTATCTTTGCCCAAAAGGATCAAGCCAACCGTAGTTCATTTAAATGAGCTTCATCAAGCTCAAGCACTTGCACCACTATTTGCAGCAGTGAACCTGTCTGAACGAGTCATATGAACCTCTTGTTGGCCCAAAGGCCCTCCACCCTAGTTTTGATGATGATTAACTCATGTAGTTATGTTTACTAATAATCTTGTGTTGTTTAAGTTTCAGATCATTAACCAAGATATTAGTTGGTGATTAGCTTCAACAAGGAGTTTAGAAGCTTTTCATGATGATTCCAGGGCCAAAGCTTAAAGATCACACATTGCCTAGCCCATGGATGGAGTTTTGGAGCAAGTCTACTTGAAGATGAAGATCGTCAAGAAGACTTAGGTATCCATAGTTTAGATAGTGTGTTTTAGATCCATTTGTAAAGTTTAGTATAGTTGATATGCTCAAGTGCACAACACACAAAAAGTTTATGTTTTGGATTTGGTTTTCATGAATAGTAGATCAAAACAAGTTTACATGTTTTATATGTATAATAGATGTATTCTAGTTATACATACATGCTTTAACTTGCTAGACAAACTTATTTTGACTATCCTATTCATGTATTGAAAAATCAAGTTTGACAAAAATACAAGCTTTGTTTTTTGATAAAATTTGCAAGACTCAAAAATGAATTGAATATGTTGATACATGTCTTGAAACTTTTATCACTTGTTTGAGTTTTGATATAAAATGATAAAAATATTTTTGGTGATTTTTAGAAGTATAAAAGATTTTTATAAAATATTTTTCCCAAGTTTTCTGACCCAGTTTTCAGTTCCAGACTCAACCAGTCGACTAAGCCAGGTTATTAGTCGACTTGGCTGATGTCCGGTCGACCGGGCCGGTCGACCGGACGTGCACAGATCTGTGCACGTTTGGAGTCACTGGGACGGTCGACCGAGCCGGTCGACCGGGTCTGAGAGTTCTGCTCTCGGGTTGTTTGGGTCGACCGTGCCGGTCGACCGAGATGAGAGCTCTGCTCTCTGTTTTCTGGGTCGACCGGGCCGGTCGACCGCAGTTGCCCAACGGTCATATTTCTGACCGTTGGCGGTCGACCGGCCGGTCGACCGGCAGCCTGTCAGGCTGCCAGCTCAGCCTAACGGCTAGTTTTCTGATGGGCCTATATAACCCCATCTCTTTGGGGATTTTGGCCAAGTTTTTGAAGAGAAAAAATTCTGGTTTTCTGAAGTGTTTAAAACAAGTTTTTCAAAAGTGTTTGGGGCTTTAATCTTTCAATCTTTATTGTTTTAGGTTTTTGGAAAAATCAAAGAAAAGAATATTTTGGGAGATTTGTCTTGATTTTCATTCTATATCTTTTGCAAGAATTTTCCCCAGTGTTTTTCTTTGTTGCTTGTTTTCCAAACACCTAGTTTTCCACACTTGAGCTATCATACTATCCTAATCTATTTAGGATCTTGTTTTTGTGGAAAAGGAAAGAGAAAAGAAAAGAGAGAGTTTTGAGGTTGTTGTTGTAACCTCTAAGTTGTACACCCTTATTCTTGTTGTATCCCTCTTTGGTAGAGGTGATCGGGTGATTGGTGTGTATCCCTCAAGTGTGAGGTGATTGAGTTTGGTTGTAAACCCTCTTCGGTAGAGGTGTTTGTTGTTGTTGTTGCTTGGCTACGGGCCTACCCCTCGGTTGTGAGGTGGTTGTTTGAGAGAGGAGTTAGGTACTCCATTGTTGTAAAAATCCTTCTCGGTGAAGGTTCCCTCGGTGGGAGTCCTCGGTGGACGGTATAGTGGATTGGAAATCCTACACGGTGGTGTAGGCAGGGATGTAGAGCAAGGGTGCTCGAACCTCGAAACATATCTTTGTGTTTGCGTTTGATCCACTTGTCTCTAAACTCTCTCTCTTTACATTTGTGCAAAGCATCATACTTCATTCATATCATATTTGCTTGTGTTGAGCATAATTCATCTTGTCATATCATATTTATTTGCTTGTGTTGTGCCTTGCATAATCCATATTGTTATATCCTTGATTTCTTGGCTTGATTGTGTGTGCACATTGCTTGGATTACTTGTGTGTGTGTGCTCAACTTATACTCATCCAACAAGAGCTTCACATAGTGCCTCAACCCATTTCAAGGGGAATCAAGGGGAGTTAGTCCAGAGCCTCGAAAGGGGAATTCGGCTACACTTGTTGTATTGTATTAGTTTGTGCATAATTTGCATTAGCTTCCGCATTTAGCGCACTTAGTTTTGCATTAAGTTTTAGATTAGCACTAAAACCTATTCACCCCCCCCTCTAGGTGTTTTTTCAATTGGTATCAGAGCTAGTGCTCCTGATACTTAGGCTTAACATCTTAGAAGTGAGATCCATTTGCTTGCTAATCTATTGTTTGCATTTGCTTGTTAGCACACATTTAGTTTACCATGGCCTTCATGACCCCACCTATGTATGACCCTTCCAACATTCATGTTTGGAAGATTAGGATGACCGTTTATTTACAAACCCTAGGTCATAAAGTTTATCTTGCTATTACCAAGGAATCCTTCCTTAGTGATTGCAATCATATAGGGGCCAATGCACAAGCCCTAGAGGCCATTAGAAGCACATTACCTAAAGATTATCTTATGTGTGTTTCTAACATTGATTCCGCCTTTGCAGTGTGGAACAAATTGACAACAACAACCACCACCTCGGAGCTTCAAGTGCAAATTCAAGAAGAGGAATCTAGTGGAGAATCCGATTCACAATGCTTCATGGTCCAAGGGAATGACTCCCTTGAGGTACATTCGGAACCCCACTTAGATAGTGATGATTGCTCTAGTTCTTCATGTGATAATTTGATGCCCATGCTTTAAATGAAGAACTTTCTATTGTTTGTGAAAAATTAATTGAAAATTATAAGATTTTGAAAAAGAAAAGTCTAGAAATTGAAAAAGAAAATAAGAGTTTACATTCTAGACTTGATGTTGTTTTGCAAGAGAAAGAGGAGATTGCTAATGAGAGGGATTCATTAAAATCTCAACTTGATCTTGCACTTAAAGAAAATAACTTTTTGAAGTCTAAAAATGATTGCCATGCTATTTTGAAGAAAAATGAAAATTTGTCTTCAAAAGTTGATTTTGTTTTAAAAGAAAATGATTCTTTGAAAATTAAGATTGCTTCAATTTCTAAAGATTTAGAAATGTGTTTAAAGAAAAATGTTGTTTTACAAAATAAAATTGATGAACATGTTTGCCATACTAGTGTAGCTTCATCTAGTCTACCTAATGCATGTACCACTTCTTCTATGATTAAAAATGATATAAATATGTTGAAGGAGGAAAATGGATTGTTTGGGCTCCACTATGAGCCAATGTGCTAAGAACCATACACGGTTGGAAACCTTGGTTCGAATGAAACAAGTTCCATCATTTATGCATGCACACCCTCCACGGCATACACATGCTCCACACGGACACCATCAACACATGTATGCTCATGTGTACACATGTACACATTGTGGCCGAAAAGGCCATCTTGCTAAATTTTGTTATGATAGATTAAATATTTCAAATTTAGCAAAGATATTTGTTTGGGTTAGGGAAGGGACTAACCCCCATGGACCCAACAAGATGTGGGTACCAAAGACCACCCCTCTTATTATTTTTGATGTAGGTGTGGGCTCTCACATGACGTGAGAGTGATGACACCTTGGAGTGGATGCGTTCCGGACTTAAAGGAGATCAATTGGATGCATCACTTTCAAGGGAAAGTTTGGTGGAGAGGACCACCTTTGTTTTGGAGAAATAGAGCGGTGCCCTCATTGGTTTTGGTATCGAATCTCTAACTCCTTATGTTTACATGCTTTCCATGTTTATCTTTCGTAGCATGATTTGATGTTTAGTGATCATCTTGAATATGTCATGTTGATTAGATTAGTGTTATACTTATTAGTTGGTTGAAACATCTATGTTTTATATGGACTTATATTTTTGTGTTTTCACCTTGGTAAAACTAATTTGTATGACCTAGATCTAATGCACATGCATGTACATATTGATCATATATGTGTTGTATTTCATATTGATGTTTTATAGCATGTTTTCATTGTCTATGGATTAGTATGTAAATGCCATGATTATTAGATCCTTGACATACATATATAGTATTTGAGACACACATGCTTGTATGAACCCATTCTTAGTGTTCTCACTTTTGTTTAAACTATAATGTACATCATGAATCTAATACATGTGAATTTACATAATAATCATGTTTTAGTTTCATCATGGTGATTTCTTTATTGTGTTTTGATGCTTCATGTTAAGATTACTTGTTTAGATGTTAGTTCTCATTAAAACTAGGATTTATACTTGTACATATAGTGGGCCACAAATAAATTTATATATGTTTGATCTTGATTGCTTATTTGAACCCATTAGATGTGCTAGTATAGTCTAGTTTTGATGATTCATACATTTTAAACTTGTATTCCCATTTTGGATTTGTTTTATGAGTTTTCACTTCATGTATATGGTTGTATTGCCAAACTTTAAGATATACATGTATACCCCTTGAGTCATTTGTCTTTCATGCAAATCTATATATATGGACTCAATTGTGTTTAAGGATATGTATGTATACTTCTTGTGTTGACAATTCATACATATACTTTGAAATGAAATTTGTTTTGGTGAAGTTTTTTCTTGATTTTGTGTTTAATTGTTTAACTTCATGTATATGTCTATCTTGTCCAAACTATTAGATATACATGTTTATCCTTTTGAGCCACGTGCCTTCATGCATATACACTTTGTGGACTCGTTGTGTTTTGGATATGTATGTATACTTTAGTTTGTATTAGACATACATATGCCATGAAAGTTAAATAAGTTTTGATGATTTTCGTGTTTTCATGATTAAGGAATAATTGAGCTTAATGAAAAATTTTCATTATTATGATATTCACACTTTGTATGTACACTCACTTTTATTGCTTGCTCATGTTTTGTTTTCATGAGTCAAAATTGTGCTTAATTGGATTAGAGTGTTGATTTTCATGTGGATTTCTTATTTCATGAAAAACAATTTCGTTTTATTCCTTACTTGAAGGATTTCGTACTAGTTTAAAAGATTTTCCATTTAACTAGTTACGGTATTCTTCACTATGGTAGTGATTTTCACACAAAGCTTATTTTCAAATCTATTTTTGAAAACCTCTACCTTCTATGGGCGGATGGATGGGAGATCATGGTCTTGTATGCTTTAAAATGAAAATCATTTAAAACTTGAACCTTAATTGGGAGGTATTGTAATATGATGTATACACTTAAACTCATTGCTATGTCATTTGGTATCATTGAACTCTTTCAATTGGTATCATTTTGATCTTTTTGTATACTCATATGTTTATTGTGTATGTATATTTTCAATTGGTATCATCTATTGGTGATTGGTACTCATTCTATTTCATACACATTTTATTTGTGCTTAAGATATAAATTTTTCACAAAATCTTGTTTATGCTAGTGCTTGAGCTTCAATTTTGTTTCAATTGATTACTTTTAAATTGGTATCAAGCCCATGCATCCTTTTAGTTGGTATTTCATAAAGGGGAGAAAATTTAATTTGTATTTCAATTGGTGATTCTTCAATTGGTATTTGTGTCCCACTCCCTTACTTTATGATTGAAAATTTCATATTGGTATCATATGTTTAATATGAAAATTATTTACAATTGGTATCAAAATTTTATTTAGACATTCAAAATTTATTTTTTATATCAAGATGTTTCATGTGTTTTTGCTTAAAATTGGTATTTAAAAATTTTGTTTTTAAGAAAAATACAAAAGGTTTGATTTGTATTGACTATATGCATATAGATTCATGATGAGTGTATCTTGTATTGAAGAGCTTAACATCTCTTCGTTATGTGATACACGTGTGTAGGGGAGCTTCACATCTCCTCTCATGCATTACATAGTGTGTGTTATGTGAATTAGGGCTTAACATCTCTTTTCATGTAATGCATATGTGTAGGGAAGCTAACTTAGCGTCTTCCTCTTCATGAATGTATATAGCATATAACATCTATTGATCTTTATTTATTTTCAATTGATATCAAGATGCTTCATTGACATATTTATCTATTGATATCATGTTGTTTATAGTCACCCCTTATTGACCTTGTTTTTGTTTTAGACAAAAGGGGGAGAACATTGTTTTATTGTTTTGATTGACTTAAAAGGGGAAAAAGATTTTTACCCTCATTTTATTGTTTGGATTGTTTAACCCCTTCTTGATCTTTTGTTTGACAAAAAGAGGGAGAAAAATTTGTTTGATTTGATTTTACTTTGTTTACCCCTTTGTTGATGATTGACAAAAAGGGAGAGAATTATTTGAGAGTTTAACATGTTTTTATATATGCATACTTATGTTTTTGCATATATTAAGTTTTATTGGTAAGTATTAAGTTTTTATTGGTATCTAGAGCATCTAGTGTTTTTGTTGTTAATGCTTTATTAATTTAATTGGTAACTAGAGCTTCTAGAACATGTGTTTGTATTTTATGCATATTGATGCATACATGTTTATGTACATTCATTGCATATATTTTATTTATTTATTTATGCATGAGTTAAGGGGGAGCTTCTTTGAAGCTTAACTTTAATCCATGCATATATATAACTCCATGAGTTTTGTCATCATCAAAAAGGGGGAGATTGTTGGCCCAAAGGCCCTCCACCCTAGTTTTGATGATGATTAACTCATGTAGTTATGTTTACTAAAAATCTTGTGTTGTTTAAGTTTCAGATCATTAACCAAGATATTAGTTGGTGATTAGCTTCAATAAGGAGTTTAGAAGCTTTTCATGATGATTCCAGGGCCAAAGCTTAAAGATCACACATTGCCTAGCCCATGGATGGAGTTTTGGAGCAAGTCTACTTGAAGATGAAGATCGTCAAGAAGACTTAAGTATCCATAGTTTAGATAGTGTGTTTTAGATCCATTTGTAAAGTTTAGTATAGTTGATATGCTCAAGTGCACAACACACAAAAAGTTTTATGCTTTGGATTTGGTTTTCATGAATAGTAGATCAAAACAAGTTTACATGTTTTATATGTATAGTAGATGTATTCTAGTTATACATACATGCTTTAACTGCTAGACAAACTTATTTTGACTATCCTATTCATGTATTGAAAAATCAAGTTTGACAAAAATACAAGCTTTGTTTTTTGATAAAATTTGCAAGACTCAAAAATGAATTGAATATGTTGATACATGTCTTGAAACTTTTATCACTTGTTTGAGTTTTGATATAAAATGATAAAAATATTTTTGGTGATTTTTAGAAGTATTAAAAGATTTTTATAAAATATTTTTCCCAAGTTTTCTGACCCAGTTTTCAGTTCCAGACTCAACCAGTCGACTAAGCCAGGTTATTAGTCGACTTGGCTGATGTCCGGTCGACCGGGCCGGTCGACCGGACGTGCACAGATCTGTGCACGTTTGGAGTCACTGGGACGGTCGACCGAGCCGGTCGACCGGGTCTGAGAGTTCTGCTCTCGGGTTGTTTGGGTCGACCGTGCCGGTCGACCGAGATGAGAGCTCTGCTCTCTGTTTTTCTGGGTCGACCGGGCCGGTCGACCGCAGTTGCCCAACGGTCATATTTCTGACCGTTGGCGATCGACCGGGCCGGTCGACCGGCAGCCTGTCAGGCTGCCAGCTCAGCCTAACGGCTAGTTTTCTGATGGGCCTATATAAACCCCATCTCTTTGGGGATTTTGGCCAAGTTTTTGAAGAGAAAAAATTCTGGTTTTCTGAAGTGTTTAAAACAAGTTTTTCAAAAGTGTTTGGGGCTTTAATCTTTTAATCTTTATTGTTTTAGGTTTTTGGAAAAATCAAAGAAAAGAATATTTTGGGAGATTTGTCTTGATTTTCATTCTATATCTTTTGCAAGAATTTTCCCAAGTGTTTTTCTTTGTTGCTTGTTTTTCAAACACCTAGTTTTCCACACTTGAGCTATCATACTATCCTAATCTATTTAGGATCTTGTTTTTGTGGAAAAGGAAAGAGAAAAGAAAAGAGAGAGTTTTGAGGTTGTTGTTGTAACCTCTAAGTTGTACACCCTTATTCTTGTTGTATCCCTCTTCGGTAGAGGTGATCGGGTGATTGGTGTGTATCCCTCAAGTGTGAGGTGATTGAGTTTGGTTGTAAACCCTCTTCGGTAGAGGTGTTTGTTGTTGTTGTTGTTTGGCTACGAGCCTACCCCTCGGTTGTGAGGTGGTTGTTTGAGAGAGGAGTTAGGTACTCCATTGTTGTAAAAATTCTTCTCGGTGAAGGTTCCCTCGGTGGGAGTCCTCGGTGGACGGTATAGTGGATTGGAAATCCTACACGGTGGTGTAGGCGGGGATGTAGAGCAAGGGTGCTCGAACCTCGAAACATATCTTTGTGTTTGCGTTTGATCCACTTGTCTCTAAACTCTATCTCTTTACATTTGTGCAAAGCATCATACTTCATTCATATCATATTTGCTTGTGTTGAGCATAATTCATCTTGTCATATCATATTTATTTGCTTGTGTTGTGCCTTGCATAATCCATATTGCTATATCCTTGATTGCTTGGCTTGATTGTGTGTGCACATTGCTTGGATTGCTTGTGTGTGTGTGCTCAACTTATACTCATCCAACAAGAGCTTCACATAGCGCCTCAACCCATTTCAAGGGGAATCAAGGGGAGTTAGTCCAGAGCCTCGAAAGGGAATTCGGCTACACTTGTTATATTGTATTAGTTTGTGCATAATTTGTATTAGCTTCCGCATTTAGCGCACTTAGTTTTACATTAAGTTTTAGATTAGCACTAACACCTATTCACCCTCCCCCCTCTAGGTGTTTTTTCACCTCTTCCCGACCATCATGGAGAACAACGGCCTTCAACTTCAGCTTGTCACGATCAAAGCTTGAGATTCATGCTTCTTTCCCCACAAGCGTGGTTTCACCTTTGTTCCTATAGCTGCAAACAACTCGACATCCTCAACAATGTCGTCAACCTGTTCAGCATCACCTTTGGTATCACGAACTCCACCCGGTGTCACCTCCGCTGAAGTATCCTTTGATGCCGAACCAACTGGAGATGATGGAGTAGCATCAACCTCCACCCGCTGCAATCCTTCCTTGGTCTCCGTCCTCTCCACCTGCTGAGAGACAGTGGACTTCAACACTGAAGTCTCTCCAAATGTGACATGCCTGCTCATCACGATCTTCTTGTCTTCGGGGTCCCACAACCTGTAGTTGTTCCTTTGACACCCAAGTAGACAAACCTTTTTGCCCGCGGATTCACCTTGCCACTCTTGGCACTGAAGTAGGCCGGACTTCCAAACTCCCGCAGCGCACCATGACCTTGAGCAGATTTCTCAGACCAAATTTCCAGTGGAGCTCTACCTCCAATCGCAGTCGACCTGTTTATGAGATGGCTAGCATACTCAGTCGTCTCAGCCCAAAATGACCTGTCTAATCCTACATTAGACAACAGCCTCCGAACCTTCTCCAGCAAGGAACGGACTACATCTTTAGCCAACCCATCTGTACCTATTGTGAAGTGAGTGCAATCCCTGTGTTCTAGTCAAATTGTAGGAACTAGTACATGTCCTTTCCAACATTACCAATATGAAGCTCATTTATCTTCCTACCTATCTGCCTCTCCATTATTCCTCTTCACTTCCTCAACACATCTAGGGCTTCACCCCTTTGTCTCATCGGATATATCCAAACCAGCCTAGATGAACCATCAATAAATGAGACAAAGTACCTGTGACCTCCAAGCGATGCCGTCTTAGCAGGTCCCCATATGCTCATGTGAACACAATCAAGAAGACCTTCACTGCGGTGAGTACTGGTGCTGAATCTCATCTTCTACTTGTCCAGAACGTTGTGTCCATCTTTCAAATTACAGGTAGCAGCACCTTCCATGGATTCTTCTTTGCAGGAGCTTGCAAAGACCTTCCATCTTCGTGTCCGACCTTTCCCTGCCAGTCCTCCGGGCTACCTTTATCTGAAGAACTCGAAGTCTCCACCTGATCTGTAATCGTACTACCCTTCAAGTAGTATAGATTTCCTCGGCGGATGCCCTCATCACCACCATCGAGACCTTGATCATCCTGAGATCGCCATCTCGAACAGATATCACCATGCCCGATGCTTCCAAAGTGCCAACTGAGATAAGATTCCTTTTGAGATGAGGTACATACCTCACCTCCTTCAACTCTCGAACTATCCCATCATCCATCTTGATGCGAGCTGTACCCATCCCTTCTATATTACACGGATGGTCATCCCCCATAACCGTGTAACATCCATCCAGCTTCTCAAAGCTAGAAAACCAGGCCCTGTTCAGGCACACATGATAGGTGGCTCCGCTATCTAAGATCCACTCAGCACTATCTGAGTTACTAATAGTAGGTGTAGTAACCGAGAGAGAGAACACTGAATAGTCATCATCCGATCCATCCGCCTGTGCGAGATTCGCCTCGGTCTTTGACTCCACCTTCTTATCTTTGGCCTTAGGGCATTCTGCTTTCCAGTGTCCTAGTTCCTTGCACAAGGCACACTGATTCCTCTTCAGATTTCTGAAACCCGGCCTGGATTTCGATCTTCCTCTAATCTCCTTTCCCTTCCTTGATGAACCTCTCCTCTTACTTCCAATGTCTCCGCCGATGACCCTGACTGAGAAGGATGCCTCTCCTTCTTCCTTGTCTCATAACTCATCAGTGCAGACGACACCTCATCATAATCCAAGCTCTGCCTTCCATTAATGAAGGTCAGTGTGAATGTCTCGTACTCCTCTGCAGGAAGTGAATTCAGAAAGATGACCGCCTTATCTTCCTCATCTACCGTGACATCCACATTTAGCAGATCTGTAAGAAGCTTCGTATATCGGTTGATGTGCTCATTTACTGTGCTCCCCTTCTTCATCCGAAACTGATACAGCTTACTCTTAAGCTGCAACCTGGACTCTACACTCTTCGTCAGGTACTTCTTTTCAAGGGTTTCCCACAGTTTCTTCGCTGACGTCTCATGTTGCACAAGGTATTTTATGTCTTGTGACAAGCATGAATGTATCAAGCACATGCCGATCTGTTCATCTTCGCCCAGTCTTCATCGGTGGTAGTATTCTTCTTCTTCGCCAATAGGAGAGTGTCTTCGAGGTTGATGCATTCAGCGCATCCATAACCTCGCATCTCCACATACCAAAATTGTTAGTCCCATTAAACTTAACAACTTCAATCCTTGGGTGATTATTCATTGCCTTAACAGATGCAGTTTCTTCTGCCATTGAGATTTCCCTGTTCCTCTATCTACGCGGAAGATCAACTACCTTGAAATAGATCTATACACAGATAAAAATTTGATTTTTACCTGTCCCTCGAAATCCTAGATCGAGTTTCTCACCAGATCTACTCCACCACGGATTCAACGAGCCCTCCTTGAGTCCTTCTGAGATCGACACACGATCTCCTCGAACACCCAATACCTCAGATCTGAGATCGACACACGATCTCCACCGGATCCGATCTCGAGCCCTTCGAATCCTCAGAAATCTCAAGTGCAACCCGGAAGCTCTGATACCACTTGTTGTGCGAGCGCTATCCAATCACAACAACCAAACAATAGAGAATCCCAAGATCTCCAGCACAAAGAACAACCCAACAATCACACGAAGAACGCACAAATCACAAAGACAAGATTTAACGAGGTTCGGCCTCAATGCCTACGTCCTCGGGACAATCAATGGAGAGATTTATATTTAGGAAGATGATTACAATAGCTCTTCTTCTCTTTGAATGCAAGAGAACTCACAGCTAATACAATTTCGCAGGCTTCTCCAAGATACTCAACCCTAGAAATAACATTAGGCTTAAATACCCAAATCAGCGAATCAGCAGATTTTACCCAAAACCCGACTGTCGGTCGACCCGGTCGGTCGACCGACCTCCTCTTCTGGTCGACCCGACGGTCGACCCAGAAAACTCGAGAGTTGGGTTGATTACAGTCAGTCCATTCCGGTCGACCGGCCGGTCGACCCAGAAAACCCGAGAGTTTGGTTCCTGCAGTCAGAGCACTTCGGTCGACCGGGCCGGTCGACCGCCCAAAACTCTGTGCATGCTGTGCACGTCGGTCGACCGGCCCGGTCGACCGACCCTCCTGTCTTCTGCTGCTGCTGCTATTTCCTGCCGCTGTCCACTTTGCCTTCCGTCGTCGACTTCCTTGGCGATCTCCTCGACGCGACCCATGGCAATCCAGCAATCCAGTCAGCTTTCTAAATATAAATCTCTCCATTGATTGCCCCGAGGACGTAGGCATTAAGGCCGAACCTCGTTAAATCTTGTCTTTGTGATTTGT
>JAVJIF010031071.1:0-86410 GCA_038442645.1 Agave tequilana
GGTCGACCGGCCTACTTGGATTGCCATGTGCACATCCTCGTGCAAATCGGTCAACCGATACGGTCGACTGACTCCTACTCCGGTCGATCGTCCGGTCGACCACAAGTGGGATCTAGCTAGGATTATAGGATAGAAAACTTGGTCTTTTAATTCTAATAAAATCCCATAAAATCATATAAATTTCACAAAATAAGTTCTTGTTAGATATTGAAGAACAAATATGTGTGACTAAAATCAACACATATTACAAAGTATTTGAATATATTTTTGTGATATTGAAATTAGGCTTTACATCGAAAATCGTATTTTCTAAAACTTGGATTTTGAAATGAAAAGCGTTTTCTCCAAAACTTGTATAAATACAAAAACATGATATTGAAATAAATTTGAAGCATATTGTATATGGATAGAATCTAATACACATATAAGATATATATCTATATTTTTGACATGAAATCCAAAGCCGATTAAACCAAAAACTAACATATTGAACTTGTGTGTGCGAGTGAACTTTAGAATATCAACACTATCTATCTTTACAAAGATCTAAATAAACCGAAGTCTCTCTTATCGATCCTCATTCAAGACGACTCGATCCAAACATGATCCAACGAGCTTGACTCCATATGAGTGCTAGATGCAATCTTGACGCGCGAGCTCTTGAATCTATATGTGATAGCTCCAAAAACTCCTTTTTTAAAGCGAACACCTACTAAGATCTTGATCAAATATTTGATACTAATTAAGCACAAGATTATTAGTACTATAACTACATGAGTTAACCATCATCAAAACTAGAGTGATGGGCCTTTGGGCCAACAATCTCCCCTTTTTTGATGATGACAAAACTCATGGAGTTATATATGCATGGATTATAGATAAGCTCATAGAAGCTCCCCCTTAACTCATGCATAACAAAAACATAAAGATATTCAATGAATGCTCATAAATTGAACAACATATATATGCATAATATAACAACAAACATGCATATATAAACTCTCTAAATTCTTCATATATATACATAAATAACAATAAATATGCATATATAAACTTCTAAATTTCCCTTTTTTGTCAATTCATTAACAAAGGGGCGAAGGAAAAACAGCAATAAAGATGTATATGTGATATACATTTCATGAAGAGGAGAGACATAAGTTAACTCCCCCTGCATACATGCATTATATGAGGAAGGGATGACTAGACCCTAACTCACATAACATAATATACAATGTATAAGTGGAGATGTTATGCTCCCCCAACACACGTGTATTACACAGAGAAGAGAGGTCAAACTCCTCAATATGAGATACACTCAACAAGATCTATATATAGAGAAGATGTTAAGCTTCCCTTGCATATAAGCAATACATATCAAAACATTGTGAAACCACTTTAAAATAAATTTTGAAATTTTTTTGAAGTCAACAAAATAAATTTTGATATCAATGAAAGTGAAACATTTTATGTTTTGATACCATTGAAAATATCTTGTAAATTTTTTATACCAATTGAAAAATAAAACATTGTACGTTTTTATACCAATTAAAATATATTGTAAATTTTGATACCAATTGAAAGTAAAAAATCAAATTTTTGGGTAAACACAACTCATTTTGAATAGGATACCAATTGAGAATAATACCAATTTAAGATTATTGATACTAATATTGAAAATGTTGGCATATACCAAAACAAAGTATTTTTTCATCATAAAGAGTGGGAAAAGAAACTAATTGAAAGATAAAACACGAATTTTTCTCCCCCTTATGAAATACAATAAATATAAATGTATAGATACAATAGATACGATCCACTGAAAAAAATTGACATTATGGACTAAATCAAGCTTAGCAAGAAAAATCATGAGTTACAAAATGAATTTCATTTTAAAAATCATGTATATCTCATACTTAAGAAATTTTTGATGCCAATTGAAATATATAAGCACAATCAAATCATATATATGTATGAAAAATGAATATACTAATTGAAATTGATAATATTTAAATTTGAAGCATACATATATAGAAAACATATATGAGTATACAAAAATAAAGTTTTCACTAAAATCATGTGTATCATCAAGTTTAAGAAATTTAATACTAATTGAAATTATGAGCACAATCAAATTATATATATGTATGAAAACGACTATACCATTGAAATTGATAATATTTGAAATTTGAAGCATACATATATAGAAACATATATGAGTATACAAAAGTAAAGTTTTCATTAAAATCATGTATATCTCATAGCTACCTCCCTTTCATGCACATGTTTAAATAGATTTTCATAAGAGTATACAAGGCATGGTCGCCCAACCATCCGCCCTTTAAGGGTAGAAGTTTTTAAAAATAGGATTTGAAAATAGTTTAATATAATTTAAAAAAACTCTACAAAAATGAAGAATAACGCAACTAGTTTTATGATAATATTGTAAACTAGTGTGAAGTCCTTCAAGAAAGGAATAAAATATGAATGAATCCATGAAAATCACACGATCATCGACACTAAAATAATAAAGCTCATGTAACCTCATGAAATAAAAAATCATGAGTAAACACCAATACATAGAGTGTAAGAATCATGTAATCAACATAATCATGGAGATAGGCAATAAAGCTCAATGAAATTCCTTTA
Organism: Agave tequilana; assembly: GCA_038442645.1. Taxonomy (NCBI): domain Eukaryota; kingdom Viridiplantae; phylum Streptophyta; class Magnoliopsida; order Asparagales; family Asparagaceae; genus Agave; species Agave tequilana. The sequence continues at coordinate 2,647 of JAVJIF010031071.1, forward strand.
TAAACATGAAAACATAAAGATTTAATTTTTATCAAAACTGTTGGTCCCGAGATGATACAAATTGTTGGATCTAAATTATATACGTCAATACTCAAATAAAGATATTAGCGTTACAGAAATAAAGTACTTGCATAAAAGGAAATTAAATCTCAGAAAGTAAAGCAAACGCAACACAAGAGATTTATCCTGGTTCGGTCCTCGTGACCTACATCTAGTCCCCAAACCACCCGCTTGAGATTTTCTTTTAACCTTTGACTTTGTACACCCAAAATCAACACCTTGCACACCACTTGACAAATCTCCTTTGCCAAATGTGTACAACTCTTCTTACAACCAAGAAGACCACAACACCTTGTACAAACTCTCTTTGAGTGATTACAATTGATCCTATAAGTCTTGAATCTGTATGTGATCGTGAACAAGGGCTATTATAGGTGGACTCTCAGAAATCTTCACTATGGAGTAGGAATTTGAATGAAGAACTGAAAGTGAAAACAGTTTTCTTAAAACAGATTTTTGAACAGAGTTTTTAGGCAGAAAACTATTGAATTTAATTGGTGTTTTTTAGCCTAGGATAACATACCTATTTATAGCTAAAATTCATAGTCTGTTACGATAGTTATCAGGTCAATTTTGAATATTGAAACGTTGGATAAAACACCAGAAAACAGAAACTGTCCAACAGTCAGAAACTGCCATTAGTCGACTTGGGTAGGGGATTAGTCGACTAGAGTAGGCAATTTACACTGAGTTAGTTGACTACAAAATATGTCAAGTCGACTAGGTCAAGATTAAATCAAAAGACAAGTTTCTGGAAACTGAAACTAGTCGACCAGAACAATATGATTAGTCGACTATGTCATGTATTAGTCGACATAAGGATTGTCAAGTGACTAATAGTGAGTGCAGGTCAGTAATAGAGAGTTGGTATCTTTGCAGGATAAAAGTTAGTCGACTATAGAAATTGTCAAGTCGACTATATCATGTATAAGTCGACTACAAAAGGGTATAAGTCGATTAAGTTGGCAAATGATGTGTGTGTATATTCAAGGCCTTTAACAAACTATTAAACATTACAATACACATCCATAGCTACTCTCTTTAGAAAGTCTTGATCATGTAGAACTCTTGAATAAGCTTGTAAGATAGAGCTCCAATGATATGTCTTCACAAATGTATCATCAAAAGCAAGTTCCAACATTCTCCCCTTTTTGATGATGACACATTGTGTGCACGAATACTCCCCCTGCAGAAAATGTTATATGTTCTCCCCCTGCAGAAATATGTTCTCCCCCTGCAGAAAAGGTTATAACAGATATAGAATTCATGTGTTCTCCCCCTGCAAAAAATATATCATAACATATATATATAATAAATGTTCTGAAAATATTTTTCTTATCAAACTTCTTATATGGTACCTGAAAGATAAACATTAGAATCGTACCAATTATTATAAGATCAAAGCATTAACCTTTAGGAATCCAAACCCAATTTGAATTTGGTTTCCATCTGTTAGTATACACATAATTGCATGAATTACATATATCTGTATGTATGATGCAATATAAGTATTTTTATCAACAATGCTTAAATTTTTAGGAATCCATATGAACTTGTTCTTAATTCTTTTTGAGATAATGTCAGTATTTCTTTTCACAAAAGAATTATATAGATTACTATCATATGTAGATTTTCTAAAAAATCCAAGACCATAATGATTATGTGACATCTCTTGATATGATAACAAATCATTTACTTTTCTTTTCCTTGATTAAATTTAGTCACATTTTTCAAAATCTCTTCATACTTCATTTTGAAAATTGATATGTCTTTATCTAAAACAGAAATTCTTTCATTTAAAGACGTAGTTTCTCTTTGCAATAAAATATTATTTTGTAATAAATTCTCATTATCTTTTTTTAATGATGATATCACTTTTTCAAAATCATCTTTTTGAGAATTTATAGAGGAAATTTGAGACGCATAACAAGAATTTTCTTTGAAAAGTTTTCATTTTCCTTTGTCAAAACTTTATTCTTTATCTTTTCATTCTTAAGATCATTGTATAATTCTTGAAATGCATCTAAGAGTTCAGAAAATTATACCTCATCTTCTTCTAGAGCATGTAACAGATGTTGGCATGTTCAGTGGCTTCTTCTTCGTCAGAGGAAGAGGAATCACTATTTTCCCATGATGCTTGGTAGTCTTTCTTCTTTCTGAACTTTTTGCTCTTGAATTTACCTTTGTTTTTTAGCAATGGAAAATTCTTCCTCATATGACCTATTTTATTACAATTAAAACATTTAAACTTACCTTACTTCATGAACTTTCTGAATTTTCTTGAAGCATTGCCATCTCCTCTTCATCATTATCTGAATTGTCCGTGTCTGAGGAAGCATGGAAGGCAAGTTCTTTCTTTTTTGAGAGAGATTATTGTTCATCCTTCTTTCTGTCTTCGAGTTGCACTTCATATGCCATTAGATTACCAATAAGGTTTTCTAACGACATTGTTGAGAGATCATTCGCTTCTTCTATTGCAGTTATCTTCTTCTCCCAATTTGGTGTGAGTGCACGAAGGATCTTGCGAACTTTTTCGACTTGGGTGTATTCCTTTCCAAGGGATGTTAAGGAATTTGTTATGTCGGTGAACCTTGTAACCATTTCTGAGATGGTTTCATTCTCCTTCATTTTGAAAGTTCAAACCTGTAGACAAGAATAGAAATTTTAGATTCTTTAACCTTATTTGTACCTTCATGTGTTACCTGTAGAGTGTGCCATATTTGATTTGCAGAAGTGGCAATTGACACACGGTTGAATTCTTCTTTGGTTAAGGTACAAAATAAAGCATTCATCGCTTTGGCATCAAGGTTCGCATTCTTCTTTTGATCATCACTCCAAGCGTTGTAATTGGTAGTCGGCTTGGTGTACGCTGCTTCTACTATGTTCCATAGTTCGTAGTTGATCGATTGCAAGTAGATCTTCATTCTACACTTCCAATAGTTGTAGTTGGATCCATCAAATAGCGGTGGACGTTGTGTAGAATGTCCTTCTTTGAATTTTGATAAAGGGAACTCCGTGCCATCCTTATATGTTGTTGACTGGGTATGCAGGGCTTGTATGCCGGGCCGGGCTCTGATACCAATTGTTGGTCCCGAGATGATGCCAATTGTTAGATCTAAATTATATACGTCAACACTCAAACAAAGATACTAGCATTACAGACTTAAAATACTTGCATAAAAGAAAATTAAATCTCAGAAAGAAAAGCAAACGCAAACACAAGAGATTTATCCTGGTTCGGTCCTCGTGACCTACATCCAGTCCCCAAACCACCCGCTTGAGATTTTCCTTTAACCTTTGACTTTGTACACCCAAAATCAACACCTTGCACACCACTTGACAAATCCCCTTTGCTAAATGTGTACAACTCTTCTTACAACCAAGAAGACCACAACACCTTGTACAAACTCTCTTCAACCCGAAGACGCTCTTGTACAATGCTCCTCATTGAGTGATTACAATTGATCCTATAAGCCTTGAATCTGTATGTGATCGTGAACAAGGGCTATTATAGGTGGACTCTCAGAAATCTTCACTATGGAGTAGGAATTTGAATGAAGAACTGAAAGTGGAAACAGTTTTCTGAAAACAGATTTTTGAACAGAGTTTTTAGTAGAAAACTATTGAATTTAATTAGTGTTTTTAGCCTAGGATAACATACCTATTTATAGCTAAAATCCATAGTCAGTTAGGGCAGTTATCAGGTCAATTTTGAATATTGAAACGTTAGATAACGTTGGATAAAACACCAGAAATAGAAACTGTCCAACAGTCAGAACTGCCATTAGTCGACTTAGGGTAGGGGGTTAGTCGACTAGGGTAGGCAATTTACACTGGGTTAGTCGACTACAAAATATGTCAAGTCGACTAGGTCAAGATTAAATCAAAGGACAAGTTTCTGGAAACTGAAACTAGTCGACAAGAACAATATGATTAGTCGACTATATCATGTATTAGTCGACTATAAGGACTGTCAAGTCGACTAATAGTGAGTGCAGGTCAGAAACAGAGAGTTGGTATCTTTGCAGGACAAAAGTTAGTCGACTATAGAAATTGTCAAGTCGACTATATCATGTATAAGTCGACTATAAAAGGGTATAAGTTGACTAAGTTGGCTAATGATGTGTGTGTGTATTCAAGGCCTTTAACAAACTATTAAACATTACAATACACATCCATAGCTACTCTCTTTGGGAAGTCTTGATCATATAGAACTCTTGAATAAGCTTATAAGATAGAGCTTCAATGATATGTCTTCACAAATGTATCATCAAAAGCAAGTTCCAACAAAAACAATATAAACTTCAAGGCATATGTATGTTTTGTTTAAACTAGAAGTATACATACATATCCCAAAATAAACGAGTCCATAAAAGAATTTACATGAGGCAAGTGACTCAAGGTTATACATTTATATTTATTAGTTTTAGACAAAATTAACATATACATGAAGCTAAATATTTTTATGAAAAATATGTACAAAAATAGGGAATACAAGTTAAAATGAAAGAGTCATCAAATTAGGCTAAACAATTACATCTAATGAGTACAAATGAGCAACATAGCACAAACATATAATAATCAAATGTGGCTCAATAGTTGTACATGTATAAATACAAGTTTTAATGAAAACTACATCTAAACATGTAATCAAAACATGGAGCACAGAAATCATAAACAAATATGATCATTAGGGTAAATGCACATATTTTAGATTAGGATATACACAATAGCTAAACTATAGTGAGAGCACAAAAGATGTAAATCCATATGAACATGGGTGTATCTCAAATACTACATATGTATATCACAATTCTAATCATGGCATTTAACATAATAATCATAAAAAATAAAAACATGCTAAAATCATCAATGAGAAAGCATGTAAACATAAATAGGAGTTAGAGATAGTTACCAAAACCAATAGGGCTAATCTCTAGATCTCCAAACCATGGTGGTCCTCCCACCAAACTTTTCTGAAAGTGATGCATCCAAAAGTGTCACTATTTAGCTCGGAATGCATCCACCATCAAGGCACCATTACTCTCACGTAAAGCGAGAGCCCACACCTACATCAAATACAATAGGGGTGGATTTCGGTACCCATACCTTATTGGGTCCATGAGGATTAGCACCTTTCCTAACCTAAATAAGTTTATTTGCAAAATTTGAATTATGTATTCTATCATAATAAAAGTTTGCAAGGTGGCCCTTACGTCCATAATATGTACAAGTGTACACATGAGCATATTTTAAATCATGTGTGTGAGCATGATGAGCATATGTATGCCGTGTTTGGTGTGCATGAATATGTGGTGCATGTTTCTTGCGAAACATGGATTCCAATTTCTTGTGATCCATAGTACATTGGCTCAAAGTAGAGCCCAAACAATCAACACTCCTCTTTAACATAGTTATATCATTTTCAAAATTAGAAGAAGAGGTAGAGCAAGCAACAAGTTTATCAATAGAAGAAGAGGCAATAGGAACATGACAAACATGAGAAGACAAATCAATTTTCAAAGATTTATTTTCATTTGAAATAGATTCCAATTCTATTGAAATTGAATCAATTTTATTTTTCAAAGATTTATTCTCTTTTAAAACAAAATTGAGTTTTGAAGACAAACCTCATTATTCTTCAAAATCTCATCACAATTATTTTTATTCTTTAAAATTTTGTTTTCATTTAATGCAAGTTCAAGTTGGGATTTCAATGAGTCCTTTCATTTGAAATCTCATCGCTCTCTTGCAAAACAATATCAAGTTTAGAAGACAAATTTTTATTTTCTTCTTTTAATGCAAAACTTTTTTTTAAAAGTTTGTATTTTCCTAGCAAGTTTTCACAAAATATAGATAGTTCTTCATTTAATGCATTAGTATCCATAATGTCATACCTGAAGAACTAGCACAATCATCTAGTTGAGTATCCGAGTTTACCTCAAGGGAGTCATTCCCTTGGACCATGTAGCAAGCTTGTTCGGACTCATCTCCACTAGATTTTTTCTCCATATATTTTGTCATTTGAAGCTCGGGAGATCAATGTGTTCCATACTGCAAAAGTGGAATCACAATGAGAAACCATAGATAAATATTCTTTACTAAGTAAATGCTTTAGTGCATCTAGGGCTTATGCATTATCCTCAATGTACTTGGCATTAGATTTTCTTGGTAGTGGCAAGATAGACATGCAAATCTAGGGCTTTTAAATAAGCACTCATCCTAAGCTTCCATATATCGATGTCAGAAATATCAAACATGGAGGGGCAAGGTAATCCATGAGTGTAAAAACTATATGTATGCAAATACAAATCTAGATTAGCTATCCAAGATCTCACTCCTAGGTGGTTAAACCTAATATCAGGAACGTAGGCTCTGATACCAATTGAAAATACACCTAGAGGGGGTGAATAGGTGTATTAGCTAATATAATGCAAATGATGCGGAATTAAAAACTAATTGCAACACACTATGTGTAACCAAAGAGTGTAACCGAATTCCCGGTGAAGGGCTCTGGACTAACTCCTCTAGATTCCTCAAAATAAGAGTTGAGGTGCTATATGAAGCTCTCTTGGTTCAACACAAGTATGGGCACACACAAACAATATCAAGCATGTATGAGATATAAGCAATATGAATTAATGCTAGATATAAAAGAGAGAGAGAGTTTAGAGATAGTGGATCAATCGCAAACACCGAGATAATATTTTGATGTTGGAGCCACTGCTCTACGTCCCCGCCTCCACATAGAAGAATTTCCACAATACATCCACACAGGACCTCCCACACAGGGAACCTCCACAGAGGATTTGCAATTACAAACTTAGAGTACACAACTCCTCTCTCTAACAAAATCACCTCTACACAAGAGGCAAGGCACAACAACAATCGCCTCACACAAGAGGGATAAGGCATTAAGCCAAACAACAATCACCTCACACAAGAGGGATAAGGCACTAAGACAAATAATAATCACCTCTACACAAGAGGGATAATCACAATCCAAAGCAATGAAAAGATTTACAACTTGATAATCTCAAAGACCACAAACAACTCTTAGTGATCTCAATAGACCACAAACCAATTTCCCACAAAAACAAGATTCTACAGATAGGATAGAGATGATAGCTCAAGTGTGAGAAAATAAGGTGTTTGGAAAATAAATCATAAAAGAAAAACACTTGAGAAAAATACTAGAAGAAGATAGAAATGAAGATCAAAACCAATTTCCCGAATACTCTATTTTTCCTTGATTTTTCCAACCCTTGAAAATAAATAAAAGATAAATCTTTTTGACACAAAAAATCTTCAAAAACTTGCTGCTAAAACACTTGTATAGATGAGAAAAAAGCTCCTGAAATTCTAATTAAAATCTGCCCAAGAGGGGTCCTATTTATAGGCCCTAAAAAAATCTGACCGTTGGCAGCTGGAAAGGGCAGAAATGCCGACGCAATGGTCATATTTCTGACTATTGTGCCTCCAGTTGACTGCCTGGTCGACTGGGCCAAGCCTGTCGGTCGACCGCCCAGTCGACCGGCCACACCCGAGAGCTTGATGCTTTCAGTCGGTCGACTGTGCGGTCGACCGGCCTACTTGCCTGGCCATGTGCACGTCCTCCTGCACATCGGTCGACCGGTCCGGTCGATGACCCCTAGTCCGGTCAACCGTCCGGTCGATCGCCAGTGGGATCTAGCTGGGATTATAGGATAGAAAACTTGGTCTTTTTAATTCTAATAAAATCCCATAAAATCATATAAATTCCACAAAAATAAGTTCTTGTTAGATATTTGAAGAACAAATATGTGTGACTAAAAATCAACACATGTTACAAACTATTTGAACTATTTTTGTGATATTGAAATTAGGCTTTAAACCGAAAATCATATTTTTTAAAACTTGGATTTTGAAATGAAAAAACGTTTTCTCCAAAACTTATATAAATATAAAAATATGATATTGAAACAAATTTGAAGCATATTGCATATGAATAGAATCCAATACACATATAAGATATATATCTATATTTTTGACATGAAATCCAAAACCGGTTAAACCAAAAACAAACATATTGAACTTGTGTATGTGAGTGAACTTGAGCATATCAACACTATCTATCTGTACACAAGATCTAAGCAAACCGAAGTCTTCTTGTCGATCCTCATCTTCTAGACGACCCGATCCAAACACGATCCAATGAACTTGACTCCATATGAGTGCTAGATGCGATCTTGACGCGCGAGCTCTTAATTATACATGTGATAGCTCCAAAAACTCCTTTGTTGAAGCTAAGCACCTACTAAGATCTTGATTAAATATCTGAAACTAATTAAGCACAAGATCATTAGTACTATAACTATATGAGTTAATCATCATCAAAACTAGAGTGATGGGCCTTTGGGCCAACAGATTCCTCATAAGTTGTTGCACGACGCGCAACAGATTATGCATCTTGTAAAAAAAATAGTAGGGAATATCAAAAATAAAAGCCAAAGGTCAGCATGTTATTTTTTTTTAGAACCTGCAACATGCATATCAGCTATCAAAATTGTAGTGGTTAGATTTTGACCTTCATCAAGATCATGACACGTATCCAAATACTTGGAGACTTCACTTTTCTGTCAGCGTGCCCAGTTCACTTACAAACCTGATATTGGCCCAAGAAGAAAGCCTCTGGCCTCGCCCCGTGCCTACATCCGATCAGATATCACTCACCCAGATCTATCATTCAACCAGAGTTGCACGACTCTCCGAGACGCCAGCAATCAATACAAGATCATTTCCTATTAGTATAGAGATCCTTCTTGGAGCCACTCAAGGCACTGATCGAAGACCCTCCAGATCCTGCTACTCCTGCGCTACTTACAGTTGGATAATACGATCTTCGCGATTCACAGCTCTAACTACATTGCATATCATCCCCATGTTCTAAACATTGTAACGCCCTATATCAATGCGAACAGTTATAAATGGTGATGATTATCTCTGCATGGCGATCCTATAATAAAGTGACGCGATTTGAGTTGTTAAAAGGAGATCATAACGTGCAAATCATGTAATTATGTAGATCCAAAATATCTGCACCCATAAAGACAGCTCAGGTGGCTATAAATACATCACTTTTTCCATCGAGAATGGAGTTCAGACCTGATCACAGAAAATTTTAACGATTCACATCTAATTACAAAAAACTCTAGAGCTTGTAATCGCAGCATCATTGTATGGAATTCATTGTAATCCCCCAATATTATAGTGAATTCTCTCTCTTCCATGATTTTTCCCTTTCAGGTTTTCCACGTAAATCCTTATTGTCAGCGATTGTTTACATTTGTCCATTCAATTATAAACTCACTCACAACTCGGTATGGAGAAATTCCTTGAAAAAAATTTTCACATCTTGGTGCTTTTGTTGAGAGTTCTGGAATCCACACTCAGGATCTCTTATCCCTTTCCCAAATCCTTCATCAAAAGCCTCGCCAAGCATAAATGGCCCCGTGAAGGAAGAGAAAATATCAAGCCGCCACCGCTACCACTTCAAAAGGCAAGTTATGGCTGCTAGCAGTGTGGGGCCTATTGACACTCATCTGCCCCATCTCGATGTTCACATTGAAGACGTCAGAGAATAGCATTCTTTCCCAGCCATTGCACCAGAGGCAGGGACCAATGGATAGGAAACCCGGCTCCCCGCCAAAGGTCAGCTCCTCCAAATACTCACCAGCTTCAAAAGGCCATTGGATGAGCAACGGGCAAAGGCAGTGCATAAAAAAGAGGAAGTTGTTCTAGAAAGAGAAGGGTCTCCCGCATTCAAATTAACTCGCCACTCAGATTAAGATCCTCCGGAAGTCTCAGTTCACAAGGAACTAAAAATACACCTAGAGGGGGTGAATAGGTATAGTGCTAATCTAATGGTAAATAATTGGAATAAAAAATCTTTTACACTACCACAATAGATATCCAAAGAGTGAAGCCGAATTCCCGATGAAGGGCTCTAGAACTTCTCCTCAAGATTCCTCTAGATTAAGAGTTGATGTGCTTCAATAGCTCTCTTCGAATGATATAAGTGTAAGCATAATATCAAGCATGCATAGATGAACAGTAATAGCAATGCAAGATATAAAAGAGTAGAGTTTAGAAAGATAGCCAAACACAAACACAAGGATATGTTTCGATATTCGAGCACCAAGCTCTACATCCCCGCCTTCACCGAGTGAAGGATTTCTCCTATCTCCACTAAGGACTCCACAAATGATACAAACCCAATCCTCTACAAAAGAGGAGGCACAAAGCCAAGGCACAAAGCCTATACACAAAGCAATCAAGCAATTATGTAGATCCGAAATATCTGCACCCATAAAGACAGCTTAGGTCGGTATAAATACATCACTTTCTCCATCGAGAATGGAGTTCAGACTTGATCACAAAAAAATTTAGTGATTCACATCTGATTACAAAAACCCTAGATCTTGTAATCGCAGCATCACTGTACAGATTTCATTATAATTCCCCAACATTATAGTGAATTCTCTCTCTTCTATAGTTTTTCCATTTCGGGTGTTCCACGTAAATCCTTATTGTCTACGATTGTTTACATTTGTCCATTCAATTATAAACTCACTCACAACTCGTGGTATGGAGAAATTCCCTGAGAATTTGTCTCCACATCTTGGTGCTTTTGTTGAGAGTTCTAGAATCCACACTCTGGATCTCTCATCCCTTTCTCAAATCCTTCCTCAAAAAGCCTCACCAAGCATAAATGGTCCCGTGAAGGGAGAGCAAATATCAAGCCGCCACCGCCACCACCACCACCTCAAAAGGCAAGTTGATGGCTGCTGGCAGTGCGGGGCCTATCGACAGTCATCTGCCCCATCTCGATGTTCACATTGAAGATATCAGAGAAGAGCATTCTTTCCCAGCCATTGCACCAAAGGCAGGGACCACTGGATACAAAACCCGGCTCCCCGCTGAAGGTCAGCTCTTCCAAATGCTCACCAGCCTCCAAAAGGTAATTGGATGAGCAACGGGTGAAGGCGATGCATAAAAGAGAGGAAGCTGCTCTAGAAAGAGAAGCAATCACCGCATTCAAAATCAATTCACCACTTAGATTGAGATCCTCCAAAAGTCTCAGTTCACAAGGAATTAAAAGTACATCTAGAGGGGGTGAATAGGTGTAGTGTTAATTTAATGGTCAATAATGCGGAATAAAAAAACTTTTACACTACCACAATAGATATCCAAAGAGTGAAGTCGAATTCCCGATGAAAAGCTTTAGAACTTCTCCTCAAGATTCTTCTAGATTAAGAGTTGATGTGCTTCAATAGCTCTTTTTGAATGATATAAGTGTAAGCATAATATCAAGCATGCATAAATGAACAATAATAGCAATGCGAGATATAAAGAGAGTAGAGCTTAGAGAGATAGCCAGAAACAAAAACAAGAATATGTTTCGACATTCGAGCACCAAGCTCTACGTCCTCGCCTTCACCGCGTGAAGGATTCCTACTATCTCCACTAAGGACTCCACAAATGATACAAACCTAATCCTCTACAAAAGAGGAGGCACAAAGCCAAGACACTAAGCCTATGCACAAAACAATCACCTCTACACAAGAGGAAAGGCACAAAGTCAAAGCACAAAGCAAAAGAGTAGTTACAACACTTGGTGATCATAAAGATCACAAATAACACCTCTTACAATACAGGATCCTAGAGGATAGATTTTGCAATGATAGCTCAAGCTTAGGAGAAAATATAGATTTTGAAAGTGAAGCAGAAAAGAAAACACTTGAGAAAATTTCTTGAATGATATAGAAATTTGAATCCTGAAACTAGAACTTCCCAAAACTTGTTTTCTTTGATTTTTCAAAACTTTAAAACAAATGAAAAGATGTAGATTTGAAGCACTAAAACTTGTTAAAAACTCTTTAGAAAATGAGCAAGAAAGCTCTTGAAAACTGAACAAAAATCCTTTTGAAAATCTTGTCTTAAATCTGGCCAAAAATCCCTATATAATGGGCCAGCCAAAAACTAGCCGTTAGGCTCAAAACACAGGTCAGAAAGACCTGTCAGTCGATCGGGTGATCGACCGCGAATGGTCATATTTTTGACCATTGGAGGTCATCGGTCGTGTCGGTCGACCATTGAAACCTGAGAGTTCTATAGGGACAGTCAATCAATCGGTCGGTCGGCCGATCTCTTAACTACATGGGCTGTGCATGTCGGTGCATGTCGGTCGACCACTCGGTCGACCGACTCTAGCATCGGTCGACCGTGCGGTCAATTGGCAGCAGCCCCTAACCAATATTGAAGGGATTTTTAAATGATATTTTGAAACCCATTTAAATTCCAATAAATCTCAATAACTTTCACAAAAATAAGTTCATGTAAATATAATGTAGCACAAATATGTGTGATCAAAAATCAACACATATTACAAACATGTGAACTATTTTTGAGACATGAAAATTTAAGCTTAAAATACAAACTGTATTTTTCCAAAAAACAAACTTCTAAATGGAAAGTCGATTTCTCCAAAACTTGTATAAATACCAAAAAAGTTATTGAAATACATTTGAAGCACAATGTGTATGAATAGAATCCAATATACATATTAAATGATATAGACTTGTTTTTGATAATAAGCATTAAAATAAGTTTTGATAAATACAAACTTAAACGCATGAACAAAATTCACCAAAATAAGTTATTTAAATATTTATGAAGCAACAATGTATATGGATGAAATTCAATACATGTATATACCAATGTAAAGTTGTTTTGATGAAATCTATTTATGAAATCGAAAAATATATACTTGATAAATTGAAACTTTAAACACATAGAAATAAGTTTCTACAGACAATTGAAGCTCTAATATGTGTGGATGGGATGCAACACATATTCCAAAGTATAAAACTTATTCTATTGAGATGAAAATTGTATAAACATAAACTTGTGAAAGCAAAACAGTTAAACCGAAAATCAAAACTATTGATCTTGAAAGACAATATTTAAACTTTGTGTATGTATATGCTTGAGCAATCCAAAACTAATTTATACCTTACATAAGATATAAACTAACAAATGCTAAACATAAGTCTTCTTATAGATTTTCTTCTCCAAGTAGACTTGATCGAGAACATGATCCATGAGCTAGACTCTATCTCGAGTACTTGATACGATCTTGAAGCTTGAGCACTTAAATCATCATGAGATAGCTTCAAAACTTGACGTCGAATCTTTTTGTTGACGCTAAACATCAACTATGATCTTAATTAATATCTGAAACTTGATAAACACAAAATTATTAGTATCATAACTACATGAGTTAATCATCATCAAAACTAGAGTGATAGGCCTTCAGGCCAACAATCTCCTCCTTTTCGATGATGACAAAACTCATGCAGTCATATATGCATGGATTAAAGATGAGCTTTGCAAAAGCTCCCCCTTAACTCATGCATAACATAAAACATATAATTATTCAATTAAGGCTTTAGATATCACATAAATCATATGGATATTCAGTATAAGCTCTAGATACTAATTCCAATTACCAAAAGTGTATGCAATGTAAGCTTTAGATACCAAATGAATCATGAACACGAATCATGAATATAAACATATATATGTAAACATAGAATACAAACATACATATATAAACTCTAAAATTCTCTCCCCTTTTGTCAATTCATCAAAAAGGGTACACAAAACAAAGTACATATATATGCAATATAAATCTATGAAGAGGAGAGATGTCAAGTTAACTCCCCCTGCATACATGCATTACATGAAAAAGAGATGACTAAAACCCTAACCCATATAAGCATAGTATACAATGTATAAATAGAGATATTAAGCTCTCCCTACACACGTGTATGATATAGAGAGAGGTCAAGCACTTCCTTATACAATACACTCATCATAAGTTAATATATAGACTATGGGCAATAGCTATCAAAACAAACTTGAAAACAAAATGAAATTTTAATTTTTCTAAGATATCATTTGTAAAAACAAAATAAGAGTGTCAATTGAAAGGATAATACTTGTAAGATACCAATTATAAAACAAACATGGATGCCAATTAGAAAAAAGAAATACCAATTGAAAATTGAAAATAATTTTGAAACCAATATAAATACCAGTTTGTAAAACAATTTCGATACCAATTGAAGGTTTAAACATGATACCATTGAATAGAAAGTGAAAGCACATGATACCGATTTTGAATTTCAAACAATTCTAAAAACTAGATACCAATTGTAATAATTGATACCAATTAAAATCTAAAACAAGAATTTTCTCTCTCTTTTTGAAACAATCACAAACTAATACATAAGCTTTGAAAAGTGATGATATCAATTGAAGGTGGAACCAATTTATATATTAAAGCATATTCAAGCCACACAAAAAGAAGATTATGCTAAAGCATGCGCAAAACATGCACGAAACATGCACAATCAGCCAAATCATATATATGTATGTGTGTTAATAGAAATACCATTCATAATAAAGAGTATGCATATACAGATAAACAAGAGTGAGTATACAAAAATTAATTATCATGAAAATCATGTGTATAACTTATTGAAATCACTAATATACATGTACATGTTAAGAAATAGTCATTTAACCAAAATAAGGCATGTCGCCCAACCAACCTCCCACTAAGGATGAAAGTTTTCAAAAATAATATTTTGAAAATAGTTGAGCAGGTATGAAAACACTCATAAAGTGTACATGTATATCATAAGTTCTAACTAAATTTGCATTAAAATACATTATCAAATCATGTAAATATGATGAAAACATGTGAAAGATGATATGCTAAAAATTATTCAATTTAAAGCATATAAACATATTAAGGAGGATAGAGATAGTTACCAAACCGATAGAACTAATCTTCATTTCTCTAAAAACAAGGTGGTCCTCTCACCTAAACTCCTTAATAGACAGAGATGCATTCATGAATATGATTCATTAAACACCAATTGAATCACTACCAAGGCACTAAGCCTCTCACATCTTGTGAGAGCCCACACCTACATCAAATACAAATGGTGTGGATTTTGTGAATCACCTAGAGGGGCATAAATAGGTGATGTGTTAATCTAATGCATAAACAATGTTGAATTAAAAAACTATTATGTAAACTAAAGTTGCACACAACGTAAAACTAAAGAGTGAAGCCAAATTCTCGGTGAAGGGCTCTACACTTTCTCCTCAAGATTTCACTAGATTAAGAGTTGAGATGCTACTATAGCTCTCTTGGTTAAATACAGGTGTGAGCACAAATACAATATCAAGCATATAAAGAATAAATAACAATAACAATGCAAGATATCAAATAACCCAAGCAAGCATATCTATTGAGCATAAGGAATATCAAGAATGTAATAAATGAGCACAAAGATAATAAGCATGCAAGATATAAACACAAGTGAGTTGAGAGAGAGATGAGCAATAGCAAACATGGGAGAATTGTTTCGAGGTTCGAGCCACTTGCTCTACGTCCCCGCCTTCACCGCAATGAAAGATTTTTACTAAAAATGATCATGCAAGATCACTCGGTGTCGCAACACCTACAATGAGCTCCCTCAAGAGCTCTTGGACTCGCAAGTCCCTCACTTATTTCCGCAAGAATAATGCACAATACGAGCCCGCAAGTTTGTCGAGGTCACAACCTCTAACTCCTCAATACAAAGATAAAAACTTGGTGATCACTTCTTGATCACAAATAAATACTCTCACATAAAAGGATCCCTATAGGATGGATATAGCAATGGATAGCTCAAACTTGTCTGAGAAAACAAGATATATCTGGAAGTGAAAAACTCAAGAAATTCTTTTGAAAACACAAGAGAACTATGTTGGCCCAAGGTTACAATCACCCGGTTTTATGGTTTTGATGATAACAAAACGTATATAGTTATTTATATTAATCAAGTCCAAGTGGCTAAGTTTATTTCAGAGTTCTAAGGATTCAAGGAGTTTCTTCCTCAAAAGGAAGGTGTTGAGACTCAAGAAGACTCAAATACGGGATCAAAACTCGGTACATTCAAACGATGCTAATGGAGATCTTTTAGTCACCTAGAGCCTTGTAAAATTTTAGTATGTTTAAGTGTAAAATATGATAGAAATGCTCAATAAGTCACACACACAAAAATACACATTTTCAAAATATACAAGTTTTGGGTAGTATTGGTTTTGTTGCGTGTTTGGTATTAATACATGTTTCATAATTTTTCTAAATTTTTATATCAAGTTTAGAACATTTATTTCTTCTCCTATAGTATGCTACATCACCTTTAAACCAATACAAAATATTTTGAAAATTATTTAAAGTTCAAAATTTTGTTTTTATACTATTTCAGGCCTCACCGGTCGACCGGGCGGTCGACCGTTGTCTATTACAGGCCACAACGGTCGACCGGCCGGTCGACCAGGCCTTTAGCCAAGGGCGTGCATGTTTGTGTATGTTTGTCGATCGACCGATCGGTCAACCGTCAACCCTTATTGTCGACCGACTGAAAGTTTCACTCTCTGTTTGGGTTGGTCGACCAGGGCGGTCGACCGACAATTCAAAATTATCCTTTTATATTATTAGCGGGCGATCGATCGGAGCCAACGGCTCTTTTCTGGGTGACCTGTCGGTCAACCAGCCGGTCGACCGGCAACTGTCCAGATTGCCATAGTGGCTAGTTTTTGAATCTGTTTTGTTTTTATTGGGTTACAACGGTCATTTATGGTTTCCAAGTGGCTAAACTCACCCCAAATGACCTGGCATGATTTATGAATGTTATTTATCCATTGACTATAAGTAAGGGTCATGGGTTTTGGTTTTAGACAAGAAAAATATCCAAGTTTTCAAGTTATTTCAAGAGAGAAGTGTTTTCTAACTATCTATTTCAAAATTCTTTCTTTTTCAAAGCTTTTTCAGTTGATTTTGAATCTTCTAAAATCTCTTTAACTGAATTTTCTCTCTCACCTAGCTTATTGAGCATCAATTCATATTCAACTCTCTAAGAAGTTGTAAGAGAGTGATTGTGGTCTTACTAGATCACCAAATGTCCTGTACTCTATTGGCTTTTATGATTCCTGTTGTGTGAAAGATTGAGTTGTTGGAGTTGGGTACTCTGGCCTTGAGTAGTCCAAGTTGTAATTCCTTTGTTGTAAGGTTCCTTTGTGAAAGTTTTCTTAGAGGATATAGTGAAAATCCTTCATAATGGTGAAGGCGGGGACGTAGAGCAGTGCTCGAACCTCGAAACAAATTATCTTGCGTTTGCGCTTAATTGTGTCTTGCTCTTTATTGCTTTACATTTTTATATTTGTGATATTATTTGTCTTGCATTCCATTATAGCTTTCATTCCATCTTCTTTTATTTTCAGTCTATACTCATCTCAACAAGGAAGCAATTAAGCACCTCAATTCATTATCTAGAGGAATCAAAGAGAAGAAGTTCTAGAGCCGTTCACCAGGAATTCGGCTTCAATTCTTGTTTTGAGTGACCGCTTGGATAACTCATCTTAACTAGTTTTAAAGGTGCATTTGATTAGCATAATACCTATTCACCCCCCCCCCCCTCTAGTTGTATTTCAATTGGTATCAAAGCATAGGTCTCCAGTTTCTTGGCTTAACAACCTTAGAGAGATCCTTAATTGCTAATCACCTTTTTTATATTTCACCCTCATTCACATTAGTAAAGATGGCCGAAGATATTAAGACCCCACCCAAGTTTGATGGCCTTAATTTTCCCATATGGATAGTTAAGATGACCGTGTTTTGCAATCCTTAGGAAGTCGGGTTGCAAAAGATTTGATAAAACCATTTAGTGTACCCCTTGGCGATGAGGACACTTGGTCCGACATTGCTACGAAGGAGTTTGATGCAATTGCTAAGGCGCACTATGCCTTGCTTCAAGCTTTAAATGATGATGACATTGCTAGAGTCATCCATTGCAAATCCGCATACGAGATTTGGACTCACCTTATAGTCACACATGAAGGAACATCACAAGTTAATAGGGCAAAATTAACCTTTTACGTTCCTAATACGAAAATTTTATCATGCATAAAAATGACACCATTGATGACATGGTAATAAAATTTATAAAAATAACTAACGGTCTTGCTTCTTTAGGTGATGGCATTGATAACAATCAAAAGGTGAGGAAGATCATTCTTGCACTCCCACCCTCATGGGAAGTCAAGTCTACAACCTTGAAGGAGCTAAACGATAAGAAGGAAATGGAGGTCATTGGTCTTATAGAAAACCTTAAGACCCATGAGATGGAGAGGAAGGCTAGAGAAGAGATGGCTCCTCAAAAGAAGAAAGTAATCGCTTTCAAAAGTACTTTCACCATCTCCAACGATGATGATGAAGAAGAGGATGATGAAGAACTCTCCCTCCTAGTGAAAAATGTTAGAAGGATGTACAACAAAGTAAAATTCAATAGTAGAAGAAGATGGCAAGGGAAAGAAGAATTGAAGATCATTTGCTTCAATTGTCGGAAGCCGGGCCACATGGTTGTGGAGTGTCCGAAGAACAAAAGCAAACCCTCGACCTCCAAGAAGCCTTACAAAAAGAAGGCTCTCAAAGCTACTTGAGATTCGGAGAGTGAATCCGATGAAAAAGTTGACATGGCACATATGTGCTTCATAGCAAATAATAACACACATAAGGTAACATCCGATTCATCACTTGATGATTGTGAATTATCCATGGATGAATTAGGTGAAGCTTTTGAAGAATTATCTAACAATTATGATTTTCTTAAAAAGAAGTACTTAAAAATGAAAAAGGAAAATGAAACTCTCAATAATAAAATTATCATACTCACAAAGGAAAAGGATGATTTGTTTTCCACTCTCACATCTACACAAAAAGATTTTGATACATATAAGATTTCATGTAAAACTAAATTTTCACTAATAGGTAAAGATGAGATTTCTATCTTAAAGAATAAAATTAACTCTTTAGGAGAAGTATTAAAAAAAATGTGAATTTGGTAAAACTAGATTGGAGGCTATGTTTCCTTAGAAACATACCCCAAAGAAACAAGCTCATACTACACATACCCATACTCATAAATCACAACATTTGCACACACATCATGCTAAACACACAACACAAACCAAACATGTTCACACCCCACATTCTCATCATGCCTTCATTTATGATAAAATTTATTCATGCACTTATTGTGGCCAAAAATGTCACTTGGTTAAATTTTATTTTGATAGTATAAATGCTTCTAATAATCATATTTGGGTTCAAAAGCTAACATCAAAGGACCCAAGAAAATTTGGGTACCAAAATCAGCAAATTTGTTACATGATATAGGTACACTCCAAGGCTCCAAGACGTATGGAGCGATGGTATCTTGATAGTGGTTGTTCAAGGCACATGACGTAGGATATCAACAACTTCGCAACCCTATCAAGGTACCATGAAGGTGGCACCGTCACCTTCAGAGATGATTTCAAAGGAACGGTTGTTGGTATAGGTAACATTAAACTTGGCTCATCTCCATTGACTGAAAATATTGTTTTAGTTGATGGCCTTAAGCATAACCTCTTGAGTGTTAGTCAACTCTGTGATAAAGGTTTTAAAGTGATTTTTGATGACTTAGCTTGTAATGTTTTTGATATACAAACCAATACATGTATACTTTTCGGCTTTCGTGAAAACAATGTATACATGATTGATATATCAAATTTACAATGCAATGCCACATGTTTGAATGCTTTCAATGAAGACTCTTGGTTATGGCATAGGAGACTAGGCTATATTTCTTTTGACCATCTATCTAGAATCAACAACAAGAAAGTGGTGAAAGGTATTCCTTGTTTGAAATTTGAGAAGGACCGCATTTGCGATGCGTGCCAACTTGGGAAACAAACTAAGTCCTCTTTCAAATCGATCAAGGATATCATAATATCAAGACCTTTGGAGTTAATTCATATGGATTTATTTGGTCCTACTAAAACCAAACGTCTAAGTGGGAATCATTTTGCTTTCGTATTGGTTGATGATTTTTCTCGTTTTACTTGAGCTTTTTTTTTAAAACATAAAGATCAAGCCTTTTCATATTCTCAAATGTTAGAAAAAGAGTTGGAAAGAAAAAAGATTTTTTAATTTTACGTATAAGAAGTGATAGAGGCGGTGAATTCATTAACCACTTCTTTATCACCTATTGTGAAGAACATGGAATCAAACATGAATTATCATGTCCTAGAACTCCACAACAAAATGGAGTAGTTGAGAGAAAAAATCGTACTTTATAAGAAATGGGTAAGACTATGATAAATGAATACGGACTCCCTCAATACTTATCGGCCTAAGCCATAAACGCATCATGTTACATCTCAAATAGAATTTACTTTTGCAAAAATACTTTTATAACCTCTTTTGAAATTTACTATTTGAGAAAACCAAATGTTTCTTATTTTAAGGTTTTTGATTGTAAATGTTTTGTTTTAAATACTAAAGATAATTTAGGTAAGTTTGATGTAAAATCTTATGAAGCTATTTTCGTTGGGTATTCTAACACTAGTAAAGTCTATAGAGTCTTCAATAAATCTACTTTGACTATTGAAGAATCTACACATGTCAAGTTTGAGGAATCTAATATTCTTATGAAGAATGTTATAGAGATCGATTCCTTAGGTGAAGACGTGGAGAGATAACCTTGAGGACTCACCTATACAAGAAGAAAAGCCAAAGATTGATATGCAAGGTGAAGTTCAAGAGGTTGAAGTGGAGCCAACTCAACCACTTCCAAAGGATTGGAGATTTACTTCATATCATCCCAAGGACCTCATTATAGGTGATGTATTCAAAGGGGTAACTAATTGATCCAAACTCCATGATCATTGTGGCCATTATGCTTTCATTTCTCATTTTGAACCAAAGAACATCATTGAAGCTGAGGGCAACTCATATTGGTTGCTTGCCATGCAAGAAGAGCTCAATCAATTTGGGCGCAAGAAAGTTTGGCATCTTGTCCCTAGACCCCATGATAGACCAATAATTGGCACTAAATGGATTTTTAGGAACAAGTTGGATGAGTCAGGAAATATTGTTAGGAATAAATCTAGGTTAGTGGCTTAAGGTTACACCCAAATTGAAGGTATCAACTTTGAGGAAACCTTTGCACCCGTAGTTAGGCTTGAAGTCATACGGATAACACTTGCTTTTGCCTCCTATAAAAATTTCAAACTTTTTCAAATGGATGTCAAAAGCGCATTTTTAAATAGTTTTATTGAAAAGGAGGTGTATGATGAACAACCCCCCTCCCCCGGTTTGTTGATCCTGCACATCCGGATTTTGTTTTCAAACTAGAAGCTTTATATGGTTTAAAACAAGCTCCTAGAGCTTGGTATGAAAGACTTTCATCATTTCTTATTTCTAATGGCTTTGTTAAAGGCAAAATAGATATCACTTTATTTACTAAACATGTAGATAATGATATTCTTATTGTTCAAATATATGTTGATGATATTATATTTGGATCTACTAATGAAAAACTTTGCAAAGATTTTGAATCATGCATGAAGGATGAATTTGAGATGTCTACGATAGGAGAATTAAACTACTTCCTTGGAGTCCAAATCAAGTAAAGGAGTGATCGGATTTTTTAAATCAAGCCAAATGCACGAAAGAACTCATCAAGAAATTTAGGCTTGAAGGGGCAAAGATAAGCAAAACTCCCATGGTTACCACAACAAAACTTGACAAGGATGAACAAGGTACAAATGTAGACAATAAACTCTATCGAAGTATGATTGGTAGCTTATTATATTTAACGGTTAGTAGGCCAGATATTATTTTTAGTATTTGTCTATGTGCTAGATTCCAATCTTGTTCTAAAGAGTCCCATTTAATTGCGGTAAAACGCATTATTAGATATCTTAAGGGCACTATTGGAATGTGCTTGTGGTATTCGAAGACCGGACAGTTTTTCATGACAAGTTTTTCAGATGCTGACTATGCTGGTTGTAGAGTGGATAAGGAAGAGTACAAGTAGGACCTGTCAGTTTCTAAAAAATTGCCTTGTTTTATAGTTTTCCAAGAAACAAAATTTTGTAGTCCTCTCAACTGCATAGGCGGAGTATATTGCGGCCGAGACTTGTTGTGCACAAGTCCTTTGGATGAAAAATACTCTCCTTGACTATGATTTGCATTATGATCATATTAAGATATTTTGTGATAATACTAGTACTATTCATATGACTAAAAATACAAATCAACATAGTAAGACAAAGCACATAAAAATTCGATATCAGTTCCTTCGCGATCACTATGAGAAAGGTGATATTGAAATTGATTATTTTTCCACTGATTTTCAGATTGCGGATATTTTTACTAAACCACTAGATTATAATAGAAATTCATTTGTGGTGAATTAAATGCGTGTATTATATAGATTCATGAGTTTTTGCAAATACTCTTCAAATTTTATTTGTCCTAAGAACAATTTTTTGTTATTTGTTGACATCTTTATAATAATTTACCCTTTTTGATGTGTGACAAAAAGGGGGAGAGATATTTTGAGTTATTATTATTTTGAGTTAGTATTCTTTACCATGCACGCTATTAAGATTTTGTTGGCCCAGAGGCCTTCCACTCTAGTTTTGATGATGATTAACTCATGTAGTTATGTTTACTAATAATCTTGTGATGTTTAGTTTCAGATCTTTAATCAAGATATTAGTAGGTGACTAGCTTCATCAAAGATGGTTTGAAAGCTTTCACATGGTGATTCATGAGCCCGAGCGTCAAAGATCATATATAGCACTCGTTGGAGTCAAGCTCATTGAATCACGGTTTGGATCGAGTCAACTTGAAGACGGAGTTCGTCAAGAAGACTTCGGTACTTAGTTTAGTTTATGGTTTAGATCCATTTGTAAAGACTAGATAGTGTGATATGCTCAAGTTCACAACACACACACGTTTCATGTTTTGATATTGGTTTTCGGTTTTGGTTTAAGCGATCTTGGTTTTCATGAATAGATAGTATCATAACAAGTTTACATGTTTAAATGTATATTAGATATGTTCTATATACATGTATGCTTCATATCTTAGACAAACTTATTTTGATATGCCTATTCATGTGTTTGGAGTTTTGGTGTTTTAACAAAACATATTTTCGGATTTAATATCAAAAACATGGATATATATATGTTTCATGTATATTGGATTATATCCATATACAACATGTCTAAAAGTTGTTTAAGTATCATGTTTTTGTATTTGGATGTGTTTTGGAAAATCGGATTTCCATTTGAAAAATTCAAGTTTTAGAAAATACGATTTTTGGTTTTCGGCAAAATTTCCCTAACACAAAAAGAGTTCAAAATGTTTGTAACTTGGTTTGATTTTTACTCAAACAAGTTTGTATATCAATGTTTTATACTGAACTTATTTTTGTGGATTTTTAGAGTTTTTATGGGATTTTATAGGTAAATAAAAACCAAAGTTTCAAGTCCTGTACTATGCCCTGCCAGGCTCTGGGGTCAACCGGACAGGTCGACCGAACCCAGAGTCGGTCGACCGGACCGATCGACCGACGTGCACAAAACGTGCACGCTGTCCAGCCACTTGGGCCGGTCGACCAAGCGGTCGACCGACTGCAAGTAACCCACTCTCGGGTGGGGGCGGTCGACCGAACGGTCGACCGTGAGGCTTGGCACGATCGACCGTGCGGTCGACCGTCCAGAGAGCAATTGCTCTCTGGATTGGCACGGTCGACCGGGCGGTCGACTGGGCCGGTAGACCGTTAGCCGCCAGGGCTGAAAAACAGCCCCAACGGCTAGTTTTTGATGGGGCTTATAAATACCCCATTCGTAGGGGGTTTTGGTTAAGGTTTTTGAGAAGAAAAATTTCCTACTTTCTAGTGTTTTATTTCTAGTTTCAAAAGAGTTTTTAGTGCTTAAAGATTTGATCTTTAACTTGTTTTTAAAAGGGTTGGAAAATCATTTTCAAAAGAAATTCTTTGGGAATTGGTTTGATCTTCATTGTCTATTCTATCTAGAGTTTTCCTAGAGTTTTTCTTTGAGTTTTTGATTTCCAAACTCTTTGTTTTCCACACTTGAGCTATATCATTCTATCCTATCTATTTAGGATCTTTGTTTTGTGGAAAAGATTGTTTGTGGTTGAGATAAACCACCTTGTTGTAACCCTCCTTATTTGTTGTATCCCTCTTGGGTAGAGGTTGATTGTGGAGTGGTGGTTGGCTCCCTCTAGTGTGAGGTGAAGTTGGTGTTGGAATCCCTCAAGTGTGAGGTGGATTGTGGTTGTTTGGCTAAGGGCCTCCCACTCTTGTGTGAGGTGGTGTTTGTGTTGCCTCTAGTGAGAGGTTGTATTGGTTGAGAGAGGAGTTGTGCACTCCCGGTTGTAGTTGCCCCAAATCCTCGGTGGAGGTTCCCTGTGTGGGAGTCCTGTGTGGACAAGTTAGTGGATTGGAAATCCTTCTCAGTGAAGGCGGGGATGTAGAGCTGGGTGCTCGAACCTCGAAACAAATCTCGTTGTTTGCGTTTTATCCATTGACTCTTACTCTCTCTCTCTCTTTTATTTGTGCCTTGCATCATTTCATATTGCTCATTCATATTATATGCTTGGCTTGTTTGTGTGTGCCTCACTTATGCTTAACCACGAGAGCTTCATATAGCGCCTCAACTCTTATTCAGAGGAATCAAGAGGAGTTAGTCCAGAGCCCTTCACCGGGAATTCGGATACACTCGTTGGTTGCATTAAGTGTAGTTGCAATTAGTTTTTAAATTCCGCATTTAGTTCATTAGATTAGCCGTACACCTATTCACCCCCCCTCTAGGTGTACTTTCAATTGGTATCAGAGCCTACGCTCCTGATATTTGGTTTAACCACCTAGGAATGTGATCTTTGTTAGCTAATCTATCATTTGCATTTGCACAATATTTGTTTACACACACTCATGGATTGCTTGTCTCCTCCCATGTTTGATGTCTCCAACATTGACATGTGAAAATTTAGGATGTCCATGTATTTTAAAACCCTAGGCTTGCATGTTTTTCTTGTCGCTGCCAAGAATCCTAACTTGGTAATAGCAAGCATATAGAGGCCAATGCACAAGCCCTTGAGGCACTTAGAAGCACGCTTAACAAAGAATATCTTATGATTGTTTCTAACTGTGATTCCGCCTCTGCAGTGTGGAACACGTTGACCTCCTCCAAGCTTCAAACGCTGACCATAATGGAGAAGGAATCTAGTGAGAATGAATCCGAACAACGATGCTACATGGTCCAAGGGAATGACTCCCTTGAGGTACTTTCGGATACTCAACTAGATAGTACTAGCTCTTCATTTGATGATCTTGATAGTATGGATGCCGATGCATTAAATGAAGAGTTATCTATTGTTTGTGAGAACCTTCTTGAAAAATATAAAGTTTTGAAAAAGAAAACTTGTAAATTATCAAAAGAAAATAAGGATTTATTTTCAAAACTTGAGTTGGCTTTATAAGAGAAGGTTGAGTTTTCAAATGAGTGTGACTCCTTGAAAACCCAACTTGAACTTGTTTTAAATGAAAACAAGATTTTGAAAAATAGAAATGATTGTAATGATGCTTTGAAGAAAAATAAAGTTATATCTTCAAAACTTGATTTTGTTGTAAAAGAAAATGATTTTTTGAAAATAAAAATTGCTTCAATTTCAAAGGAATTGGAAATTGTTTCAAATAAAAATGTTTCTTTGAAAAGGGATTTAGACACACATGTTTGCCATGCTAGTGTAGCTTCACCTAGCTTACCTATTACATGCTCCATTTTATCTTCAAGTATTAAAAATGATATAAATGTTTTGAAGAAAAGTGTGGATTGTTTGGGCTCCACTTTGAGCCATTGTGCCATGAACCATACAAGGTTGGAATCTATGTTTCGAAAGAAATAAGTTCCTATTATGCATGCACACCATACACGGCATACACTTGCTACTCACGGTCACAACCATAACACGATGTATGCTCATGTGTACACTTGTACACATTGTGGACGTAAGGGCCACCTTGCTAAATTTTGCTATGATAAGATACATAATGTAAATTTAGCAACTAAGTTTATTTGGGTTAGGAAAGGAACTAACCCCCATGGACCCAAAAGAGTATGGGTACCAAAGACCACCCCTATGCTATTTGATGTAGGTGTGGGCTCTCGCATGACGTGAGAGTGATGGTGCCTTGAGGTGAATGCGTTCCGAGCTTAAAGAGAACAATGTGGATGCATCACTTTCAAGGGGAGTTTGGTGGGAGGACCACCTTGTTTTGGAGACATGGAGAGTTGCCTTCATGATTTTGGTAACGATCCCTTACTCCTCATTTATGTTTGCATGCTTCTAGATCATTCATTTATAGCATGTCTTGTTTTATTGTTCATTATGCATATGTCATGTTTATTAGATTAGTGATATACATGATTAGTATTTAAGACACCCATGTTTATATGGATTTATATTTAGTGTTCACTTTATTTTAACTAATATGTATGTCCTAGATCTAATGCATGTGCATGTACATAATGATCATATGGATGTTTATGAGTTTTGTTTTGATGCTTCATGTTTTGATTACTTGTTTGAATGTTAATTTTCATTAAAACTAGGATATATACTTGTACAACTAGTGAGCCACAAATAGACCATTATATGTTTGTGCTTGAACGCTCATTTGTATTCATTAGATGTACTAGTATAGTCTAGTTTTGATGATTCATGCATTTGACTTATATTCCCCATTTTACATATTTTTCATGTTTATGTTTAGTTTCATGTATATGTCCATCTTGTCTAAACTATTGATTATACATATACATCCTTGAGCCACGTGCCTTCATGCATATACTTTTGTGGACTCGTTATATTTTGGATATGTATGTATATTTTAGTTTGAACATGACATACATATACCTTGAAGATTAAATCATTTTGATGATATTCATGTTTTAAGGAATTTATTATTGAGCTTGATTGCCTAGTTTCATGTTAATGTGTGTCACATATATCTTGTACACTCACTTTACTTGTTATTTTCTCATGATTTTGTTTTCATGAGTATGATATGGCCTTTATAGTTTTTGAGTGTTTAGTGACCATGTGATTTACATGTTTATCATGAAATATAATTTTGTTTTATTCCTTACTTGAAGGATTTCGTACTAGTTTACAAATTTTTCATATAACTAGTTGTGGTATTCTTCATTATGGTAGAGTTTTTCAAACATACTCTATTTTCAAACCTACTTTTGAAAACCCCTACCCATAAAGGGCGGTTGGTTGGGCGACCATGCCTTGTATGCTCTTTATTGAAAATCATTTTAAACATGTGCATGAAATGGGTGGTAGGTTATATGAGGTATACACTTGATCTTATTATTGTTTCAATTGGTATCATTGGATTTTTTTTCAATTGATATCAATATTGACATTCTTTTGTATACTCATATATTATTTTTATATATGTATGCTCAAACTTCTAATAGAATCAATTTCAATTGGTATCTAATCTTCCATACATATATATATATATGTTTTATTTGGGCTTATTATATCTCTATATCTTTGAGCACAAATTTTGGTTATGCTAAGCTTGAGTTTTAATGAATATCATATATCAATTGATTAAGTTTTCAATTGGTATCTTATACAAGCTTATGCATCGTTTTATTTGGTGTTTCATAAAGGGGGAGAAAATTCGTATTTTATCTTTCAATTGGTATTTTGTTTACCTTTGATTTCCACTCCCATACTTTATGATGAGAAATAGATTTTAATTTGGTATCATATGTTCAAAATGAAAATACTTACAATTGGTATCAAGATTTTGTTTACTTTCAATTGGTATCTAATGATCTATTTCTTTCAATTGATATCCATGAAAATTTATATTGGTATCTTAAAATTTGATTTACTAAGATATCTCAAAAATTGTTTTTTATTGAGAAAATTCAAATTTTTGTTTTAATAAGAAATGTTAAAAATGTTTTGATGTGTATTGCCTATATGCAAGGGGAGCCTAACATCTCTTCTACATATAGATTCATATTGAGTGTATCTTATATTGAGGAGATTGACAACTCTTCTTTATGCGATACACGTATATAGGGGGAGCTTCACATCTCCTCTTATGCATTGCATATTATGCGTTATGTGAGTTAGGGCTTGTCATCCCTTCTTCATGTAATGTATATATGTAGGGAAGTTAACTTAGCGTCTTCCTCTTCATGAATGTATATCGCATATATTCTTATTATTGATTTGTTTCGAACAAAAAGGGGGAGAACATTATTTTGTTTTCTTTGACCCCTTTGTTGATGATTGACAAAAAGGGGAGAAATATTTAAGTTTATATGCATGTTTTTATAACTATGCATGTTTTTATATTGGTATCAAGAGTGTTTGTTTTATGAACATAGTTTGTTTATTTTTTTTAATTGGTATCAAGAGCATTATTTTAAGAACATGGTTATGAAAAGAAGAAATAATTTATTTTGATATTAAGAGCTTGTTTTATGCATGTTGATGCATTTCATGTTTGGTATCAAGAGCATGTTTTTGTATTTGGTATCAAAAGCTTGTTTTGTGCATATTTAAAGCTTGTTTTGTGCATATTTATGCATTGTCATGTTTAATATTCATTGCATATTTTATTGTTTATTGCTATGCATGAGTTAAGGGGGAGCTTCCTTGAAGCTTAACTTTAATCCATGCATATATAACTCCATGAGTTTTGTCATCATCAAAAAGGGGGAGATTGTTGGCCCAGAGGCCTTCCACTCTAGTTTTGATGATGATTAACTCATGTAGTTATGTTTACTAATAATCTTTTGATGTTTAGTTTCAGACTTTAATCAAGATATTAGTAGGTGATTAGCTTCATCAAAGATGGTTTGAAAGCTTTCACATGGTGATTCATGAGCCCGAGCGTCAAAGATCATATATAGCACTCGTTGGAGTCAAGCTCGGTGGATCACGGTTTGGATCGAGTCAACTTGAAGACGGAGTTCGTCAAGAAGACTTCGGTACTTAGTTTAGTTTATGGTTTAGATCCATTTGTAAGACTAGATAGTGTGATATGCTCAAGTTCACAACACACACACGTTTCATGTTTTGATATTGGTTTTCGGTTTTGGTTTAACCGATCATGGTTTTCATGAATAGATAGTATTATAACAAGTTTACATGTTTAAATGTATATTAGATATGTTCTATATACATGTATGCTTCATATCTTAGACAAACTTATTTTGATATGCCTATTCATGTGTTTGGAGTTTTGGTGTTTTAACAAAACATATTTTCGGATTTAATATCAAAAACATGGATATATATATGTTTCATGTATATTGGATTATATCCATATACAACATGCCTAAAAGTTGTTTAAGTATCATGCTTTTGTATTTTGATGTGTTTTGAAAAAATCGGATTTCCATTTGAAAAATCCAAGTTTTAGAAAATACGGTTTTTGGTTTTTGGCAAAATTTCCCTAACACAAAAGGAGTTCAAAATGTTTGTAACTTGGTTTGATTTTTACTCAAACAAGTTTGTATATCAATGTTTTATACTGAACTTATTTTTGTGGATTTTTAGAGTTTTTATGGGATTTTATAGGTAAATAAAAACCAAAGTTTTAAGTTCTGTAATATGCCCTACCAGGCTCTGGCGGTCGACCGGACCGGTCGACCGGACCCAGAGTCGGTCGACCGGACCGGTCGACCGACATGCACAAAACGTGCACGCTGTCCAGCCACTTGGGCCGATCGACCGAGCAGTCGACCGACTGCAAGTACCCACTCTCGGGTGGGGGCGGTCGACCGGACGGTCGACCGTGAGGCTTGGCACGATCGACCGTGCGGTCGACCGTCCAGAGAGCAATTGCTCTCTGGATTGGCACGGTCGACCGGGCGGTCGACCGAAAGGCTCCAACGGTCAAATTTTTGACCGTTGGCGGTCGACCGGGCCGGTCGACCGTCAGCCGCCAGGGCTGAAAAACAGCCCCAACGGCTAGTTTTTGATGGGGCTTATAAATACCCCATTTGTAGGGGGTTTTGGTTAAGGTTTTTGAGAAGAAAAATTTCCAACTTTCTAGTGTTTTATTTCAAGTTTCAAAAGAGTTTTTAGTGCTTAAAGATTTGATCTTTAACTTGTTTTTAAAAGGGTTGGAAAATCATTTTCAAAAGAAAATTCTTTGGGAATTGGTTTGATCTTCATTGTCTATTCTATCTAGAGTTTTCCCTAGAGTTTTTCTTTGAGTTTTTGATTTTCAAACTCTTTGTTTTCCACACTTGAGCTATATCATTCTATCCTATCTATTTAGGATCTTTCTTTTGTGGAAAAGATTGTTTGTGGTTGAGATAGACCACCTTGTTGTAACCCTCCTTATTTGTTGTATCACTCTTGGGTAGAGGTTGATAGTGGAGTGGTGGTTGGCTCCCTCTAGTGTGAGGTGGAGTTGGTGTTAGAATCCCTCAAGTGTGAGGTGGATTGTGATTGTTTGGCTAAGAGCCTACCCCTCTTGTGTGAGGTGGTGTTTGTGTTGCCTCTTGTGAGAGGTTGTGTTGGTTGAGAGAGGAGTTATGCACTCCCGGTTGTAGTTGCCCCAAATCCTCGATGGAGGTTCCCTGTGTGGGAGTCCTGTGTGGACAAGTTAGTGGATTGGAAATCCTTCTCGGTGAAGGCGGGGATGTAGAGCTGGGTGCTCGAACCTCGAAACAAATCTCGTTGCTTGCGTTTTATCCATTGACTCTTACTCTCTCTCTTTTATTTGTGCCTTGCATCATTTCATATTGCTCATTCATATTATATGCTTGGCTTGTTTGTGTGTGCCTCACTTGTGCTTAACCACGAGAGCTTCATATAGCGCCTCAACTCTTATTCAGAGGAATCAAGAGGAGTTAGTCCAGAGCCCTTCACCGGGAATTCGGCTACACTCGTTGGTTGCATTAAGTGTAGTTACAATTAGTTTTTAAATTCCGCATTTAGTTCATTAGATTAGCCGTACACCTATTCACCCCCCCCCTCTAGGTGTACTTTCAGATTTGTTAGTTCATTTTTTTTGTATGACTTGCTTATATTGTCAAATTCAATTTAAGTCATAATATTTCTTTTCTTGTACTTGATAGATAGCATAATTTGAGGGGGAGCTTTTCAAGCTCTCTCACACTCTTATCTTAAATAACTTACATGTTTTGTCATCATCAAAAGGGGGAGATTGTTGGCCCAAGGTTACAATCACCCGGTTTTATAGTTTTGATGATAACAAAACATATGTAGTTATTTGTACTAATCAAGTTCAAGTGACTAAGTTTATTTCAGGGTTCTAAGGATTCAAGGAGTTTCTTCCTCAAAAGGAAGGCGTTGAAGACTCAACTCAAATGCGGAATCAAAACTCAGTACACTCAAATGATGCTAATGGAGATGCTCGATTGAAGATCTTGTAGTCATCTAGAGCCTAGTAAAATTTTAGTATGTTAAAGTATAGAATATGATAGAAATGCTCAAGAAGTCACACACACAAAAATACATGTTTTCAAAATATACAAGTTTTGGGTAGTATTGATTTTATTGCGTGTTTGGTATTTGTTGGCCCAAAAGGTTACACTCTCCATTTGGTTTTGGTTTTGATGATGACAAACCAAATATGAGCTATTTGGTACTAATAAGTTTGTTAAGATGAGTTTCAGGTTTGTACCATTTTTGGAGGCCATTGCTTGCTATTGCAACAACTTCTAGGTTCATAAAGCTATGAAGGCATATTGCACATCAAGGAAGGATCATAGAAGAAGAAGGCTCTAGCAAGGATAGCATGGCTCAAAGATTGTGAAGATTGCTCAAAGATTGTGAAGATTGCTATGCATACTTTATTTTTAGTTTTATAGTTTAGAAGTTTGTTAAAGAATAGTGGATAGGTTTGAAGCTCTATCACACACGTTTTTGCGCACATGTTCAATCCAAAATGTTTTCCTATAATTTATA
Source organism: Agave tequilana (assembly GCA_038442645.1). Lineage (NCBI taxonomy): Eukaryota > Viridiplantae > Streptophyta > Magnoliopsida > Asparagales > Asparagaceae > Agave > Agave tequilana. Next base: position 34,712 of record JAVJIF010031071.1, read on the forward strand.
CAAAAATATTTTGCATACAAGATTTTGCCTACAGATATATATTTATGTTTTATACTAATCCCTGTTCAAAAAGTATTTTTATCAAAATCTTAATCTTTTCTTAAATTTCTTCAAAGTCTGATTTTTGACCAGTTCCGGTCGACCGGCCGGTCGACCGAATCTGTGTCAGGTTATACCGGTCGACCGTCCCAGTCGACCGAGGTTCTGGCAGATGCACGTATCCGTGTGCATGTCTGTCGGTCGACCGACACGGTCGACCGGACTATAGTTTTTGCTCTCTGGTTTTTCCGGTCGACCGGGTCGGTCGACCAAATGCCTGTAACGGTCAAAATTTTGAACTAGCGGTCGACCGCACCGGTCGACCGAGCTAGCCGTTGAACAGTAACGGGCAGTTTTTAAAGAGCTGCTTATTTTTGTCTTTTTGTGTTTAAAAATTAGTTTAATTAATATATTCTGAACTAATTGCCTCCTAAACTTCAGTAATTGTGTTTTATCCCTAAACCCTAGCCCTCTCCTATAAATAGGGGTGTTTGGGGAGAGATTTGTTACAACAATTATTGCTACAAAATTCAAAAGTTTAAGGCTTTCAAAAGTTCTTGGTTTTTGTGCTAAATTCTCTCAATTTTCTGAAGGGTTTTCAAAAGTTTTTCTCTGATTTCAATTTCTTTTCCTTACACACAAAAGAGCTTCAATTCTACTCATTATTCTCTAAGGACCTTTGTAAGGGAAGAGATTTTTGAAAGAGAGAGTTTGTGGTCTTGTGACTACTCAGAGATTCTTGTGATTGTAATTGTGGAGTTGGGTACTCCGGTTGTAATTGTTCTTTGTGATAGTGGAATTAGCTAGAATCCTTCTGGGGAAGGCGGGGAGTAGAGCTGGGTGCTCGAACCTCGATAACATATCCTTGTGTTTGCGATTTGTTTACTTTCTTGCACTCTTTACTTTACTACACTTGCTCTTATTCTTGCTCATCATAATCATTGTCATATTTACTTGCTTGCATTCATCTTGTGAATCTTGATTGGTAATTGTTGTAGCTTTAAATTTTTTTTATTTACCCTTTGATTAGCATTGTCACCTATTCACCCCCCCCTCTAGGTGACTTTTCAATTGGTATTAGAGCTTGGACTCTAGGTTTGGCTTAACATCCATAGAGAGATCCTTAAAACTTGCTAATCAACATTTTCATTTCATTCATTCATCACTAGTAAACATGGCTGACAACATTAAATCCCCACCTAAATTTGATGGACTCAATTTCCCAATTTGGAAGGTTAGGATGACTATATTTTTGCAATCTTTGGGTAGCTTAGTAGCCAAGTCCTTGACCAAACCCTATGAAGCACCCGATGGTGATGAGAGCACTTGGACCGACCTTGACTTTAAACTATATGAGGCTAACTCCAAGGCTCAAAACTCCCTATTAACCGCCTTGAATGAGGATGACCTTACACGGGTAATTCATTGCCAATCCGCCTATGAGATTTGGCAACACTTATTGGTCACACACGAGGGGACTTCACAAGTCAAGAGAGCTAAGATAGATCTCTTGAGGTCCCAATATGAGTCATTTAAAATGCTTGATGATGAGTCTATTGATAGTATGGCTACAAGGTTTACTAAAATCACTAATGGTCTTTCTTCCTTAGGTGATGACATCTCCAACGATCAAAAGGTGCGGAAAGTAATTCGGGCTCTTCCTTCATCATGGGAGATCAAGGCCACCACCTTGAAGGAGTTGAAATACAAGGACGAGATGGACCTCATTAGTCTCATTGGGAACCTAAAGATCCATGAGATGGAGAAGAAGGCAAGAGAAGAGGCCACTACTTCAAAGAAGAAATCCATAGCCTTCAAGACTTCATCCACCAATGATAACGATGAAGATGACGAAGAAGAAGATGAGGAGCTTACTCTACTTGTTCGCAACGTCAAGAGGATGTACCGGAAGAACAAGCTCAACTTCCGGAGAAAATTTGAAGGCAAAGAGGAGCGGAGGATCATATGCTACAATTGCCGCAAACCCAGACATATCATGGCGGATTGTCCAGAGTTCAAGAAGAAAATGACTTCCTCCTTCAAGCCAAAGAAGCCGGAGGAAAAGAAAGCTTACAAAGCTACGTGGGATTCGGAAAGCGAGTCCGAAGAGGAGGTGGATCAAGCTAATATGTGTTTCATGGCAAACACACCCAAGGTAACCCCTCAATCCCTTGATGATCAAGATGATGATGTAAGTAAGGAAGTTCTAGTGCATGCTTTTGTAGAACTTTCTGAAACTTATGATAACAAGAAACTTGAATGCATAAAATTACAAAAAGAAGTTGCTTTTCTTAAGAATGAACTTGCTATGGTTTCTAAAGAAAAGGATAATATTTCTTCTAATCTCTTTTCTATACAAAAAGAATTTAATGCCTACAAAGTTTCTTGTAAAGCAAAATCTCCTATTATTGATGAAAAAGAAATTTCTTCCTTTAAATCAAAAATGAATGATTTTGAAAAAGTTTTAAATGATTGTGCTTTTAATACCAAGAAACTTGAGAACATGTTTTCTAAAAAGCACACTTCACATGCTAACACTTCACAAGCTAAGAATTCTCATGCTCACACCACTCATGCTAAAGTTTCTCATGCTCACAAATCACATACTCACTATGCTTTTAAATATGGTAGAGTGTATAGATGCACATATTGTGATAAAAATGAACATTTAGCTAAGTTTTGCTATGATCAACTAAATAGAACAAATAATCTTGTTTGGGTTCATGACACTAACCCTAGAGGACCCAAGAAAATGTGGGTACCAAAATCAAGTCTTAAATTATTTGATGTAGGTACACACCAAAGCTCCAAGACGTAGGGAGCGGTGGTACCTTAATAGTGGTTGTTCAAGACACATGACATGGGACATCAACAACTTTACAACCCTATCAAGGTACATGGAAGGTGGCACCGTCACCTTCGGGGATGACTCCAAAGGAACTATCATCGGTATAGGTAACATTCAAATTGGTGCATCTCCTATTATTGAGAATGTTGTTTTAGTAGATGGTTTAAAACATAATTTGCTTAGCATTAGTCAACTTTGTGATCGTGGACTTAAAGTTGTTTTTGATGATACTTCTTGCAAGATTTTTGATGTTAAATCCGATGTTTGTATTCTCACCGGTTTTCGTGATAACAATGTTTATATTATTGACATGCTCAATTTAGATTGTTCTACTAAATGCTTGAATGCTTTTGATGAAAATTCTTGGCTTTGGCATAGAAGACTAGGACATGCATCTTTTGACCATATTTCTAGGATTAATTCAAAGGAATTGGTGAAGGGTATACCTTGCTTGAATTTTGAGAAAGACCGCATTTGTGGTGCGTGCCAACTTGGGAAACAAATCAAGTCTTCCTTTAAACCAATCAAGGATATCATGTCAACTAGGCCTTTAGAATTAATTCATATGGATCTTTTTGGACCAACTAAAACTAAGAGTTTAAATGGAAGTAGATTTGCATTTGTTTTGGTTGATGATTTCTCCCGTTTTACTTGGGTTTTCTTTTTGCAAAATAAAGATCAAACTTTTTCTCATTTTAAGATTTTTCGAAAAAGAGTTGAAAAAGAAAAGGGTTTTTCGATTTTGAGAATAAGGAGTGATAGAGGTGGTCAGTTTATTAACCAACTCTTCATGACTTATTGTGATGAAAAGGGAATTAAGCATGAAATGTCTTGTCCTAGAACTCCACAACAAAATGGAGTTGTAGAAAGGAAAAATAGAACACTTCAAGAGATGGCTAGGACAATGATAAGTGAGTATGACCTCCCTCAATATTTATGGGCCGAGGCCGTAAACACCGCATGCTATATATCGAATCGTATTTATTTATGCAAAAATTCTTCTAAAACATCTTTTGAAATGTATCATTCTAGAAAACCAAATGTTGCATATTTTAAAGTTTTTGGATGCAAGTGTTTTGTTTTAAATACTAAGGATAATTTGGGTAAATTTGATGCTAAGGCTTATGAAGCTATCTTTGTTGGATATTCTTCTACTAGCAAAGCATATAGAGTTTTCAATAGATCTATACTTACCATAGAAGAATCCATGCATGTTAAATTTGAAGAATCTAATGTGGTTGTTGAGAATGTTGTAGAGATTGAACCATTAGGTGAAGACATGGAGAGACTATCCTTGAAGGACTCACCCGCTCAAGAAGAAAAGCTAGATCCTATTGGTGAAGTTCAAGAGGATAAGGAGGAAAGCTCTCAACCGCTTCCTAAAGCTTGGAGATACGCTACAAATCATCCGAAGGAGCTCATCTTGGGTGATGCATCTAGAGGAGTCACTACGCGTTCCAAACTCCATGACCTATGTGGTAACTTTGCTTTCATTTCTCATTTTGAACCCAAAGGCATTCTCGAAGCCGATACCATATTGGTTGCTTGCCATGCAAGAGGAACTCAATCAATTTGAGCGCAACCAAGTTTGGCACCTTGTTCCTAAGCCCCACGATAGACCAATAATTGGTACTAAGTGGATCTTTAGAAACAAGATGGATGAGTCCGAAAATGTCATTAGGAATAAAGCTAGGTTAGTGGCCCAAGGTTACACTCAAGTTGAAGGAATTGATTTTGAGGAGACCTTTGCACCCGTAGCACGGCTTGAAGCCATACGGATGACACTAGCTTTTGCATGTTTTAAAAATTTTAAACTTTTTCAAATGGATGTAAAAAGTGCAATTTTAAATGGTTTTATTAATGAAGAAGTTTATGTTGCTCAACCTCCCGGTTTTGTTGATCATGTTCATCCCGATTTTGTTTTTAAACTTGATAAAGCTTTGTATGGATTGAAACAAGCTCCAAGAGCTTGGTATGAAAGGCTTTCTAGTTTTCTCATTTCAAATGATTTTGTTAAAGGCAAAGTAGACACAACTCTTTTTACTAAGCATGTTGATAATGATATTTTAATTGTGCAAATTTATGTTGATGATATAATTTTTGGATCTACTAATGAGCTTTTGTGCAAGGAGTTTGAAAAGGTAATGCAACTAGAATTTGAAATGTCTTCCATGGGTGAGCTTAATTTCTTTCTTGGACTCCAAATCAAGCAATTGTAAGACGGAACCTTCATTAACCAAGCCAAGTACGCAAAGGAGCTAGTAAAGAAGTTTGGGCTTGAAGGATGAAAGGCTTGCAACACTCCAATGGCAACTACAACCAAGCTTGATAAGGACGAACAAGGTAAAAATGTTGATATTAAATTATATAGAAGCATGATAGGAAGTCTTTTATATTTAACGGCAAGTATATTATGTTTAGTGTGTGTCTTTGTGCTAGATTTCAATCGTGTCCTAAAGAGTCTCATCTTATTGCGGTAAAACGCATTATTCGTTATATTAAGGGCACTATTGGAATGGGTCTTTGGTATCCGAAAACTATAGATTTTTCAATGACTAGTTATTCGAATGCCGACTATGCGGGTTGTAGAGTAGATAGAAAGAGTACTAGTGGGACATGTCAATTTCTTGATAATTGTCTTGTTTCATGGTCCTCTAGGAAACAAAATTCCGTAGCTCTCTCAACCGCCGAGGCGGAGCATGTTGCCGCGGGGGCTTGTTGTGCACAAGTCCTTTGGATGAAACATACTCTCCTTGATTTTGATTTGCACTTTGATCATATAAAAATATTTTGTGATAATACTAGTACTATACACATGACCCAAAATGCAAATCAACATAGTAAGACCAAGCACATTGAGATTAGATATCACTTTCTTAGAGATCATTTTGAGGAAGGTGATATAAATATTGATTTTGTTTCCACGGATTTACAACTAGCCGATATTTTCACTAAACCTCTTGATTTTGCTAGATTTTCGTTTATTTGTGGAGAACTTAATGTTTGTATTATTGAATAGACATGTTTTTCATAACCCTTTTTGATGTATGACAAAAAGGGGAGAATAAGTTTACATGGACAAAAATAAGTTCATAAGTTCATTTGGTCTTGGTTCCATATGAATTTATATGTTTTGGTTTTAATAAGTTTTGATATGAGTTTTGTGTTTTATGAAATTGAGAAATCTTGTATTTTGTTTCTATTGGTATTGTTTCAATTTGGTTTTATTTGATATCTTTTCTATGAATTCTTGTGTTTTAAAGTTAAATAATATAGCACAATTTGAGGGGGAGTTTTTCTCCTCCCCTATATTTTTGTTTATAGCCTATTTGTTTTGTCATCATCAAAAAGGGGAGATTGTTGGCCCAAAAGGTTACACTCTCCATTTGGTTTTGGTTTTGATGATGACAAACCAAATATGAGCTATTTGGTACTAATAAGTTTGTTAAGATGAGTTTCAGGTTTGTACCATTTTTGGAGGCCATTGCTTGCTATTGCAACAACTTCTAGGTTCATAAAGCTATGAAGGCATATTGCACATCAAGGAAGGATCATAGAAGAAGAAAGCTCTAGCAAGGATAGCATGGCTCAAAGATTGTGAAGATTGCTCAAAGATTGTGAAGATTGCTATGCATACTTTATTTTTAGTTTTATAGTTTAGAAGTTTGTTAAAGAATAGTGGATAGGTTTGAAGCTCTATCACACACGTTTTTGCGCACATGTTCAATCCAAAATGTTTTCCTATAATTTATACAAAAATATTTGCATACAAGATTTTGCCTACAGATATATATTTATGTTTTATACTAATCCCTGTTCAAAAAGTATTTTTATCAAAATCTTAATCTTTTCTTAAATTTCTTCAAAGTCTGATTTTTGACCAGTTCCGGTCGACCGGCCGGTCGACCGAATCTGTGTCAGGTTATACCGGTCGACCGTCCAGTCGACCGAGGTTCTGGCAGATGCACGTATCCGTGTGCATGTCTGTCGGTCGACCGACACGGTCGACCGGACTATAGTTTTTGCTCTCTGGTTTTTCCGGTCGACCGGGTCGGTCGACCGAATGCCTGTAACGGTCAAAATTTTGAACTAGCGGTCGACCGCACCGGTCGACCGAGCTAGCCGTTGAACAGTAACGGGCAGTTTTTAAAGAGCTGTTTATTTTTGTCTTTTTGTGTTTAAAAATTAGTTTACTTAATATATTCTGAACTAATTGCCTCCTAAACTTCAGTAATTGTGTTTTATCCCTAAACCCTAGCCCTCTCCTATAAATAGGGGTGTTTGGGGAGAGATTTGTTACAACAATTATTGCTACAAAATTCAAAAGTTTAAGGCTTTCAAAAGTTCTTGGTTTTTGTGCTAAATTCTCTCAATTTTCTGAAGGGTTTTCAAAAGTTTTTCTCTGATTTCAATTTCTTTTCCTTACACACAAAAGAGCTTCAATTCTACTCATTATTCTCTAAGGACCTTTGTAAGGGAAGAGATTTTTGAAAGAGAGAGTTTCTGGTCTTGTGACTACTCAGAGATTCTTGTGATTGTAATTGTGGAGTTGGGTACTCCGGTTGTAATTGTTCTTTGTGATAGTGGAAGTAGCTAGAATCCTTCTGGGGAAGGCGGGGAGTAGAGCTGGGTGCTCGAACCTCGATAACATATCCTTGTGTTTGCGATTGGTTTACTTTCTTGCACTCTTTACTTTACTACACTTGCTCTTATTCTTGCTCATCATAATCATTGTCATATTTACTTGCTTGCATTCATCTTGTGAATCTTGATTGGTAATTGTTGTAGCTTTAAATTTTTTTTATTTGCCCTTTGATTAGCATTGTCACCTATTCACCCCCCTCTAGGTGACTTTTCAGTATTAATGCATGTTTCATAATTTTTTCAAATTTTTATATCAAGTTTAGAACATGTATTTCTTCTCCTATACTATGCTACTCACCCTTAAACCAATACAAAACATTTGAAAATTGTTTAAAGTTTAAAAATCTGTTTTTATACTATTTCAGGCTTCACCGGTCGACCGGGCGGTCGACCGTTGTCTAATTACAGGCCACAACGGTCGACCGGGCCTATGGCCAAGGGCATGCACATTTGTGCACGTTTGTCTGTCGACCGACCGGTCGACCGTCAACCCTTGCAGTCGACCGACCGGTCGAATGAATGGAAGTCCCTTACTCTCTGTTTGGGTCGGTCGATCGGGGGCGGTCGACCTACAATTCAAAATTATCCTTTTATATTATTAGCGGGCGGTCGACCGACAATTCAAAATTATCCTTTTATATTATTAGTGGGCGGTCGACCGGAGCCAACGGCTCTTTTCTGGGTGACCTGGCGGTCGACCGGCCGGTCGACCGGCAAGTGTTTAGATTGCCATAACGGCTAGTTTTTTAGTCTGTTTTGTTTTTAGTGGGTTCCAACGGTCATTTTTGGTTTCCAAGTGGCTAAACTCACCCCAAATGATCTGGCGTGATTTATGAATGTTATTTATCCATTGCCTATAAATAAGGGTCATGGGTTTTGATTTTAGACAAGAAAAATATCCAAGCTTTCAAGTTGTTTCAAAAGAGAAGTGTTTTCTAGCTTTCTATTTCAAAGTTCTTTCTTTTCCAAAGCTTTTTCAGTTGATTTTGAATCTTCTAAAATCTCTCTAGCTGAATTTCTTCTCTCACTTTGCTTCTTGAGCATCAATTCATATTCCACTCTGTAAGAAGTTTTAAGAAAGTGTTTGTGGTCTTGCTAGATCACCAAGTACCTTGTACTCTATTGGCTTTTATGATTCTTCTTGTGTGGAGAATTGAGTTGTTGGAGTTGAGTACTCCGGTCTTGAGTAGACCAAGTTGTAATCCCTTTGGTGTAAGGTTCCTTTGTGGAAGTTTTCTTAGAGGATATAGTGAAAATCCGTCATAGTGGTGAAGGTGGGGACGTTGAGCAATGGCTCGAACCTCGAAACAAATTCTCTTGTGTTTGCGTTTGATTGTGTTTGCTCTTTATTACTTTACATTTTTATATTTGTGATATTATTTGTCTTGCATTCCATTATAGCTTTCATTCCATCTTCTTGCATTTTCGGTCTATACTCACCTCGACAAGGAAGCAATTAAGCACCTCAACTCATTATCTAGAGGAATCAAAGAGGAGAAGTTCTAGAGCCCTTCATTAGGAATTCGGCTTCAATTCTTGTTTTGAGTGACCGCTTGCATAACTCATATTAACTAGTTTTAAAAGTGCATTTGATTAGCATAACACCTATTCACCCCCTTCTAGATGTATTTCAAAACACTCTTGGTAAACTCTCTATTTGATATGGAAGTGAAGCTCTAAAACTTGTTGAGAAACTCTGTGAAAGAGCTCTTGAAAATACTTCTACAAATCTTTCTCAAAAACTGGCCCAAAAAACCCATTTTATAGCCATCAGAAAACTAGTCGTTAGGGGGTCAGAATGGCCTGTCGATCGACCGGCCCGTCGACCGGCTAACGGTCATATTTCTGACCGATGGGGTTGCCGGTCGACCACCCGATCAACCACCCCCAGGCCACAGAGAGGAATCCTCTCTGTTGCTCGACCGCTCGGTCGACCGCCACCCAACCGAGAGTTGGGTGAGCAAGTCGGTCGACCGCTCGGTTGACTGGCCTGCGTTTCAGTCGACCGGTTGATCGGTCGAGACCGAGCTCTAGGCTGTGCACATTTTTGTGCATGTCGGTCGACCGAACGGTGGTCAGTCTCGGTCGACCGCCAGCAGCTTGGAAACAGGATTTATAGGGTTAAAAATTTGGATTTGAAAACACCTATAAATTCCAACAAAACTCCATAAATTTCACAAAAATAATTTCATGTAAATATTTGAAGTATAAATATGTGTGATCAAAAATCAATACATATTACAAAAAATTTGAACTATTTTTGAGGCATAAAAATTAAGCTTTAAACAAAAAATCGTATTTTTCATAAACTAACTTCTAAATGAAAAACCGATTTTTCTAAAACTTGTTCAAGTATAAAAACAAGATATTAAAACACATTTGAAGCATATTGTGTATGAAAATGATTCAATACACATAGAGAATGAAGTATACTTATTTTTGACAATAAGCTCAAAATAAGTTTTGATAAAAACACAACTTAAGCACATGATATAAACTCATCAAAATAAGTTGTCTAAACAATGTGAAGCAACAATGTATATGGATGAAATCCAATACACATATAAACTATGTAAACTTGTTTTGATAAAATCTATTCATGAAACCAAAAGATATATTCTCGAAAATCAAAACCAAAACTTTATTTTCCAAGAACTAAAACTATTTAACATGAAAGTTATGAAATATTTTGTGTGTGTGTGTAAATGAGATTGAGCAATCTACAACTAATCCATCCTTTATATTTTATCCTAAAGAAAAATCTTAAACTTACAAACTCTTAACTCAAGTCTTTTCTTGAAAATCTTCTTCTCCAACTAGACTGATTCAAACTTGATCCATGGGTTAGACTCTTCTTTGAGTACTTGATGCGATCTTGAAGCACTAACTCTTGAATCAACATGTGATAGCTTCAAAACTTGACTTCGAATCTTTTGTTGATGCTAAACACCAACTAAGATCTTGACAAATGTCTGAAACTTAATAAACACAAGATCATTAGTACTATAACTTCATGAGTTAATCATCATCAAAACTAGTGTGATGGGCTTTTGGGCAATAATCTCCCCCTTTTTGATGATAACAAAACTCATGGAGTTATATATGCATGGATTAGGGATAAGCTTCATAGAAGCTCCCCCTTAACTCATGCGTAGCAAAAACATATAGATATTCAATAAAGCTCATAGTACCAATCATAAAAAACATATAGATATGCAATGTTAGCTCTAGGTACCAATATATAAAAACATGATATCAAAACAAATTATATGCATAAACACAAATAAACATGCATATTTAAATCCTAAATTTCTCTCCCCCTTTTTGTCAATTCATCAACAAAGGGGTAAAAAGATCAATAGTAAAAGTATATGTGATATAAATCTATAAAGAGGAGAGACTGTTAGGAACTCTCCCTGCATATATGCATTACATGAAGAAAGATGACTAGACCCTAACCCATATAAGCATAATATACAATGTATAGATAGAGATGTTAAGCTCCCCCTACACATGTGTACCATATAAAGAAAAGAGGTCAAGCTCTTCTTTATATACTACACTCAACATGAATCTATATGTAGAGGAGAATTTAAGCTCCCCTTGCATATAAGAAATACATATCAAAACAAATTTCGAAAAACACTTAAAATAAATTTTGTTGTCATTTATAAATATCAAAATAAATTTTGATAACCAATTGAAATAAATTTTGATACCAATCGACATAACAAATTTTTGGTACTACTTTTAAAATTTTTGATAAACCAATAGAAAATATACTAGTAGATACCACTAGTAGATATATACCAATTTTGCAATATAGATACCAATTGTAAACAATTGATACCGATATAAAAATATAATCATTTTCTTAAACAAAATATTTTTCTCAAAAAGAGTGGGAGTGAGATACCGATTGAAAATAAAATCAAGAAATTTCTCCCTCCTTTTGAAATACCAACAAAACTAATGCATAAGCTTGAAAAGATGCCAATTGACATTAAGAACTAAATCAAGCTTAGCATAAATAATTTGTGATATAAACATATATGTATAACTATTTTTAAACTAGCACAAGAAATCATATATATACATGTATGATCAATTTAAATACCAATTGGAATGTGATGCGTACATATATAGAAAACAAGTATGAGTATACAAAAATCAATTTTCATAATATATAAGTGTATAACTCATATCATCCACCATATCATGCACATGTTTAAAAAATATTCATTAAGACACACAAGGCAAGGTCTCCCAGCCAACTGCCCTTCATAGGGTAGAAATTTTCAAAAATAATTATTTTGAAAATAGTATAATATGCGTTGAAAACTCTTCCAAGTGAAGAATATAACTAGTTAAAAATAGTTTTAAAAACTAGTTAAAGATCCTTCAAATATGAAGCCAATCATATATCTCATGAAACATACTACTTATACAAACATTGTCACTCAAGATTTATAAAGCACATAAAAGAGATCATGATAATAAAATCATGAGTAAACATAAAGGTGAGTGCTCAATGTTCATGTGAGTAACATATTCATGAAGATAAAACAATAAAGCTCAAATATCGAAACTAGCAAGAAATTCATTTTCTCAAAAATATGATATATCATATAATCATGTAAGAATCATCAAAATTAGGACATACAATGTACAATCAAATATAAAATGAGTACACAAAAGAAATAGCAATAAGAACACGTGTATCTCAAGAATTGTACTTGTATAACACAAGTTTTAATAAGATTTGCATATCAACATATGATATAAATATTTAAATTAAAATATGCTTTAACTAAAGCATATAAAAATATGAATCAAACAAAAGAAATAGGCATGTAAATCCATTTGAAAACATGAACATTATTTTTCAAAAATGTATGCATAGCTAGGCAACTAATCAACTCATCCTTAAGCACAAAACAATATATGAGTCTAGGTTACATCACTTGCAAATACGCATAAGAAATTTTAAGAGTGGAGGATGAAATGGTTACCAATACCGATGTATCCAATCCATTTCTCCAAAATAAAGTGGTCATCGCACCATGCTTCCTTGATAGTGATGCATCAAATGGGTTTGACCTTCAAACTCCAAATGCATCCACCAGCAAGGCACCAATCATCTCACATTTTGTGAGAGCCCATACCTACATCAAAAATAAGAGGTAAAAATTTTGGTACCCATATCTTTATGAGTCTATGGGGGTTAGTAACATTAAGAACCTAAACATTTTTATTTGCAAAATTTAAAATATTTAATCTATCAAAATAAAATTTTGTAAGATGGCCTTTGCGGCCACAATGTGTACATGTGTACACTCTAGCATACATATGAGTGTGACGCGTATGAGCATGGTGAACATGAGGTGTATGTCATAGGGTATGTGCATGAACATGTGGAACATGTTTCTTGTGAAACATAGATTCCAATTTATTATGATTAAATGCACGTAGGGTCAAAGTGGAACCCAAACAATCAATAATCTTCTTCAAAATACAAATATCATTTTCAATCTTAGAAGAAAAAAAACATGAGAAACAACATCTTTTTGAACTTTAGAAATAGAAATATTTTCTTTTTCCTTCAAAATATTTTTCTTTTTCAAAGAATCATTTTCCTTCAAAACAATCTCCGTTTCTTTTTCAACCAAAATAATTTTCTTTTTTAAGATTCATTTTCTTTTGAAACAATTTTAAATTTCTTTTGAAATAATCATTTTCTTTTAAAATAAAATTATTTTTATTTTTCAATTTTTTATTTTCAACCTTTAACAAATCATATTTTTCAAGAAGTTTTTGATAAAACAATGCAAGCTCCTCGTATGGCATCTCATCATTATTATCAAGCTCGGAGTCGGAATTTACCTCAAGAAGGTTATCCCCTTGGACCATATAGCATGTGTTGGAAGTAACACTTCCTTTATCCGTGTCACTTTTCTTGTCATGTGGCATTTGTTCACCGAGAGTGATGATAGTGTTCCAAACTACAAAAGTCGATTCAATGTTAGAAACCCTAAATAAATAATCATCATTTAGGGTTGACCTTAAAGCATCAATGGCTTTTGTATTAGCCTCAAGAAATTTGTCATTTACAAAATATGAATCTTTAATGGTGGCAAGATATACATGAATACATAGGGCTTTGAGATACATAGACATCTTAACTTTTCAAGATTGGAAGTTAAAAATATCGAACATAGGAGGTGCAACGAAATCCATGTGTGTACAAATATTGTGATTAGCAAAAATAGGATCTTTAACTCTAGGTTGTTAGACCCAAATCAAGAACATCAAGCTCTGATACCAATTGTAAATCACCTAGAGGGGGGTGAATAGCTGATGTGCTAATCTAATGTACAAATAATGCACAATTAAAAAACTATTATGCAAACTGAAGATACACACAACATATAACTAAATAGTGAAGCCGAATTACCGGTGAAGGGCTCTGGACTTTCTCCTCAAGATTCCTCTAGACTAAGAGTTGAGGTGCTACTATAGCTCTCTTGGTTGAATACAAGTGTGAGCACAAATACAATATCAAGCATATAAAGAATAAACAATAATAACAATGTAACATATCAAACAACCCAAGCAAGTAGATCTATTGAGCAGAAGTAACATCAAGCATGTAATAGATGGGCATAAAGATAATAAGCATGCAAGATATAAACACAAGTGAGTTAAGAGAAACATGAGCAATCGCAAACACGGGAGAATTGTTTCAAGGTTTGAGCCACTTGCTCTACGTCCCCGCCTTCACCGCAATGAAAGATTTCCACTAAAAATGATCCCGTAAGATCACTCAGTGCTCCAACACTTACAATGAGATTTCTCAAGAACTTTTGGACCCGCAAGTCCCTCACTTATTCCCACAAGAACAATACACAACACGAACCCGCAAGTTCGTCGAGGCCGCAACCTCCAACTCCTCCTCAATACAAAGATGAAAATTTTGTGATCACTTCTTGATCATAAATAAACACTCTCACATACAAGGATCCCTATAGGATGGATATAGCAATGAATAGCTCAAGCTTGTGTAAGAAAACAGGCTAGATGTGAAAGTGAAAAACTCAAGAAAATGCTTTTGAAAACACAAGAAAAACACCCTTAATAAACTCTCTATTTGATATGGAAGTGAAGCTCTAAAACTTATTGAGAAACTCTGTGAAAGAGCTCTTGAAAACACTTCTAAAAAATCTTTCTCAAAAACTGGCCCAAAAGACCCCATTTTACAGCCATCAGAAAACTAACCGTTAGGGGGCAAGAATGGCCTGTCGATTGACTAGCCAGTCGAGCGGCCAATGGTCATATTTCTGACCATTGGGATTGCCGGTCAACCGCCTGATCAACCACCTCCAGGCCACTCAGAGGAATCCTCTTTGTCAGTCGACCGCTCGATCGACCGCCACCCAACCGAGAGCTGGGTGAGCCAGTCGGCCGCTCGGTCGACCGGCCCGTGCCTGGTCGACCGGTCGGTCGGCGGAGGCAGGGCTCTGGGCTTTGCATGTTTCTGTGCACATCGGTCGACCGAGCCATGCTTCAGTTGATCGGTCGGTCGACCGCTAGTAGCCAGTAACATAATTTATAGGGTTGAAAATCTTAACTTGAAAACACCTATAAATTCCAACATAACTCCATAAATTCGACAAAAATAAATTCATGTAAATCTTTGATGTACAAATATGTGTGATCAAAAATCAACACATATTACAAACAATTTGAACTTTTTTTGAGGCATAAAAATTAAGCTTTAAAGCAAAAACCGTATAGTTCAAAAACTAACTTCTAAACGAAAAATCAATTTTTTCAAAAACTTGTTCAAGTACAAAAACAAGATATTGAAATACATTTGAAGCATAATGTATATGAAAATGATTCAATACACAGAGAATGAAATATATTTGTTTTTGAAAATAAGCTTAAAATAAGTTTTGATAAAAATACAACTTAAACACATAATTTAAACTCATCAAAATAAGTTGTCTAAATAATGTGAAGCAACAATGTATATGGATGAAATCTAATACACATATAAACCATGTAAACTTGTTTTGATGAAATCTATTCATGAAACCGAAAGACGTATTCTTGAAAATCAAAACCAAAACTTTACTTTTCAAGAACTAAAACTATTTAACATGAAAGTTATGAAATATTTTGTGTGTGTGTAAATGAGCTTGAGCAATCCACAATTAATCTATCCTTTACATTTTATCCTAAAACAAAAATCTTAAACTTACAAACTCTTGACTCAAGCCTTCTCTTGAAAATCTTCTTCTCCAAGTAGACTTGACCCAAACTTGATCCATGAGCTAGACTCTTCTTTGATTACTTGATATGATCTTAAAGCGCTAGCTCTTGAATCAACATGTGATAGCTTCAAAACTTGACTTTGAATCTTTTGTTGAAGCTAAACACTGACTAAGATCGTGATAAATATCTGAAACTTAATAAAAATAAGATCATTAGTATTATAACTGTATGAGTTAATCATCATCAAGACTAGAGTGATGGGCCTTTGGGCCAACAGATTTTTGGTACCCAAACTTTCTTGGGTCCTCCGGGGTTAGTATTTCGAATCAAAATATTTTTACATGCAAATTTTGTAGCATTTAATCTATTATAATAAAATTTTGTAGGATGGCTTCTGTGACCGCAATGTGTATATGTGTACACCCTAACATATATAGTGGCATGGTGTGAATGTGTATGCCATGGAGAGTGTGCATGCATATGTAGAGCATGTTTCTTGCGAAACATTGATTCCAAACTTTTGTAGTCAATGGCTCATTGGCTCAAATTGGAGCCCAAACAATCAATATTCTTCTTTAAAACACAAATATTATTTTTAATAATAGGAGAAGAAACAACATGAGCATGACAAACAAAATCCTTTGCACTTTGAAAATAGGAATAGAAATATTTTCTTCTTCAACTAAAGTGTTTTTCAATGAATCTTTTTCTATAGAAATACAATCTATTTCTTCATAAATCAAAACAATTTTGTTTTTAAAGAATCATTTTTTTAAACAAAATCAAGTTTGAGAATAAAACATCATTTTCTTTTAAAATAAAATCAAGATGGGCTTTCAAGGAATCTTTTTCATTCAAAATCACATCTTTTTCTTCAAAGACACAATCTAATTTAGAGGATAAAAGCTCTTTTTTTCTTTGAAACAATATCCTTCTCTTTTGAAATTTCTTCTTTTTCTTTCAAAACACAGTCTAATTTTGAAGACAAAGAATCATTTTTCATTTTCAATTGTAAACCTTTATTTTTCAACAATTTATATTTTGCAAGTAAATTCTCACAAAAACAATGCAAGCTCATCATTCAACATATGTGCATCCTCACTAGACATATTATCATTAGATGTACTTGCACAATCATCAATGTTGGATTCTTAATTTACCTCAAGGGAGTCATTCCCTTGGACCATGAAGGAAGCGTGATCGGAATCATCTTCACTAGATTCTCTCTCCAAATTGTTTGAATCTTGTCCTTCAAGAGAGATCAACGTGTTTCACACTACAAAAGCGGAATCACAATGAGAAATCATAGGAAAATGAGTATTGCTAAGTGTTTGCTTTAGTACAATCATGGCTTGTGCGTTAGTTTCTAAGTATTTGCCATTTTAATATATGATTTCTTAGTGGTGGTAAGATAAACATGTAATCCTAAGGCTTTAAAATATGAAGTCATTTTAAAATTTCACATGTTAATATTAGAAACATCAAAAATAGGTGAATCAAGATAATCTATGAGTGTGTGAAGCAAATATGAATATGTAAAGCAAATATGTGATTAGCAAATATAGGATCACTCCTAGGTTGTTAAACTAAATATCAGGAACACTATCTCTGATACCAATTGAAAGTAGACCTAGAGGGGGTGAATAGGTGTAGTGCTAATCTAATGGTCAATAATGCGGAATAAAAAACTTTTACACTACCATAATAGATGTCCAAAGAGTGAAGCCGAATTTCCAGTGAAAGGCTCTAGAACTTCTCCTCATGATTCTTCTAAATTAAGAGTTGAGGTGCTTCAATAGCTCTCTTTGAATGATACAAGTGTAAGCATAATATCTAGCATACATAGATGAACAATAATAGTAATGAGAGATAGCCAAATACAAACATAAGAATATGTTTCTAAGTTCGAGTACCAAGCTCTACGTTCCCGCCTTCACCGAATGAAGGTTTCTACTATCTCCATTAAGGACTCCACAAATAATATAAACCCAATCCTCTAAAGGAGAGGAGGCATAAACCCAAGGCACAAAGCCTATGCACAAAGTAATCACCTCTACACAAGAGGAAAAGCACAAAGCAAAAGAGTGGTTACAACATTAGGTGATCACAAAGATCATAAATAACACCTCTCACAATACAAGATCCTAAAGGGTAGATTTTGTAATGAATAGCTCAAGCTTGTGAGAAAACAAAGATTTTAGAAGTGAAGCACAAAAGAAAACACTTGAGAAAACTTCTTGAATGAAATGAAAATTTGAATTTTGAAACTAGAATTTCCCAAAACTTATTTTCTTTGATTTTTCAAAATTTGTAACAAATTAAAAAATGTAGATTTTAAGCACTAAAACTTGTTAAAAACTCTTTAGGAAATGAGCAAAAAAGATCTTGAAAACTGAGTAAAAATCCTCTTGAAAATCTTATCTTAAATCTGGCCAAAAACCCCTATATATAGGGCCAAAAAAAAACTAGTCGTTAGGCTCAAAACATAGGTCAGAAAGACCTGTCGATCGACTGGGCGGCCAACCGCCAATGATCATATTACCTTGGGGGTTGTCAGTCGACCGGCCGGTCGACCGATGAAACCTGAGAGTTCTATAGGGATGGTCAGTCGGCTGATTTTCTTACTCTCATTGGTTGTGCACGTTGATGCATATTGGACGACCGCTTGGTGAACCGGCTCTAGCTATCAATCGACCGTACAGTCGACAGACAGCAGCCCAATACCAATATTGAAGGGATTTTTAAATGACATTTTGAAACTCATTTGAATTCCAATAAATCTCAATAAATTTCACAAAAATAAGTTCATGTAAAAATAATATAACACAAATATGTGTGATTAAAAATCAACACATATTACAAACATGTGAAATATTTTGAGACATAAAAATTTAAGCTTAAAACAAAATCTGTATTTTTCTAAAAACCAAACTTCTAAAAGGAAATTTGATTTTTTTCAAAATTTGTATAATACAAAAACAAGTTATTTGAGCACATTTGAAGCACAATGTGTATGAATAGAATCCAATACACATAATAAATGATATAGACTTATTTTTATAATAAGCATCAAAATCAGTTTTGATAAATACAAAAGTTAAATACATGAACTAAATTCACCAAAATAAGTTACTTAAACATTTAATGTATATGGATGAAATACAATACAAGTATAAACTAACGTAAACTTGTTTTGATGAAATCTATTCATGAAACCGAAAAACGTATATTTGATAAACCGAAACTTAAAACACATAGAAATAAGTTTCTATAAATAATTGAAGCTCTAATATGTGTGGATGGGATCCAACACATATTCCAAACTATAAAACTTATTCTATTGCGATGAAAACTATATAAATATAAACTTGTGAAACCAAAATGTTTAACCGAAAATCAAAACTATTAATCTTAAAAGACAATATTTAAACTTTAAGCGTGTGTAAGCTTGAGAAATTCAAAACTAATCTATACCTTACATAAGATCTAAACTAACAAATACTAGACACAAGTCTTTTTATAGATCTTCTTCTCCAAGTAGACTTGATCCAATACACGATCCATGAGGTAGACTCTATCTCGAGTACTTGATGCGATCATGAAGCTTGAGCTCTTGAATCATCATGAGATAGTTTCAAAACTTGACTTCGCATCTTTTCGTTGAAGCTAAACATCAACTATGATCTAGATCAATATCTGAAACTTCATAAACACAAGATCATTAGTACCAGAACTACATAAGTTAGTCATTATTAAGACTAGAGTAATAGGCCTTCAGGCCAACAGGAATATATGGCAGAAGGGTCTCGAGCTACCACGTCATCATCTCTCACCACGAGGACCACCCATACTAAGAGCAATCGCAGGTGCGTCAGATCTGACCTCCGGAGTGATGAAAAACACTCCGAGAATTCTAACCAAAGCTCTGAAGGTCCCTCGCATCCAAGACATTGAGGAGATTTTCCGGAGGTGGATCGAGGAGACAAGTAAACAACTCTGAAAGGAGGCGGAGCCTTGCGGCCTGAGAGCCTCCGACTCACAACTTTCGGAGGAAATCACTTCTCACCGCTTTCCCAAAAAGTTCGTGATGCCGAGCGTCGAGTGCTACTCCGTGGTGATCGATCCCATCCAGCACCTCTACATGTACCAGGATAAGATGGTAGTGCACTCTCATGATAACCTCTTCTTGAGTCGTGTATTGCCATCCAGTCTCGAAGACGCTGCCTACGACTGGTTCTATTCTCTCCCGAGGTACTCACTTCGGAGCTTCAAAGTGGTGAAACAGGATTTTTATCACCAATACGCTTCCCAACATGTAGCTCAAGAAGAACAGCAATCACCTCCTCACAATCAAGATGAAGCCCGGAGAAAGCCTCAAATACTATATCAATTATTTTTTTAGAGTCAGATGGACTAGGTGTATAACTGCAATGATGACATTGTAGGTCACCTAGAGGGGGTGAATAGGTGACGTGCTAATCAAATGTCAAACAAATGCAGAATAAAAAACTATTTATGCAAACTATAACTATTACACTACACACAAAGTAAAACCAAAGAGTGAAACCGAATTCATGGTGGAGGGCCCTGGACTATTTTTTCAAGATTCCTCTAGATTAAGAGTTGAGGTGCTACTTTAGCTCTCTTGGTTTAATACTTGTGTGAGTACAAATACAATATCAAGCATATAAGGAATAGACAAGGAATACAGGCATGCAAGATATCAGATAATCCCAAGCATATAATAATTAAGCACAAGTATATCAAGCATATAAAGATATGAACAATATAAGCATGCAAGATATAAATATAAGTGAGAGTGAGAGAGAGATAAGCAATCGCAAATACGAGAGATTTGTTTCAAGGTTCGAGCACACTTTCTCTACGTCCCCTCCTTCAACACTATAAAGGATTTCCACTATAACGATCCTACAAGATCACTCGGTGCTGCAACACCTACAACAAGCTCCCTCAAGAACTCTTGGACCCGCAAGTCCCTCAGTTATTCCCGCAAAAACAACACACGCGAACCCGCAAACTCGCCGAAGCCGCAACCTCTACAACTCCTCAATACAATGGGTGGAACACTTGTGATCACTTCTCTTGATCACATAAACAAACTCTCACAAATAAGGATCCCTAGAGGATTTATATAGCAATGGAAAGCTCAAGCTTGTGTGAGAAAACTAGATAGATGTGGAGGTAAAAACTCAAGAAATTCTTTTGAAAACACAACAGAAAACACTCTTGAAAAACTTTATTTTGATATGGAAATGAAGCTCTAAAACTTGAAGAGAAACTCTATAAAAGTGCTCTTGAAAACACTTAAAAAATCTTACCCAAAACTGGCCAAAACAGCCCTTTAAATAAGGTTTCAGAAAACTAGTCATTGGGCTCAGTTTTCTGGCCAGATGACCTATCAGTCGACTGGCCGATCGACCAGCCAATGGTCATATTTCAGACCATTGGGGTTGCCGGTCGACCGCACCTAGGCCATTTCCCAAACGGTCGATCGATTAGTCGACCGTGGCCAAAACCAGAGAGCTGAGCTCTTTGATCGATAAGCCGCTCGGTCGACCGGGGCCAGATATAGAGAGAAACTTCTCTGGATTAGTCGACCGCACGGTCGACTGGCCCTAAGGCCATGGGCTTATGCACATCCTCTGCACGTCGGTCGACCACTCAGTCGACCGAACCCTGGTTCGGTCGACCCCCAGTAGCCCAAATCAGGGTTTTAGAGATAGGAAATTTGGATTCTAATAAATCCCATAAATTCCATAAAAATAGGCTCATTGAAATATTTTGAAGTACAAATATTTGTGATAAAAAATCAACACATATTACAAATAATTTGAACTAATTTTGCGATATAGAAGTTAAAGCTTGAACTAAAAACCGTATTTTTCGAAAACTTAAACTTTGAAATGAAGAATCAATTTGTTCAAAACTTGTACAAATACAAAAAACAAGAAATTTAAACACATTTGATGTATAGTGTGTATGGAAATGATCCAATACACATAGAAGATGAAATAAACTTGTTTTTGACAATAAGCACAAAATAAGTTTTGATAAATACAAAACTTGAACCACATGATATAAACTCATCAAAAGAAGGTTTTCTAAACATGTAAGAACCAACAATGTACATGGATAAAATCTAACACACATATAAACCATGTAAACTTATTTTGATGAAATCTATTAATGAAACTGAAAAGTATATTCTTTGAAGCTCAAAATCAAAACCAAAGCTAAAACTATTTCTCATGAAAATTGTATGTAAATTTTGTGTGTATGTATAAATAAGCTTGAGCAATCCACAACTAATCTATCCTTTATATTTTATCTAAAAGCAAAAATCTTAAACTTACAAACATGGACACAAGTCTTCTTGAAAATCTTCTCTTGAAAATCTTCTCTTCATCTTGACTTGATCGAAACATGATCCATGAGCTAGACTCCTCTTTGAGTACTTGATGCGATCTTAAAGCACGAGCTCTTGAATCAACATGTGTTAGCTTTAAAACTTGACTTCGAATCTTTTGTTGAAGCTAAACACCTACTACGATCTTGATTGAATATCTGAAACTTATTAAATACAAGATCATTAGTACTATAACTACATGAGTTAATCATCATCAAAACTAGAGTGATGGGCCTTTGGGCTAACAGACATGACTGCCGCGATGTTCGTCAATGGGTTGTAAGTCACCCATTCCTTCTGTAAGCACTTGGTGAAGTACAAAAATCACCAGGATGAGGGACATCCTCTCTCGAGCTCAGAAATATATCTAGATCGAGGATGCTACCCGAAATGCTGCCGATCGCTCTTCCAAATGGGAGGGTAAGGGGGAGAATTCGAGGCCATAATTTGCCTTCCCATAGAAGAATCAGAATGGAGCTTCTAGAACCATCAATAAACAGCCCCCATGAAACCCTGCTAAGGCCAATGGAGAGAAAGCTGACTTTACTCCATTCATAATCTCTGTGGACTACGTCTTTAATGCCATCAAAGAAGAAGACTAGGTGACGCTCCTGAGGCCACTCCCACCTAACCCGAAGGGGCTTGGAGCCAGAGAATACTGCACTTTCCATGATGGAATGGGACATCATACCTTTCCAGAGACAACTTCAAGAGCTGGTAAACAGAGGGTATCTCAAGGAGTTTATTCTCAACCCTGGACAAGCCTCAGAGACCAAAGTACAGAAGGAGGTGAATCAGACTTCGCATCAAGAAAGTCAGGTTAACTAGGCTCTCCTCTAGTATCAGGAAATAAATACCATCTTTAGCGCTTCCAAATAGAAGGCAATACACCTTAGTCGTTCAAGATGGAAAGACGCCCAGAAAGCAATGAAACTCTTTTCATTTGAAATAATATTGCATGTTCTTATTACATTCAATGAAAAACTTTACAGTTGTACACCACCTCTTTCCCTATGATCAGCTCAGACCTATATGGAGTCACTCCTAAATGACGGAAGAGCTCCCGATGGTCGCTATCTATACCGAGTCACTCCTAAATGACGGAAGAGCTCCCGATGGTCGCTATCTATACCGAGTCACTCCTAAATGACGGAAGCACTCTTGACATTCACTCCTGAAATCACCTAGACGGGGTAATAGATGATGTCTAAGAATAATGGCAAACAATATGGAATTGAAACAACTAAGCTAACTAGCAAATCAACACTAACAAGAGCAATACAATAATCTCATGCAAGGATCAGTATGATGAAATTGAAACTGGATTTTCAAAATGACATGATTCTTGGGTCCAATCAGTAGAGTTAGGGATATAAGGATCGGTCAAAGGTCTACAAGAAAGACTTTCCTCGCTCTCATTGATCAATTCACTCATTAGTGAGTCTAACCTACTGATAGGCCTTGGAACAGAATTTTGAGTCTGAATCATGTCTTCCATACTTTTTCCAATTGGTTCTTCTTGAAAAGATGAGTATGAAAGTTGATTTTAGAAATTATGGTGAAATTGCGAGTCCATCAGATTTTGCGGTTACTGCTCGGACTCACGCAAGGGTTCCATACTCAAGTCCAGTATTGATAGTTGTCCATTTTGAATCAGTGAGACTGAAAAAGATGAGTAGGACTTTTGAAAATTTGGCTGAGATGATGAGTCCAATATATTTTAAAAATCGTTGCAATTTTTCATAAAAGACTTCCAAACGCTCTTCTAGCTTAGATTCTTCTTCAATTGGATGTTCTAGAAAAGGAATATATGGAGTTTGATTTGGGAAGGATTGTGAATTGAGCAAATCTTGAATTTGTTGTTGGGACTCAAGCATGGCTTCCATACTCCTTTCCAAATTGGACTTTTCCTCAGTTGGTGGAACAAAAAAAGGAGGATATGAAGCAGTAATGGGGAATGAATATTGTGAAAATTGTGGACAAGATGGTTGAAAATTTGACTCGGGGGAGGTGAATCCACATTGACTCTGTGAAGAGTTGAAATTATTTTGAAAATTATGGTCATAAGATTGGGGATACGGGTCATACTGAGTCGGATAATCCCAACCCTGCATATATGGTTGGTTCATATTGTACATAGCCGGGTTGGAGTTATCCGAGTCAAATGAGATCGGGGTGAAATATGGATTCATATTATGATTGAAAGAATTATTTTTATTAAAATCTATTTCACAACTTATAAAAAAGAAAACAAACAAACAAACAAAGAAAAAGAAAAAGAAAACAGCTTATGCTAGGGTTGACTTAGACCTAGACGACTCCTAACTGATTAGACTGTCCAGAGGGTATATTGTCAGAATCTGACCACGAGTTAATCGGCCAGGTGTTTGCAGAGGGAAAATCTCGCGTAAAGTTTCCTTGAATCAATTGAAAGTTTACAACGGATTAATACTCTGATTACAAGGGAGGGAGGATGTTGAGTCTTGAATCTTCCCTTTATTTAGTGCTGGGTTCTTCAAGTGGTGGTGGAGAGTGAATCTTTTTCTCCGTTGACCGGATGACCATCGGAATCGTCAGGGATCTTCTCTTTGGGTGGTAGAAGGAGTAACACAGCTCTGTCTACTAAAACTCTCGAAGAGGAGGTAGGCAAAAGGCAACTCGTATGCAGCGAGCTTGTGGAAGAGTTTGAGCTCTCTTTCTCTCCTGTCTCTTGATCGGCCGATTGTATATTCCTCCCTCTCTCTGTGTGTTCTTCTTCTTCGTCCGTCTGTCTCTTTTTTGTCCCTCCGTGTCTCCTCATAGCGGCGGGGCTATTTATAGAGGTTCCAGGGGTGATCGTGCCCCCTAAAAACGCTCCACAATGAGGGGCTGACCTCCCCGCTATGTGGGCGGCGACTGGCCCCATAACCAGGGTGGTTATAACCGAGACGTGGGCCTTGGACCCTAACGTCTTGGGGTTGAGACGCGGGTGTCGAGCCCACGCGCCTTGGGGTTGAGACGCAGGTGTTGAGCCCACGCGCCTTGATGCTGAGACGCGGGTGTCGAGCCCACGCGCCTTGATGCTGAGACGCGGGTGTCGAGCCCACCGCCTTGATGCTGAGACGCGGGTGTCGAGCCCACGCGCCTTGATGCTGAGACGCGGGTGTCGAGCCCACGCGCCTTGATGCTGAGACGCGGGTGGCCATCATTAGCCCTGCGTCTAGAACTTGGAACTCTGCTTTTTAATGGCTTGTCTTCTAGTGATTTTTAGACAGCCTACAGAACCCCCTCCAAAGTTTTCGATATTCCGCAGTTAACTGGGACGGATTTCAAAATACTTTGGACTCTAGCTGAATTCACCTCTATGACTGGACTGTTAATGCTCCGGGTTTGATCTTATCTGGAGTTGGTCTTCGTGAGTGTACTGTTGAACTCTTTGAGGCCACCAGAGTTGATCGTGTTGTGTGTCTAGATACACAGTCTAAACCTCCCCGATTGCTTTTAGTCTGTCATGGACGTGCTTTAAGCCAGGAGTGGACGATCGTCTGCTTACGCCAGTGTACTGTTAAAACTGATTTGCAGAAGCAAGGACTGAACGCCAGTTCTTTTTGAAGAGCAGAGATAGTGCTGCTTTAAAGACGCGATGCTAGGCCAGATTGGAAGGACGCGAACTTTGGAGAGACGCATCCTTTAGAGTAAGGACGCGACTTTCTGGACGCGACTATGGTTGTGCTAACGGGGCACGTCCATCAAAGAGGCACGCCTGTTGAGTGCGAATCCATGCCATGTCATGAGTGCACCGCCACTTGTTCTGGGGAACGTCGGGACATCACCTTTTGGCGCACGGACTTCCTGGTTCATTAAATGATCTGTTCCACGCGTCAAGCGATGACTCGCTGTAGAGCTAATCGAGCCACGCGCCGCGTATCTTTGCAAATCTTTGTGCCTATAAATGGCAACAGTCAGAGAGATATCTCTTCTTCTCCGAGCGCATCTGTTAGGGTTTTTTAGAAAAAGGATTTTTGTTCATCACCTTCCATTTCTCCTTCATCGGATTCTTGATCACCAATGGCACCCAAGGCCAAGCCAACCGCATCATCCTCAAAGGCGGCCGTCGCCGAGGCCTAGAGGGGCGGTTCCTCCGCACGGGAAGTCCTCTTCCCAGGTATAATGCCGCTTAGGCTTAACCTTCACCATTAATGGTGGAAGTTCATGGAACCCCTAAAAAAACTCTTTTTTTTAGGAGAACCGTCAACACAGAATATAAACCGTGTTTGATTCTCAGACGCGGTCTCAGACGCGGTCTTTGAGTTGATAACCAAGGCGCGGGTTTGATGACCCGGTGCCAGTGAGCCCTGCATTTCGGATTCTTCACTTAGAATATTTCTAATTATGAAGGGTTCGGACGCGGACTTGATCCTTGCGTTCTATGACATCAGGTGCTGATTTTTTATGAATCTTGCACCTGAGCCCAAGTACTTAGAGATTTTTCATAAGTCTTGGTTTTCAAAACGCGGGTTTGATCCTGCGGGCCTCACATCTGGACGCGGATTTGCAGGTCTGGATGCGGATTTTGATAATTCATGCGTCCAGTGTCTCTCCTGCGTCTGGACGCGGATTCTCAAGTCTAGACGGGAATTTTAATAATTTCTGCGTCCAGCATCTTTTCTGCGTCCAGTGTCTCTTCTGTGTCTGGACTATAGACACTTAACACAATTTTTTTTGATAAGATGTCTGATCAAGTGTCTTTTTCTTTTGCAGTGCTACACTCTTCTGCCCCACTCTCCAAGAAGCGCCACTTTGGGCACGTAGGTGGCCCTGACCGTGATTTAATATTTGCGCTGCAAAGGACTGTACCTGTGACTGCTGACAGGTCGCAGGAGCGCAAGAAAAGGCTCTCTAATGTTGACATGACAACTTTTTGGGAGCTTATGACTGACGCAGCATTCACAACGGATGCTCGTATTCCGCTGGAGAAGCCTGCCTTCTTCTTTGGAGACCATGTCGGCGATGGCGGCTATTCCATGTATGACGGAACTTATAAATGGCTCCGCCAGATAGGGGGTAGAAGATTCTTTCTTCCGGACATGGAGAGGATGTACCCGCTGTCTTATCTCCAGCACACGTCCATCCCTCGGAAGATGAAATGGGACCTTTCCCGATATGTCCCTGAGATTACCCTCGGTGACTTAGGCTCCAAAAGGGTATACCGTCATGATAGTCATGATAGGGCGGTTCTCGGCCTGTTCCCCGGGTCGCTTAGGACTGAGCCCCCAGTTGGAGAAACACCAAAACTTGGCACCACTTTCCTCAACGCGTTCATGAAAGTGGAGGGTGATTTTTCGGTTGAGTTTCGTGCGCCCGGGTGGATCCACTCCACTGAGAAGTATTGGTAGTACAGGATGGTGAGCTTCGTCCTTGCCGACCTTAGAGGCTTGTTGGAGCAAACGGATTTGTACCAAGCAGTCAGGGCCGTAAAATATGGTATCCCATCGAGCCCTCAAAACTTCTTTGGGATCCTAGAGCGTTACAATCCTCTGACGGGGACATTCTTCACTCCGGTCGGAGAGATGGGCCTTGCCCTGCACGAGTTGCATGAGGTCTCGGGGCTGGCCACAGGGGATTCTCCCTATGAGGAATATGTCCCGACCACTGAGGAGCTCAACCTTATGAAGAAAGGGTCTCCTCAAGTGTACGAGACTTATTGGGAGGTGTTATGTCACTTCCACATTTGTGGTCAGGTAACCTCTTGGAGGTCGGGAGGAGTCAAGCAGCTGTCTTGGGCCAGCTACTTATTTAACGGTGTCAACAAGAAAGACCATCCGGTAACCCGACTGGCTCCCAGCTCCGACAAGGAGATTGACGACAGGATTAAGGCTTCTGAAGGCTTCTACACCACGGTCTCGAACGAGGATGTTTTCGAACCTGACATGGTTTTCGAAAGCTTCCATCATCAAGCCCGGATCCCCATCTCCGATCGAGCACTGTTGGCGGGTTTCTTAATGCTGTGGTTGAAGCGCTGTGTGGTGCCAACGCTGCCACATGAAGTCATTGTTGCCGACGTAGTGTACCCGGCGGTGCTCCTGGCCTATGGCAGTCCCATAGCCCTTCTCCCAGCCATGGCGGCTGGCATTCAAAGTGGGTTGCGGGCGTTAACCCAGACTTTCTACGAGGTAGGGAAGGCTTTCGACTCCCATGGCAAGCCGGTTGTTGCCTCAGAGGGGAAGCCGACGGTGAAGCGCCCCAACCCTCGGGTCGAGCTGCCCTACACGTACTTGATGGCTTGGTACGTGATGCACTGCCCCTCTCTGATGACGCCAGTGCCTTGGAGTGAGGGTTTTGTCCCCTTTGTACAGCGGCTGGAGGGTTCTAACTGGTGTAATACTTACATGTATTACGTTCGAAAGTGCATTCTGTCTGCTTCGAACTACCAGCTTAACCGCTGCTTCCCCGAGATTCCTGGTGCATCTTTCGGGGAACTATATACTGACTCCGCAGGCCAAGATGATTTCACTAGGCTGTCTACGGGGATCTTCTGGTGGTTGATTAACATCCGGCCTGGGTATGTGCTTTTCCGGCAAGGGACTTCATGCACGATCGAGCCATATATGCCGAATCGCTTCGCCCGGCAGTTCGGATATGATCAACTCTACGTTGGCAACCCCAATGCTCGACTCGCCTTCAGTGGGAACTTGTTCGAAGGTGCTCGGGCTTGGTACTATAGCGTGGCCGGAGGGACGGAAGCAACTTTCCGTCTACCTATTAAGGAGCCAAAGGGCCGCACAAGCTTCAGCTTCTGCACCTGGTACTTTCAGGTCAACCAGACACCATCCTTTATTCCGGAGTATTCATGCATTGAGAGTATCAATGCAAATTTCGAAGCAAGGTCGGGGTCCGGTAAACGCTCGCGAGGCGTCGAGCAGTATCTGAAGGCTCTGAGGGAAGTCAGGAGAGGGTCGAGGGAGGAGCCACGAGCAACAAAGGCTCGACAAGTGGTGAGTAAGCGTGCTCGAGGCTCTACTTCCACTGCTGATCCTGCCCCAAAGAGGGTCCGGAGAGACTTGACGGCCGAAGTTTCTCTATCCGAAGACATCCCTGCTGGTGTTGAGGAACCGAGGGAAGAAGAGGCGGATGAGGATGATGCCCCCTTAGTCCCTGCTCGCAGGCTTCGCAGCAGGGGCCCTAGGATTGTGGAGGAAGCGGAGCCTGCTGACGAACCGACCGCTGCTCACGAGGCCGAGCAGTTCGAAGTCGACATCATGATCGGAGGTGGTGTTGAGATTCCGGGGGTCTCATCTCATCCCGGGTTTTCCTCAGCTCACGAAAGGAGAGACGAGGCACGGCAACCGGAGGTCGACATCATGAGTGATGTTGAGATTGTAGGAGTCTCAGCTCAGCCCGGGTCTTCCCCTGCTCATGAAAGGAGAGATGAGTCACAGCAACCTGGGTCTCCAAGTGTGTTCATCTCCAGTCCTCGGACAGTTGACCCCAGCCCTACCACTGGGGTAATTGGTGGCAAGGCTCCGGCTACCGAGGCCTCTCGCGTTGAACTGTCGTCTTCCTTATCCGCAGAAGAAAGCAATTTTGAGGATGAGGTCGACTTTGGTGACGAACCCGCTCCTCTTGATCCGAGTAAATTCTCACACATCTCGGAGGAGGAAATACATGGGTGCGAGCCGTTGACGGCATCACCACTGGCGGCAGTTACTCCCGCTGAAGGTACTCTTTTCACCTTCTGACTTGATCTCCCTTTTCATTTTGAAGAGGTGGTTTTAACATTCTCCTTTTTTGCTGCAGGGTTGGCCGAGGATATTGAGGCTGCAACCTCCTCGCATACCGAGGAGATGGTGCAAGAGTTGACCCAGCAAAAAGGAGTTGAGGCTCCAGCCGCCGAGATGCCTCCAGAGAAGGCAACTACTGAAATCGGGGAGACTACCACTCTGCAGGACGAGGAGGCAACCACTGAGGCCAGGGAGACTTCTACTCTGCAGGATTCGTCCAAGAATTCAACATCTCCGGACCTCCAACTTGGTAAGGAAGTTTTGATGTCTTGAATGTTTCTCTTCTCACCATTGTAGCTAATGTTGAGATAATTTGCAGAGAGAACAGGGGGGGCTCAGGTGGAGAGTTTGATGGTCAGTGCCCCTCCGGAAGGCCACACAGCTCAAGCCTCGGCCGAGGTTTCTGAGGAGGTCGAGCTTACTACTCTGTCATCAGCTGTGGAGGTTCCTACAGAGGTAGCACCCCCAGAAGCGCTAGTGGCTACTCTTGCTCCTGCCGTACCGATGGTCAGCCCGACTCTTGCGCGAGAAGAGCCGACTTACATCCCTCACCTCGTGATAGAAAGGGGGTCGGGGAGCACCTCGGGCGATGATACTATGGAGTTCCTGACACGCAAAATGGTGCAGCAGTTCTTTGACGCGATGCGATCATGCATCGATTTCATCCTGTCTGGGGGTAGCTCCTTCGAATTCGCCCGGATGTTTCTCGGAAACTTGGCCGAGAACATCAAGTTGGCCGGAGGCCCTTCGCTAGCCCAGGCGTGTCTACTGGTGGTGGAGCAGCTGGGACAAGACCTGAGAGAGCTTCAATCCCTGGAGGATGCCGGCTCATTCCACGAAGCCCAGGAAACTCTAAATAGGCTCCTTGCTGCTCAAGAGCAAGAGTGAAGAGAGGTGGAGGAGCAGATAACCGATAACACTCGTCTTCTTGAAGGTTTCCAGGCTGATCATCAAAGGCTAGCGATTGAGTCCAAGGAATCTATCATGATCATACAGGCTGCAAAGCAGGCTATCCTTGACTCTCGGGCTGCTATAGCCAGGGCTGAGGCCATGATTGTTTTTAATGAACAGAAGCTTGCTACCTCTGAAAAGAGGCTAGCGGAGTTGGAGGCTGCCAAGGCACAAGTTGAAGCAAACCTCTCTGTTCGTTCATCCAAGTTGGAATCCCTCCGAGTACAAGCGCAGAGATTTTTATCTGAGGCGGATCTGCGGGCCCAAGCTCTCATGGAGGCTGAGAAGGCGCGTCAACATAAGATACATCGCCTTAGAGAGCAAATCCATTCCTTGGCGAACCAGGACTTGTAGCCTTCTCTTCTTTTCTCTTTTTTTTTTAAAAAAAAAAGGAAAAGGGCACTCTATTTACCCAAAGTGTTTGTATCTACTTTTATCATTTTTTTGAATAATAAAAGTCTTTGGAGTTCTTATTCCATCTTTATTGCCTTACTGTAGATGAATTCAACTTCTCAAGTCTTCTTGATGAGACGCGACATTGATTCATAGGAACCGAGATAGAACAAAGTTTTTCTGATGAGACGCGGCATCAAATCATAGAGAGAGACGCGGTCATCAGTTCATAGGAACTTAGGCAGAATTAAGTCCTTTTGATGAGATGCGGCGTCAATTCACAGAGAGAAACGCAGGCTTAATTGGCGCGAATCTGTCCTGCTAATGAAGACGCGGTTCAAGTGGACGCGAAGGACGCAATTTTTGAGTGTGACTCACTGGTCGCAGTCCTTAAGGATGCAGCGCTGGGTCTTTTGACTAGGTGCAAAAAACCCATCACTACCCATGCAGACGCAGCTCCTCTGATGAAGACGCGGTTTGAGCGGACGCGAGGGACGCAGCCTTGCGTATTTTCTGACTAATCCCACAATGGCCTAAGTCATTTGCTGAGTTAAGTGCTTTCCCTTAAAATGGGCCCCGTTTGCTGAAGGGACGCAACTTTGGGTCACGCGGACATTCCTCTGGAATGCAGGTAGACGTCATTCAGTCTGAAAAGGGGACGCGGATTCCTGGACGCGGCTTTCTTATCTGCGTTAAATGCAGCCTGACTTAAAGATTTCATGAGATCTTTGAACGTCAAGTCTTCACTGACGATTGGGAAACCGGGTCGTCCGTTGTTTCCTGAAGCGGTTTGTCCACGCGTCAGTTCTTCATTGGGCTTAGTCGTTAATGCCTTTTAATGCAAAACCGGCGCTGGCGGTTTGAGACCAGCGTCTGCGACGCTTCCCGAAGCAACGTTCCACGCGTCAGACTCCTATTGGACTTTGACGGTCGTGCGGTCATTAAGGCCGACGGTTTTGATTAATGAACCATTAATGACAGTTATTAGGGGCTGCCTATAAATAGGGGTTCCTTCTCTCCCTTTAACAGTCCATACTGTGTTCTTTTTGAGAGCGAGTACTCTGAGAGTTTCTATCTTCTCCCTTCGAGGACTTCACCAGGGGTTTGCCTCCATGGATGAAGATGACCCAGAGCTTTCATGCTTCTGTTTGGTCTCTTCAGAAGATTACCACTGTCAAGTGATTTCAATAACAGAAAGCGTCTCTCTGAACTCCTTTTATGTCTGCGCTTCGATGCAGAGAGTTACACTCTTAATAGAGGCCTCTGCGGGTACGCCGTTCTGATTTGCCATGACCTTTTTAGTCCCAACCAATTTTGAATTTTAGTATATCTCTTAGAGAGATATCATCTGGACTTTCTTGCGAAGTCGTGGTTGGTGCATTCCTCTTCTGGAATTTGCGCCATCGACTTGAACGTCTCGGGACGCGAGCACAGAAGTCTTTGGCACTTGGCGCTGGCTTTGCTCATGAAGCTCGCGTTTTAAGGCCACTGACTTGGATGAATTTCAACTCGGGTTGAAGGTTTCAGACCCGAATCTTGCAACTCCTGTTCATTCAACAGGGAGATGGCAATTTTTGGCGTCTGATTCTCTTCGCGCCTGGTGTGTTAGACGCGGATGCAGAAAATTGGACTGCGTTTGAATTCTGTGTGTATCACAGTCTTGCTCGCGTCTGTTTCTGCCACCGCAGAAGTTTGACTCACTGCGTGGGTCATTCCTGCGTCTGCAGTCTTCAGCACTAACCGCGTTTGTGACTTAGTCTTCTTCTGTCAAAGTGTACTAAGTTCTGAATTGTCTAATTCCCTTGTTTATTCCTTGCAGGTAGGCTTGATCGTCCTTTTTCAGGTTCGCTGGGCCCCTGGAAGAATATTTCGGCCGGCGAACTTGTTCGATGTTTGTCCACAAGGGAATATATTATGGTCCTCGTCGTCCACAAGGGAATATATTATGTCCCTGACGGGGACTCAACCCTCGCCAAGGTCTCTTCAGATCCAATGCACCAGTCATGCCTGCTGGCAAGGGATGGTCAGGGTGAGTATGGCGGCGAGGGGGTCACGGTGGGTATGGTGGCAGATAGCATCCCCTTCCTCTCTCACCCCAGAAGTGACATCGAGGACTCTCCATGTCTGCTGGATGGCCTGCTGGGGAAAGAGATGTTCATGAACAAAGGGTTGCAAGGCTTTCTGCTGCCACCGGACCTCAAGAACACCATTGCTCTTAGCTTAGTCAGCTAGGGCTCTTTCGATGTTTACATCATGCATCGTGGTGCAACAAGTTTCTGATCGTTGCCACAATGTCTGATTCTATTTTGGCGCCCCTCCAAACATCTTGCACTTGGAATCAGATGCGGCTTCAAGGAGTGAGTACGGCCTCTGAGAGAGAGAGAGGGACTTCTTTGTACTCCTTAAATGTAACACTCAATCTTACTGTATAAGAGAGCGTTTTGTATCACTTTCATGTATCACTTTCATATGCCTGGATATAAATAAAAGTGACATTTTTCTTTTTGTCTCTTCTATTGTCTTGAACCTTTTGTCTTCAGTTAGACACATAGAAGCAGAAAATCTTTGACTTCGTCAAAATTATGATGATAATCTTAATAAGTCAAATTTTGTAGGGAAAGATCCTATTTTAGGAACTTTCACAATACTGTCAGAGGTGTAATATTAACTTGACAGGGATGAATAATGTTTGGTGGACCTGTCAATCTATAAAGGAGAATGACAAGTGAAACTCGTACCCCCAGGGAAAATGGGCCTTTATCAAGGTTTAGGATTCACTTGATTAAGTTTAGCTGGGGAGTTGAAGGAAAACACTGTTAATGGTGTAGTATTAACCTAACAATGTTTTTAGGTAGACTTGTTATTCTGTTGAAGAGAGTAACAAGTGAGACTAGACTCGCAGGGAATCTAGGAAAATCTTTACCGTTAGAGGTGTGATATTAACTTAACGGGTTGAAAGTAGTCTCGTCAGAAGTGTGATGTTAACTCGACAAGAATGTGAATCAGAGGTGTGATATTAACTTGACTCAGAAGCATTTCAGCTTTCGTTTGGGAAAACTGAAAGTGTCACTGACATAGGTGTGATTTTTAACTTGCCAGTGAAGGTAATGCTAGAGGTGTAATGTGGAACTTAGCATTGGTCATCTCAACTCCTTTACGGAAGTTCGAGGGAAATTCATTGTCATAGGTGTATTGTTGAACTTTAACAATGACTTAGATGCTAGAGGTGTAGTGTTAAACTTAGCATCGTTCATTTCAGCTTCGATACGGAAGTCTGAAGGAAAGTGACTGTTAGAGGTGTAATATTAACTTGACAGCAACTTGATTACTGTTAGAAGTGTAATGTTGAACTTAACAGTAATTTGTCAGAGGTGTAATATTAACTTGACAAGAATTAATTTGCGATACGAGCAATTTTGAGGACCTGTCATTCTATTGATGAGAATTGACAAGTGGAGTTTGGAATGTCAGAGGTATAGTGTTAACTTGAAAACAACTGTATTTTGTAGACCTACCATTCTGTGGATGAGAATTGGTAAGGGATTTTGGAGGGGAGAGTGGAACTAAGTCCACTTAGGATTTTTAGCAAACCCTCAGCTATCAACGGATTTGAGGTGCCTTTACCAACTACCATTTGAGTTGGGCTAGCCATGCTATTCCCCTCAACATGATGAGTTATCGAAGACTTATGTTGGGCTTAGAAGCCAACATTTTCCTCTATCCTTAGCCGTCGGAGGCGTTGGATCAAATGGGAACGTGTCCCTTAGGATTTTTAGCAAATCCTCAGCTGTCAACGGGTTTGAGGTGCCTTTACCAACTACCGTTTGAGTTGGGCTAGCCATGCTATTCCCCTCAGCATAGTGAGTTGTCGAAGACTTATGTTGGGCTTAGAAGCCAACATTTTCCTCTATCCTTAGCCGTCGGAGGCGTTGGATATTAATGAAGAAGCTCTTCTTGTTTTGATCAGAGGTGTATTTTTAACTTGATCAGAGGAGGAGTACTATTAAGGATAGTACTTCTTCAAGAATCTGCCATTGATCGGCATCATGAGCGTATCGCCATTTGAGGTTATGAGGCGATATGATCCATTTGAGTAGACTGACTCTACTACGAATGGTCCTTCCCATTTGGGCTGAAATTTTCCTTTTGTCTTGTGCGTCATCACCATGGGTCTTCTGACGGCTAAGACTAGATCGCCCTTCTTGAAAGTTTGCACTTTAACTTTCTTGTTGAAGGCTCTGGTAATTCGGGCTTGGTAGAGCTCGATTTGCTGTTGGGCCTACAGACGCTTATCGTCTAAGGCTTCCAATTCTTGGAGTCGCTGTCGATGCTTCTCCTCGGTTGTCATCTCCGCTGTCAAGGCGACGCGTAGAGATGGAATTTGGATCTCTAGTGGAAGCACGGCTTCACACCCATAGACCAAAGAAAATGGCGTGGCTTTAGTTGGGGTTCGCACAGTTGTGCGGTAAGCCCATAAGCATTCACCCAACTTGTCGTCCCAGTCTCGTTGACTTTTCGAGACGAACTTCTTGAGAAGCTTGCCAATAGTCTTGTTGAAATCTTCTGCGAGGCCGTTAGCAGCAGGATAGTATGCCGTTGAGGACACACTCTGGATTCTAAACTTAGCGCAGAATCTCTGGAACGCCTGGCTGATGAACTGGGGCCCATTGTCATGGACAATTCGCCGAGGTACACCGAAACGGTAAATAACGTGATGTTTCACAAACTTGATCACGTTAGACGATTTTACCTCCTTCAGAGGAATAGCTTCGGCCCATTTAGAGAAATAATCGGTTATTGCCAAAATAAACCGATGTCCTTTTGATGATGGTGGGCTGATAGGGCCAACCACGTCCATTCCCCACATTTCAAATGGCCAGGTAGAGGTCGTAGAGTGGAGGTACCCTGGTGCTTGATGGATGAAATCGTCGTGCACTTGGCAGGCATGACATCTTTTGGCATAGGTGACGGCGTCGGCAATCATCTTGGGCCAATAGTAACCCAATCTTTGGAGTCGATGTGCCAATTTTGGGTCGGGTTGATGGGCTCCACACATGCCGTCGTGGGCTTCTTTCAATACCTCTTGAGCCTCCTTTGGTGAGAGGCACCGGAGCAAGACCCCGTCATGCGATCGACGATACAATGTTCGTGTAATCGCATTGTAGTAAAATTTAGGGGCTTTCCTTCGAATGGCAGCCGCTTGTTTGGCGTCCTCAGGCAGGATGCCATACAAGACATAGTCGATATAGGGGAATCGCCAGTCTTTAAGCTCTGGCCCGGTTGACAATTCCAGCGCTTCTTTGCCTTGATACTCTCCCTTTGACTCCTGATAGTGCTTGAGAGCAATTCTCGGGCAATACAGGTCGTGGCTGTAGACGAATATCTTCTCCATTGCTCCAGCTGGAAGAGCTAAGGAT
This sequence comes from Agave tequilana, assembly GCA_038442645.1. Taxonomy (NCBI): domain Eukaryota; kingdom Viridiplantae; phylum Streptophyta; class Magnoliopsida; order Asparagales; family Asparagaceae; genus Agave; species Agave tequilana. The sequence continues at coordinate 71,468 of JAVJIF010031071.1, forward strand.
GCAGCGAGGGATGCCAGTGCATCTGCATGCGCATTTTGCCTGCGCGGTACATGATCGATGTAGAAGTTTGTGAACCTCTCGGCCATGGGGATAGTTGCGTTGTAGTAGGGTACTAGGTCCTCATGTCTGACTTCGTACTCCCCGCGAACTTGGCTGACAATGAGTTTAGAATCACCGTATGCCTCGAGATTTTTAACGCCAATCTCATCGGCGAATTGCATCCCAATCAAGAGAGCGTTATACTTCGCTACATTGTTGGAACAAGGCTCAGTTAATGAGACAGCTCGAGGAATCACATAGTTCTGTGGCGAGACGAGTACTACTCCTACCCCCGCTACGATGTGTCCTTTTGGGCTTGTTCTGGATGCACCGTCAAAGAAAAGCTGCCACACTTGACTTTCAAACGATGTCTGAGTTAGGCAGGCTTCAGCGACCTCATCTGGGAGATCCTCGTAGACTTTGGCTGCCCTTGGATCTGGGTGCTCAGCTAAGAAATCTGCCACCGCTTGTCCTTTAATGGCCTTCTGTGGTAAAAAGTGCATTTCATATTGAGATAGCAATATGGCCCATTTTGCCAATCGGCCATTTAGCGATGAAGGTTTTGTCATGAGTAACCTCAAGGGGTTGACTTTTGATATGACATTTATAGTTTGGCCTACCAGATAGTGTCGCATTTTCTGAATGGCGAACACTAATGCCAAACATTCCTTCTCGATCGGGTTGTACCGATGTTCGGCTCCGATCATTGTTCTACTCAAATAGTAGATTGCTTGTTCTCGTCCTTGATCATCATTCTGAGCTAGTAGAGCTCCCAAAGAATGATCCATTGCTCGAACGTACACCCGGAAAGGCTTTCCGGATACCGGAGCTGCAAGGACTGGTGGTTGAGTGAGGTATTGCTTAATTTCCTCAAATGCTTGTTGGCAAGCGTCGTCCCAAATGAACGAGACACCCTTCTTCATCAGCTGAGCGAAGGGTTGGCATCTTCCGGAAAGGTTTGAGATGAACCTACGGATGTACGCCAATCGTCCTTGCAATCCCCTGAGCTCCTTGAGGCTTCTCGGGGGTTGCATCTCCTGGATAGCGCGGATCTTTTCCGGGTCCAAATGGATTCCTGTGAAAGTTACAACAAATCCTAGGAATTTGCCACTGGCCACCCCCAGGAAGGATTTGGTAGGGTTCATCTTCAACTGATGGGCCCGCATGATGTCGAAGACAACCTTTAGGTCAGCTATGTGATCAACTTTAGCGCGGCTTTTTACCGCGATGTCGTCAACATAACACTCCACCGTTTTGCGTATTTGCTGATGGAAAATGGCATTCATGGCCCTTTGATATGTTGCCCCTGCATTCTTCAGTCCGAAGGGCATGACGGTGTAGCAATATACCCCTAGAGGTGTCCTGAAGGAGGTATGCTTTTCATCATCAGGATACATTTTAATTTGATTGTATCCTGAGAATCCATCCATGAAGGACATTCGTTCGAATCCACAAGTATTGTCAATCATGACATCTGTGATTGGCAATGGGAATTCATCTTTGGGACAGGCCTCGTTCAGATCACGAAAATCGATGCAGATCCGGATCTTCCCGTTCTTCTTGGCAACTGGGACAATGTTGGCTACCCAGTCGGGATGTTGTTCTTCCCTGATGAAGCCAGAATCAATAAGTTTTCTGACTTCTGATTGAATTGCCTCCATTATTTCTGGACAGAACCGTCGCTGCTGTTGTTTGACAGGTTTTGCGTCCGGATTGATGTTGAGGCGGTGCATAGCCACTTGAGGATCAAGTCCAGGCATGTCCTCGTAATTCCAGGCGAAGACGTCTATATACTCTTGTACAAGAGATATTAGATCCTTCTTCTCCGAAGGCGACAGGCCGTCACTTATGAAGATGGGCTTAGGATTGGCCTCGTCTCCTTGATTGACTTGAACAACCTTGTCTTCTGTGGGTGGCTCGCGCTGTTCAAAGCGGGTATCCCAAAGAGTATTTAAATGTTTGATCCAAGGATCTGTATCAGATTGGATCATTTCTTCATCTCCGTCTTCCAGGTGGCTTGTTGAAACCATGTTCACTGAAAGTTCTCTGAAGATCTGACATCCGACTCCCACGATGATGTGTCTGAAGAGTAGTTATGACCTGATGGCCCTCCAGAATCAGAGGATGATGGGATCGGAGTCGATACATAGCCCAACCCCCGGCGCGTCCGATGATAATAATCGGGGGCTTTTCCTTTCGGCACAAACGATCGAAGTAGCGTTCTCCTTCCTTTGCCGAAGTTCAACCCGGGTCTGTTGGTTAGATCGTACCCCATGCACTTCATCACTTTGAGCGCTTTTGGTTCATAATGACCGAACTGAGGGGATTCCTTCTCGCCTTCCGATTCTTCGTGGGGCGTTGGTTCAGACGAGATTCGCCCAAAAAGAATTGGTTTTGGCCTTTCCGTCTGGCTGGAACCATAAATATAGATTCTTGCGCATCACCATTCTCCTGGTATGTCCCGAAGGATGATTTTACTGGTACAAGCAACGATGTCAAAGCATCCATTGCCGACCAGAGGTCATCATCTACATCAGTGCTAGTGTCTGACGGTACCGAATCAGAGGCAAACACAGAAAAATACGCTAAATCTAATTCTTCATTAATGTACCAACCGCCTGCATCGTCGGTGGTATTATCAACATCGGGCTTATTAATGCCCGTCACAGGTGGGTCCAGCTCCCACACGCACTCATCTTCTTTTTCGGGCTCAGTGTCAGCCTCATTACCAGAGTCTGGCTCCTCTGATTGCGGGACTTCATCTATTTCTACAGATTCCTAATATAGGAGGGAATCTGTGAAATAATTCTCCACTCCCTTGAACGGATGCCTCTCGGCAATCAACGTTCGCGCGTTTCCACTCCCGTCAATGTATTTCATGACTTGGTGGAGAGTAGAGGGAACGATGGAGTTGCGATGAAACCACAGTCGTCCCAGCAGCAAGTTGTAGGAGGTGTCAGCATCTATGACGTAGCATGTCACCTCTGACCTCAGATCTCCAATCTGGCATTTGAGCTTGACCTTCCCCATCGGACGGGTACTGTTGGCATTGAACCCATAAATGGTCGTCTGGGTAGGGCTCAAACGGTGAGTAGGAATCCCGAGATGTTGCATGACCCGACGAGGCATGATGCTCAATGCGGACCCTAGATCTACCTGAATGCGGTTCACTTCAGACGATCCAATATACCACGTGAAGTACAGGGGTCGATCATGCTTCCCTTTAACCTGCATATCATCTGCTGTGAAGGTAATGCAGGGAGCATTTGGGGAGGTGTGGAGGCAATCCTCTACATCTTCCTCCCTCGGCACCTGGGTCATGAAGACCTCAGCATTTGCCAGAGCTTCTTGTAGAGCTTCTCTGGTCGACTTTGATAGTCTAAGAAGTTCATACAAGGTAATGTGTGCCGGGATGTTGGCTAGTTGAGCTAGGACATCAAAGCGGTAAGGTGTCGTGGATCCTTCCGCTACACCTTTCGAAAGAACTCGAGAAAACCGAGTTTCTTTCTGTTTCTCCACAAGTTGTCTCATGGAGGGCTTGGTTGGCTCTACAGCTGGTTGTGGAGGGGTTGCTGCCGTTTCGCCATACTACTTCAAGTACGGCTGTCCCGAACGGGTTCCCGCCATCGGTTGGTTAGGCTCCGCGGCCAAGACTATTGTTTCCTCCTCGGAATCGGTTAACGAGGGAACATCAGTCTCGGCTTCTCGAGAGGAGGCACACACCACATTGCAGGATGAAGCCTTTGCCTTGCCTTTGGATTTCCTGTTGGTCACAGTAGTCTATTGCTGTTCATTGACAAGGTCAGGGTGGACCCACATGATTTCCCCTTGAGGTGTAGGGACGGGTACCAAGCCTTTCTCTTGCTGCTGGTGAGGGTCTGTGTTGACCACTCTCAGCTCTCCTCTTGGGATAGGGACTACTCCAGAGGGTGTTGGGGGTTGTCTCCCAAACTGGAGAACTGACGTCACATTAGCCGTCACCTTCTTCTGCTCTGGTCGGAGCTTTAACACCTCCGCGTCAATCAGAGCTTGAAGGATGTCCTTGAAGACGTAGCAGCTTTTGGTAGGGTGCCCCAGCATCCTGTGGTACAAGCAATAGGTGGGATTGTCGGTCTTGCCGACTTCCTCGGGGCGCCTAGCTTCAGGGAGCTTCAGTCGGTTGCTCTTGTTGAGTAGTTTAAAGAGCGAATCGACATGTTCATCCTTGAAGGAATACTGCTTGTTGGCCCGTGGTTGGCTTGAAGAGCCACCTCCCTTGACCAGTTGAGGTTTGACAGGGGACTTGGTCTCCGCTGCCAAGTTATCCTTCCTTTTGGCTTGGAGGGATGTTGATTGAGAATTTGTTATAATGAAAATAGAGTTCAGAATTCTTCTCAATGCGAATCCGCTGTAGCTAGGCTCAAGCGGGTCGTGATCCTCAGGGAAGGATGCGATGCAAGCTTTTCGGCCGATTCCTCGTATGCTTCAAGTAAGAAAAGAGAGAGATTAGATTTGTGATGAAAATATGGGATTAAAGACGTGGTTTTGCTGATCTTCTACCACAACCCTATTGTAAGTCAAGGCCATTGATCATCATATCGGAAGATAAGTAGTTCATCCTAGGTACTTTAGAAGATAGGCAAGCAAGAGAAAAAGGTTGTAGAATCTAACTGGCGTCACTTCTAAAAATAAAACACGTATTCATCCTAACATCTATGCACAACGTAAGAGAAGATGTATCTTGAAATTACGTTGTCAAAGTCCTTAAGCATGAAATGTGAAAATTAAAAGGTGTGACTTCAGATTAGAAAACTACTCTTCATTTTAATTTTCAAGCAAATCCCTTAAACCTAGGGTTTCTAAAAGTTCATCAATCCGATCAAAGCTCGACTACTCTAGGGTTGCTTTAAGAATTCAGCAAACCACTTAGAGGATTAGTTCTTCATCATCATATTTTTATCTTTTCAGTATTTATTTATTTTTTTTTTTATTTAATAAGAAAGATTGCACAAGAAAGAAAAACGAAAACAAGAATAGATCGAAGATTAAAACCGAGAGAGATATGACAAAAGAAATAAAATAAAGTGCAGAATTTAAACAGAGAACAAAAGAGTGACCTTTTATTTCGATGAATTGCCGGTTACACAATTGTCTCCTTCTTCTCCACAAAAAGCATGAAAAGAAAAATTACAATTTTCGCAGAAATTTAGAAATAGCTAAAGAAAAACCCTAGTTCCTCTCTGGATCCCCCTCCCTGTTGCGAATGCTCTGATATTTATAGGCAGAATGTGGAGAAGTCCCTGATAAACCTGACCACCAAATTCCGTAACCTATCTCATCTAGATTGCCGCGGATGCGCGGCTTTTGCCGCGCCTCCGCGGCAATCTTGTGGCTTCTGGCCACGCGCTTTGGCGCGTGGCCTCTCCTGGTCCATCCATGTGGGCGCCTGCTTCTGGAAGGTTGATCCTGGCCTTTTAATCTGGATTTTCGAGATAACTTGGTGATCAAGTTACTCTTAATCCAGATTTCTTCAAATCCTCTCTCCACGAATTTCATCTTCATCTTGGCCTTTTATCCTTATCCCGCAGGTGTTTAGGGTTTGGTAGAAGTCTATCCAACCCTAATTTCTGATATTTGCAATTTTAATCCCTTGTATTTGCATTTTGACACTTCGTATTTGCGCTTTTTCACCTGGGCTTCAAACATGGACTTGGATCTGGGCTTTTGGGCTCTTTAAGCTTTATTTCTTTATTAATTTGATAATTTGAGGCCTGCACATATTAAATAAAGAAATGTTAATAAATGTGCATTATAATATGAATAAATGTGCGAATGTGATGGTATATATGATGACAATTATGCATTTTTGACTACCTATCACACCCCCACACTTATCTTTTTGCTCGTCCTCGAGTAAAAATCAAAAAGAAAGAGAAAAATCTAACCTAGCTAACTCACTTTCGTAGGAATCACGGTTGCACTTAGCATGTGCAACAAGCCGTTAAACCCCTAGGTTACCCTAGAGGACGAGTGTTGTCTCGTGAGGGTTTTCAGCGGATTGCACCCACAAAATCCATAAAAAGGAAAATATTTGAATTATATTTGAAGAGACTAAGTAGTCTATAAGTTTTTAGGATCCTCATTTTTATTCATTCCTCAAACCTAGTCTTAATAAAGCCAATTGTTGTCCATTTTAGGTAAGAATTAAAATTGAATTCTAATATAGTCTTTTTCGTTACCAAAAATCATATGCATCCTTATGTTTTTACTAGGAATTCCTTAACTTGGACTCTCATGCCTCTTTATTATTTTTATAACTTCATCTAATTTTCTTTCGTATAAGTATCAAGGCTTCTTGAGGCCCTAATACCTAACTAATTGACTTATTAGATGTGTTAATATATATATATTTTTTTTTTGGCATGTATAACTCATCTAATTTTCTTTCGTATAAGTATCAAGGCTTCTTGAGGCCCTAATACCTAACTAATTGATTATTAGATGTGTTAGTACATATAAGTAATTTTTCCTTAGTTCCCTCGGACTTTCTAATCCACCCATGTAGCGAACTTAAAGTCGGTGACTCCCAAACCGGTCGGTCTTAGGGCACCAGGTGAGAAAACACCCCGCGGACTCAAATTCAAGTGAACTAGGCCACAAAACTAAGGTATTATTTTTTTTATTTTTATTTTTTTATTCACCTTTAGGCGTGAATACTTATGCTTCTTGAGGCACATGTATCCAGCTTTATTAGTGATTTTTTTTTTTTATATATATGAGGCACAAGGGTCTTTGTCTTAGAATCCTAGATATGCATTAGGTATGCAATATTCATTGAGGTAAAAATCAAGACTAATTATTTATTCAATTTCTCCTCCTATACCTAAAATTTAAACAATTTATTTATTTTGACCAAGTTTTTAGAAATCCTAATCATGATTTTCCTAATCCTTAAAACTAACTTAGATTTCTTTCAAAAAAATAAGTCAAAATACTGTCCTTTTTATAAAAAAATTTTTTTTTTTTTTTTTTTTATTTATATACCCTTCCCCCACACTTATTTCATGCATTGTCCCTAATGTATGAATGAAATGTATGGAATGCATGAATTGGCAGAAAGATATAATCACCGATACAGTGGGTCAAAAAGACCCATAGCCGCATTAGCTTCCGGCCCAGACTCCAAAAAGATTTTAAGACGTTGACCATTTACCTTGAATGAATTGCCATTTTTGGGATCGTAGATCTCTATGGCTCCGTGTGGAAACACCGTCTTAACAATGAATGGTCCTGTCCATCTTGACTTCAATTTGCCAGGAAAGAGATGAAGTCTAGAGTTGTAAAGTAAAACTTTTTGTCCTTGGACAAAAGTTTTTCTCGTGATGGATTTATCATGAAACACCTTAGCTCTATCCTTCGCAATCTTTGCATTATCATATGCATCATTCCTCAACTCCTCTAGTTCAGAAATTTGTAATTTCCGAAACTCACCGGCCTTATCTAAATCGAAGTTTAGCTGCTTAATTGCCCAAAGGGCCCGGTGTTCTAGCTCGACAGGAAGGTGGCAAGCCTTTCCAAAGACCAGTCTGTAGGGAGACATTCCTAGAATCGTCTTAAAGGCAGTCCTATATGCCCATAGGGCATCCACCAGTTTGATGGACCAGTCCTTCCTATTCTGATTCACAGTCTTCTCCAAGATGAGCTTGACCTGTCTATTGGAAACTTCTACCTGTCCGCTAGTTTGAGGATGGTAGGGCGTAGACAACTTGTGTGTTATGGCATATCTTCGCATAAGAGCTTCAAAAGTTCTATTGCAAAAATGTGTGCCATTGTCGCTAATGATGGCTCGAGGGATTCCAAAGCGTGAGATGATATTATCTTTCAAGAATTTGACAACAACTTTGTTGTCATTTGTCTTGCAAGGGACAGCTTCTACCCACTTCGACACATAGTCTACGGCCAACAAGATGTATTGGTGCCCAAACGAATTAGGGAAGGGTCCCATAAAATCAATGCCCCATACGTCGAAAAGTTCTACTTCTAGAATGGGATTTAGGGGCATCATATTTCGTTTGGAAATTCTTCCTATCATTTGACATCTTGTGCAAGTCTTGCAATACTCAAATGCATCTCTAAACACAGTTGGCCAATAAAAGCCACTTTGCAGAATTTTCTCGGCAGTTTTGCGGGGACCAAAATGTCCACCGCAAGAGAACTCATGACAAAAATCTAGGACACTTCTAGTCTCCTCGTCGGGGACACATCTCCTAATGATTTGGTCGCTACAATATTTGAAAAGATAAGGATCTTCCCACATGTAATACCGAACTTGAGACAAGAATCGGTATCTATCCTGTTTGGACCAACTAGGTGGTGTTTGGTTTGTGACTAAGTAATTTACTATGTCAGCAAACCATGGCTCCTTAGAGATGGCTAGAAGTTGCTCATCGGGAAAATTGTCATTGATGGGCAGCTCGACAGATGGTGCGTTGGGCACACGAGAGAGATGGTCAGCTACGACATTTCGACACCTTTTTTATCTCGAATTTCGAGATCAAATTCTTGAAGTAGAAGGATCCAACGAATGAGTCGGGCCTTCGCATCTTTCTTAAACATAAGGTATCGCAGAGCAGAATGGTCAGTGAAGATCGTGGTCTTAGTCCCAAGTAGGTATGGACGGAATTTCTCCAAAGCGAACACTACTGCCAAGAATTCCTTCTCGGTGGTAGTATAGTTCACTGGGCCTCATTAAGCGTCCTACTCGAATAGTAAATCACGTGCTGCTTATTGTCCTTACGCTGTCCTAAGACAGCACCTATCGCAAAATCAGAAGCGTCACACATGATCTCAAAGGGCTTGGACCAGTCCGGAGGTGAGATGATAGGGGCAGATATAAGTTCCACTTTCAATTTCTCCCAAGCACTATGGCACCTATCATCAAAAATGAAGGACACATCCTTAGCTAGAAGGTTTGTAAGGGGTCTAGCAATTTTGCTAAAGTCCTTAATGAACCTACGATAAAATCCGGCGTGTCCTAAAAAGGATCGAATGTCCTTCACGCATCGAGGAAGTGGAAGCTTCGCAATGATTTCCACTTTGGCCTTATCCACCTTAATCCCTTCCCTAGATATCTCATGACCTAGGACAATCCCTTGTTGCACCATGAAGTGACACTTTTCCCAATTGAGGGTCAAGTTCTTCTCGGTGCACCTACTCAGCACTAGCTCCAAGTGATGGAGACACTGGTCAAATGAACTTCCATAGACGGAGAAATCGTCCATGAAAATTTCTAGGAAACGTTCTACCATATCAGAAAACAAGCTTAACATACAACGTTGGAGGTGGCTGGGGCATTGCATAGGCCGAAGGGCATTCGACGGTAAGCAAATGTCCCAAATGGACATGTGAACGTTGTTTTCTCTTGATCCTCCGGGGCTATAGGGATTTGGTTATACCCTGAATACCCATCCAAAAAGCAGTAATACTCATGACCTGCTAATCTTTCCAACATTTGATCGATGAAAGGGAGGGGAAAATGATCTTTCCTAGTGGCTGCATTCAACTTACGGTAGTCTATGCATACTCTCACCTTGGTAGGCAATCGTGTTTGCACTAACTCATGTTTGTCGTTCTCTACCACTGTAAAGCTAGACTTCTTAGGGACCACGTGCATTGGGCTAACCCATTCGCTATCGGAAATGGAATAAATTATCCCATTATCTAACAGTTTTACTATCTCGGCTTGTACAGCCTCCTGCATAAGTGGGTTTAGTCTACGCTGTGGATCCCTTTTCGGTCTAGTCCCTTCCTCAAGATGAATACGATGTTGGACTATCGTAGGGCTCAGTCCCTTAATATCTGCCATAGTCCAACCAATGGCTTCCCTATGTCTCCTAAGGGTTGCCAGCAGGTCCTCCTCTTGCTTATTGGTCAAATTGGATGCAATTATGACCGGTAACGTCTCTCGTTCACCTAGGTAGGCATACTTAAGATGCTTGGGCAAGGCTTTTAACTCCAAAGAAGGAGTTGGCTCAATGGGTGGAGGTGTTAAGCTAGAGTCTCCCATCTCTATAGAACTCAGATTTGATTCCAATTCGATCTCATCAAGGCTAACATCACTTGTTTCTAACTCTTCCTCTTCCTCTTCCTCAAGTATGATCTCATCATTATGCTCACTCGTCATATTTTCAATGGAGTTAACCTCAAAGGGTTGGTCGGTCACATCGTAGGGATGCTTACCTAGGTTGAAAACATTGACTTCCTTGGTCATATCCCCAAAAGTTAATCTCATGGATCCGTTCCTACAATTGATTATTGCATTTGCAGTAGCTAGGAACGGTCTTCCTAAGATGACGGGAGTTTGGGACCTAGGATTAGACACGGGTTGTGTCTCTAAGACAATAAAATCGACCGGGTAAATAAAATCTCCTACCCTTATGAGAACATCATTGATCTCTCCCTTAGGAACTTTGATAGAGCGGTCAGCCAACTGAATAGTAACTTGGGTGGGTTTAGTTCACCTAATCCAAGTTGTTGGTACACGGAGAAAGGGAGCAAATTGATGCTAGCTCCTAAATCGAGGAGTGCTCGATTGATTTCGGCTCGACCTATGGTGCAAGAGATGGTGGGGCAACCTGGGTCCTTATACTTGATAGGGATCTGGTTGGACAATAGCTCACTAATGTTAGTGGCTAGAAAAACCTTCTTAGGCACATTAGTCTTTCTTTTCTTGGTGCACATGTCCTTAAGGAATTTGGCATAGCTAGGGACATGTTGGATTGCATCAAGAAGTGGAATGTTAAGCCTCACTTGATTGAACACTTCTAATAGTTTCTCCATGTGTGCATTGTTGTTGCTTCTAAGCCTATTTGGAAATGGAGCTATAGGCTGGTGCAACTGACCCGCTGACTTTTCAGCTTCAGTTTCAGTAGGGCTGGATGGAGCAGGAGTGGAACTAGATGGAATGGAAGTGGAGCTAGATGGAATGGATGGCATGGATGGATCCAATGGCATGGATACTTGATTATCCACTTGTTTTCCCGATCTAAGTGTATGAACCATATGACACTGATTTGGGTCTTGAGCCTCATTGGCTGGCCTAGGATTCCTAGGGTTAGGCAATGGTTGACTCGGTAGGGTACCCCTTTGTCTCTCTTGCTGGCTCAATTGGATCTCTATCCTACTTAGGACTTGAGCTAGCGTGTCTTGGCTTTTCACTAGTGTATCCACCTTCTTTTCCATGTTTGACATCCTTGTTTCCATTTGTGAATATTGGAAAGAAGGTGGCTGATTTTGATTGGGAAAACCTTGCTGATAGGGCGGATTTTGGAAATTGTTGGAGAATTTGGGCCTAATCTGCTCATTGTTACTGGGGCCCCATGAAAAATTGGGATGGTTTCTCCAACCAGGATTGTAGGTGGGCGAATAAGGATTATTGGCGGGCCTTGTGAAGGCCGCACTCATATTTCGGGCAAACCTTGGTGCGCTATGAAGACAGGACATTCCTCAAACACATGGTTCCTATCTTGACAATAAGTACAGCCCGCCAAAGATGTGGGCTGACTTGGTTCACAGAGGCTGGCTCCTTAGTTTCAAGAGCCTCAAGTCTACGCATAACAGCCGCTAACTTAGCATCTTGTGCTATGTTGGCCTCAATGGAATGAATACTCCTTTTGAAGAAGTGGGGTCATTAGTCCTAGATTTCTCAGGAGTAGGGTCCCACTGGATGGCTTTTTCAGCTAAGTCCTCAAACAATGACCATCCTTCATTTTCATTCTTTTCCAGAAATCCTCCTTGACACATGGATTCTAACAATGTCTTAGTGGAATAATCTAATCCATCATATATGACTTGGCAAAGTCGCCATTTCTCTACCCCATGATGGGGACATTGGGCAAGGAGGTCCTTAAACCGCTCGAAGTATTTCCAAAAAGGCTCATTGGCTTTGCTTAAACTGTAGGATATTCTTCCTAATCAGTGCAGTCTTGTGAACGGGATAAAATTTCTTCAAGAAGGCCTTGACGAAACTGTCCCAAGTGTCTATAGAACCAACCTCTAGACTGTAGAGCCATTTCTTTGCTAATCTTTAAAGCAAAGGGGACAAACCTAAGCTTAATGGCATCTTTTCCCAATTTAGGCATATTAATCATCAAACATACTTCCTCAAATTCCCTTATGAAGAAGTATGCATCCTCTGATTCAAGTCCATGAAACTTTGGAAGGGTGTTGATATATTGTGGCTTAAGCTCAAATGGGTCAACACCGTCATTACTTAGCTTGATGCAAGAAGGAATAGAGGTTCTAAGGGGATAGAACCTATCTTGGAGAGATGGCGGTTGAGCCATGAGGGAGTCGGGCTTTTGCTCGGGTGGTGAACTAGTTCTAGTTAGCCTGGATGTGAGTGGGTCTCTCGACCAAGCGGTCATGCACAATCAGCAAACAAGTTCACCCAATCAATCAAAAAGAAAAAGAAAAACAAACAAAAATCCTATTCTAGGGTTATCCTTGACCTAGACGACTCCTAACTTTAGACTGTCCTTAGGAGGTCTATTGTCGACGTTAACCACGAGCTAATCGGCCAGTTCAGGGCAAGACCGGTGGGAGGTTTTCCGTCAGAGACGTTCCTTAATTAAATAACCACCGTTCTTCGAGCTTTCGGCCCTCAATCCCTTCGCTAGACACCGATTTGGCAAGGGTTAATTTCGAACAACTTTCCTTCTTCGGTCAATCTCCTATTGAGTCCGAGTTACCTTAGGGCCAACGTCTAGTCAAGTTTTAATTAGGGTTAGGGTTGTGAGTGTGACTGGTATGATTTGTGGGCCAAGGAAGGGTGATGAAATCCCCACCTTATCTTGTTATGGGTTTATGCCCTTAAAATGGATTAGTGTACGTGAAAGCGGTAGAAAAGTAATCACTCAAGAAAGCGGTAAACAAACAAGAGTGCTTCCTAATCTATATGCTATGCAAACGTACCTTGTCGCCAGCACTCTTCAACAGAATTAAAAGAATTAAAATAGACACGTGCCCTAAAATGCAAGAGTCTAAAAAATTTTTTTTTATTTTTTTTCAACAAATAGGTTAATGTTAATTATTAACAGTTGCAGTGTGATCACAGAGCAATAATATCACAGCAGAATTATAATTGTTTTGCACTGCAGAGCAACCTGCAGAAAATTCTGTCAGTAGTCAGCTACACTTGCCGCGGAACCGCGGCTTTTGCCGTGGAAACGCGGCAAAAGTGTAGGTCCAAGTGCTCTGCCTTCTAGGGCAGAGGCACTGGATAGCATATGTGGTCTTCTGCTACTCTGATTCTGCTTCCTGTTCTCTGTACCTGCAACAGAAGAGAAAGAATGATTAGAAAGAGAAATCGTGCCGTTCCTTCCCCGGCAACGGCGCCAAAATTTGATTGAGAATTTGTTATAATGAAAATAGAGTTCAGAATTCTTCTCAATGCGAATCCGCTGTAGCTAGGGCTCAAGCGGGTCGTGATCCTCAGGGAAGGATGCGATGCAAGCTTTTCGGCCGATTCCTCGTATGCTTCAAGTAAGAAAAGAGAGAGATTAGATTTGTGATGAAAATATGGGATTAAAGACGTGGTTTTGCTGATCTTCTACCACAACCCATTGTAAGTCAAGGCCATTGATCATCATATCGGAAGATAAGTAGTTCATCCTAGGTACTTTAGAAGATAGGCAAGCAAGAGAAAAAGGTTGTAGAATCTAACTGGCGTCACTTCTAAAAATAAAACACGTATTCATCCTAACATCTATGCACAACGTAAGAGAAGATGTATCTTGAAATTACGTTGTCAAAGTCCTTAAGCATGAAATGTGAAAATTAAAAGGTGTGACTTCAGATTAGAAAACTACTCTTCATTTTAATTTTCAAGCAAATCCCTTAAACCTAGGGTTTCTAAAAGTTCATCAATCCGATCAAAGCTCGACTACTCTAGGGTTGCTTTAAGAATTCAGCAAAACACTTAGAGGATTAGTTCTTCATCATCATATTTTTATCTTTTCAGTATTTATTTATTTTTTTTTTTATTTAATAAGAAAGATTGCACAAGAAAGAAAAACGAAAACAAGAATAGATCGAAGATTAAAACCGAGAGAGATATGACAAAAGAAATAAAATAAAGTGCAGAATTTAAACAGAGAACAAAAGAGTGACCTTTTATTTCGATGAATTGCCGGTTACACAATTGTCTCCTTCTTCCCCAAAAAGCATGAAAAGAAAAATTACAATTTTCGCAGAAATTAGAAATAGCTAAAGAAAAACCCTAGTTCCTCTCTGGATCCCCCTCCCTGTTGCGAATGCTCTGATATTTATAGGCAGAATGTGGAGAAGTCCCTGATAAACCTGACCACCAAATCCGTAACCTATCTCATCTAGATTGCCGCGGATGCGCGGCTTTTGCCGCGCCTCCGCGGCAAATCTTGTGGCTCTGGCCACGCGCTTTGGCGCGTGGCCTCTCCTGGTCCATCCATGTGGGCGCCTGCTTCTGGAAGGTGATCCTGGCCTTTTAATCTGGATTTTCGAGATAACTTGGTGATCAAGTTACTCTTAATCCAGATTTCTTCAAATCCTCTCTCCACGAATTTCATCTTCATCTTGGCCTTTTATCCTTATCCCGCAGGTGTTTAGGGTTTGGTAGAAGTCTATCCAACCCTAATTTCTGATATTTGCAATTTTAATCCCTTGTATTTGCATTTTGACACTTCGTATTTGCGCTTTTTCACCTGGGCTTCAAACATGGACTTGGATCTGGGCTTTTGGCTCTTTAAGCTTTATTTCTTTATTAATTTGATAATTTGAGGCTGCACATATTAAATAAAGAAATGTTAATAAATGTGCATTATAATATGAATAAATGTGCGAATGTGATGGTATATATGATGACAATTATGCATTTTTGACTACCTATCA
>JAVJIF010031072.1:0-115134 GCA_038442645.1 Agave tequilana
ATTTGATTGAGAATTTGTTATAATGAAAATAGAGTTCAGAATTCTTCTCAATGCGAATCCGCTGTAGCTAGGGCTCAAGCGGGTCGTGATCCTCAGGGAAGGATGCGATGCAAGCTTTTCGGCCGATTCCTCGTATGCTTCAAGTAAGAAAAGAGAGATTAGATTTGTGATGAAAATATGGGATTAAAGACGTGGTTTTGCTGATCTTCTACCACAACCCTATTGTAAGTCAAGGCCATTGATCATCATATCGGAAGATAAGTAGTTCATCCTAGGTACTTTAGAAGATAGGCAAGCAAGAGAAAAAGGTTGTAGAATCTAACTGCGTCACTTCTAAAAATAAAACACGTATTCATCCTAACATCTATGCACAACGTAAGAGAAGATGTATCTTGAAATTACGTTGTCAAAGTCCTTAAGCATGAAATGTGAAAATTAAAGGTGTGACTTCAGATTAGAAAACTACTCTTCATTTTAATTTTCAAGCAAATCCCTAAACCTAGGGTTTCTAAAAGTTCATCAATCCGATCAAAGCTCGACTACTCTAGGGTTGCTTTAAGAATTCAGCAAACCACTTAGAGATTAGTTCTTCATCATCATATTTTTATCTTTTCAGTATTTATTTATTTTTTTTTTTTATTTAATAAGAAAGATTGCACAAGAAAGAAAAACGAAAACAAGAATAGATCGAAGATTAAAACCGAGAGAGATATGACAAAGAAATAAAATAAGTGCAGAATTTAAACAGAGAACAAAAGAGTGACCTTTTATTTCGATGAATTGCCGGTTACACAATTGTCTCCTTCTTCTCCACAAAAAGCATGAAAGAAAAATTACAATTTTCGCAGAAATTTAGAAATAGCTAAAGAAAAACCCTAGTTCCTCTCTGGATCCCCCTCCCTGTTGCGAATGCTCTGATATTTATAGGCAGATGTGGAGAAGTCCCTGATAAACCTGACCACCAAATTCCGTAACCTATCTCATCTAGATTGCCGCGGATGCGCGGCTTTTGCCGCGCCTCCGCGGCAATTTTGTGCTTCTGGCCACGCGCTTTGGCGCGTGGCCTCTCCTGGTCCATCCATGTGGGCGCCTGCTTCTGGAAGGTTGATCCTGGCCTTTTAATCTGGATTTTCGAGATAACTTGGTGATCAAGTTACTCTTAATCCAGATTTCTTCAAATCCTCTCTCCACGAATTTCATCTTCATCTTGGCCTTTTATCCTTATCCCGCAGGTGTTTAGGGTTTGGTAGAAGTCTATCCAACCCTAATTTCTGATATTTGCAATTTTAATCCCTTGTATTTGCATTTTGACACTTCGTATTTGCGCTTTTCACCTGGGCTTCAAACATGGACTTGGATCTGGGCTTTTGGGCTCTTTAAGCTTTATTTCTTTATTAATTTGATAATTTGAGGCCTGCACATATTAAATAAAGAAATGTTAATAAATGTGCATTATAATATGAATAAATGTGCGAATGTGATGGTATATATGATGACAATTATGCATTTTTGACTACCTATCACACCCCCACACTTATCTTTTGCTCGTCCTCGAGTAAAAATCAAAAAGAAAGAGAAAAATCTAACCTAGCTAACTCACTTTCGTAGGAATCACGGTTGCACTTAGCATGTGCAACAAGCCGTTAAACCCCTAGGTTACCCTAGAGGACGAGTGTTTGTCTCGTGAGGGTTTTCAGCGGATTGCACCCACAAAATCCATAAAAAGGAAAATATTTGAATTATATTTGAAGAGACTAAGTAGTCTATAAGTTTTTAGGATCCTCATTTTTATTCATTCCTCAAACCTAGTCTTAATAAAGCCAATTGTTGTCCATTTTAGGTAAGAATTAAAATTGAATTCTAATATAGTCTTTTTCGTTACAAAAATCATATGCATCCTTATGTTTTTACTAGGATTCCTTAACTTTGGACTCTCATGCCTCTTTATTATTTTTATAACTTCATCTAATTTTCTTTCGTATAAGTATCAAGGCTTCTTGAGGCCCTAATACCTAACTAATTGACTTATTAGATGTGTTAATATATATATATTTTTTTTTTTTTTGGCATGTATAACTCATCTAATTTTCTTTCGTATAAGTATCAAGGCTTCTTGAGGCCCTAATACCTAACTAATTGATTATTAGATGTGTTAGTACATATAAGTAATTTTCCTTAGTTCCCTCGGACTTTCTAATCCACCCATGTAGCGAACTTAAAGTCGGTGACTCCCAACCGGTCGGTCTTAGGGCACCAGGTAGAAAACACCCCGCGGACTCAAATTCAAGTGAACTAGGCCACAAAACTAGGTATTATTTTTTTTATTTTTATTTTTCATTCACCTTTAGGCGTGAATACTTATGCTTCTTGAGGCACATGTATCCAGCTTTATTAGTGATTTTTTTTTTTTTTTTTTTTTATATATGAGGCACAAGGGTCTTTGTCTTAGAATCCTAGATATGCATTAGGTATGCAATATTCATTAAGGTAAAAATCAAGACTAATTATTTATTCAATTTCTCCTCCTATACCTAAAATTTAAAACAATTTATTTATTTTGACCAAGTTTTTAGAAATCCTAATCATGATTTTCCTAATCCTTAAAACTAACTTAGATTTCTTTCAAAAAAATAAGTCAAAATACTGTCCTTTTTATAAAAAAATTTTTTTTTTTTTTTTTTTTATATATACCCTTCCCCCACACTTATTTCATGCATTGTCCCTAATGTATGAATGAAATGTATGGAATGCATGAATTGGCAGAAAGATATAATCACCGATACAGTGGGTCAAAAAGACCCATAGCCGCATTAGCTTCCGGCCCAGACTCCAAAAAGATTTTAAGACGTTGACCATTTACCTTGAATGAATTGCCATTTTTGGGATCGTAGATCTCTATGGCTCCGTGTGGAAACACCGTCTTAACAATGAATGGTCCTGTCCATCTTGACTTCAATTTGCCGGGAAGAGATGAAGTCTAGAGTTGTAAAGTAAAACTTTTGTCCTTGGACAAAAGTTTTTCTCGTGATGAATTTATCATGAAACACCTTAGCTCTATCCTTCGCAATCTTTGCATTCTCGTATGCATCATTCCTCAACTCCTCTAGTTCAGAAATTTGTAATTTCCGAAACTCACCGGCCTTATCTAAATCGAAATTTAGCTGCTTAATTGCCCAAAGGCCCGGTGTTCTAGCTCGACAGGAAGGTGGCAAGCCTTTCCAAAGACCAGTCTGTAGGGAGACATTCCTAGAATCGTCTTAAAGGCAGTCCTATATGCCCATAGGGCATCCACCAGTTTGATGGACCAGTCCTTCCTATTCTGATTCACAGTCTTCTCCAAGATGAGCTTGACCTGTCTATTGGAAACTTCTACCTGTCCGCTAGTTTGAGGATGGTAGGGCGTAGACAACTTGTGTGTTATGGCATATCTTCGCATAAGAGCTTCAAAAGTTCTATTGCAAAAATGTGTGCCATTGTCGCTAATGATGGCTCGAGGGATTCCAAAGCGTGAGATGATATTATCTTTCAAGAATTTGACAACAACTTTGTTGTCATTTGTCTTGCAAGGGACAGCTTCTACCCACTTCGACACATAGTCTACGGCCAACAAGATGTATTGGTGCCCAAACGAATTAGGGAAGGGTCCCATAAAATCAATGCCCCATACGTCGAAAAGTTCTACTTCTAGAATGGGATTTAGGGGCATCATATTTCGTTTGGAAATTCTTCCTATCATTTGACATCTTGTGCAAGTCTTGCAATACTCAAATGCATCTCTAAACACAGTTGGCCATAAAAGCCACTTTGCAGAATTTTCTCGGCAGTTTTGCGGGGACCAAAATGTCCACCGCAAGCGAACTCATGACAAAAGCTAGCACACTTCTAGTCTCCTCATCGGGGACACATCTCCTAATGATTTGGTCGCTACAATATTTGAAAAGATAAGGATCTTCCCACATGTAATACCGAACTTGAGACAAGAATCGGTATCTATCCTGTTTGGACCAACTAGGTGGTGTTTGGTTTGTGACTAAGTAGTTTACTATGTCAGCAAACCATGGCTCCTTAGAGATGGCTAGAAGTTGCTCATCGGGAAAATTGTCATTGATGGGCAGCTCGACAGATGGTGCGTTGGGCACACGAGAGAGATGGTCAGCTACGACATTTTCGACACCTTTTTTATCTCGAATTTCGAGATCAAATTCTTGAAGTAGAAGGATCCAACGAATGAGTCGGGCCTTCGCATCTTTCTTAAGCATAAGGTATCGCAGAGCAGAATGGTCAGTGAAGATCGTGGTCTTAGTCCCAAGTAGGTATGGACGGAATTTCTCCAAAGCGAACACTACTGCCAAGAATTCCTTCTCGGTGGTAGTATAGTTCACTTGGGCCTCATTAAGCGTCCTACTCGAATAGTAAATCACGTGCTGCTTATTGTCCTTACGCTGTCCTAAGACAGCACCTATCGCAAAATCAGAAGCGTCACACATGATCTCAAAGGGCTTGGACCAGTCCGGAGGTGAGATGATAGGGGCAGATATAAGTTCCACTTTCAATTTCTCCCAAGCACTATGGCACCTATCATCAAAAATGAAGGACACATCCTTAGCTAGAAGGTTTGTAAGGGGTCTAGCAATTTGCTAAAGTCCTTAATGAACCTACGATAAAATCCGGCGTGTCCTAAAAAGGATCGAATGTCCTTCACGCATCGAGGAAGTGGAAGCTTCGCAATGATTTCCACTTTGGCCTTATCCACCTTAATCCCTTCCCTAGATATCTCATGACCTAGGACAATCCCTTGTTGCACCATGAAGTGACACTTTTCCCAATTGAGGGTCAAGTTCTTTTCGGTGCACCTACTCAGCACTAGCTCCAAATGATGGAGACACTGGTCAAATGAATTTCCATGGACTGAGAAGTCGTCCATGAAAATCTCTAGGAAACGCTCGACCATATCAGAAAACAAGCTTAACATACAACGTTGGAATGTGGCGGGGCATTGCATAGGCCGAAAGGCATTCGACGGTAAGCAAATGTCCCAAATGGACACGTGAACGTTGTTTTCTCTTGATCCTCCGGGGCTATAGGGATTTGGTTATACCCTGAATACCCATCCAAAAAGCAGTAATACTCATGACCTGCTAATCTTTCCAACATTTGATCGATGAAAGGGAGGGGAAAATGATCTTTCCTAGTGGCTGCATTCAACTTACGGTAGTCTATGCATACTCTCACCTTGGTAGGCAATCGTGTTTGCACTAACTCATGTTTGTCGTTCTCTACCACTGTAAAGCTAGACTTCTTAGGGACCACGTGCATTGGGCTAACCCATTCGCTATCGGAAATGGAATAAATTATCCCATTATCTAACAGTTTTACTATCTCGGCTTGTACAGCCTCCTGCATAAGTGGGTTTAGTCTACGCTGTGGATCCCTTTTCGGTCTAGTCCCTTCCTCAAGATGAATACGATGCTGGACTATCGTAGGGCTCAGTCCCTTAATATCTGCCATAGTCCAACCAATGGCTTCCCTATGTCTCCTAAGGGTTGCCAGCAGGTCCTCCTCTTGCCTATTGGTCAAATTAGATGCAACTATGACCGGTAAAGTCTCTTGTTCACCTAGGTAGGCGTACTTAAGATGTTTGGGCAAGGCTTTTAACTCCAAAGAAGGAGTTGGCTCAATGGGTGGCGGTGTGATGCTAGAATCTCCCATTTCTATAGAACTCAGATTTGATTCCAATTCGATCTCATCAGGCTAACATCACTTGTTTCTAACTCTTCCTCTTCCTCTTCCTCAAGTATGATCTCATCATTATGCTCACTCGTCATATTTTCAATGGAGTTAACCTCAAAGGGTTGGTCGGTCACATCGTAGGGATGCTTACCTAGGTTGAAAACATTGACTTCCTTGGTCATATCCCCAAAAGTTAATCTCATGGATCCGTTCCTACAATTGATTATTGCATTTGCAGTAGCTAGGAACGGTCTTCCTAAGATGACGGGAGTTTGGGACCTAGGATTAGACACGGGTTGTGTCTCTAAGACAATAAAATCGACCGGGTAAATAAATCTCCTACCCTTATGAGAACATCATTGATCTCTCCCTTAGGAACTTTGATAGAGCGGTCAGCCAACTGAATAGTAACTTGGGTTGGGTTCAGTTCACCTAATCCAAGTTGTTGGTACACGGAGAAAGGGAGCAAATTGATGCTAGCTCCTAAATCGAGGAGTGCTCGATTGATTTCGGCTCGACCTATGGTGCAAGAGATGTGGGGCAACCTGGGTCCTTATACTTGATAGGATCTGGTTGGACAATAGCTCACTAATGTTAGTGGCTAGAAAACCTTCTTAGGCACATTAGTCTTTCTTTTCTTGGTGCACATGTCCTTAGGAATTTGGCATAGCTAGGGACATGTTGGATTGCATCAAGAAGTGGAATGTTAAGCCTCACTTGATTGAACACTTCTAATAGTTTTCTCCATGTGTGCATTGTTGTTGCTTCTAAGCCTATTTGGAAATGGAGCTATAGGCTGGTGCAACTGACCCGCTGACTTTTCAGCTTCAGTTTCAGTAGGGCTGGATGGAGCAGGAGTGGAACTAGATGGAATGGAAGTGGAGCTAGATGGAATGGATGGCATGGATGGATCCAATGGCATGGATACTTGATTATCCACTTGTTTTCCCGATCTAAGTGTATGAACCATATGACACTGATTTGGGTCTTGAGCCTCATTGGCTGGCCTAGGATTCCTAGGGTTAGGCAATGGTTGACTCGGTAGGGTACCCTTTGTCTCTCTTGCTGGCTCAATTGGATCTCTATCCTACTTAGGACTTGAGCTAGCGTGTCTTGGCTTTTCACTAGTGTATCCACCTTCTTTTCCATGTTTGACATCCTTGTTTCCATTTGTGAATATTGGAAAGAAGGTGGCTGATTTTGATTGGGAAAACCTTGCTGATAGGGCGGATTTTGGAAATTGTTGGAGAATTTTGGCCTAATCTGCTCATTGTTACTGGGCCCCATGAAAAATTGGGATGGTTTCTCCAACCAGGATTGTAGGTGGGCGAATAAGGATTATTGGCGGGCCTTGTGAAGGCCGCACTCATATTTTCGGGCAAACCTTGGTGCGCTATGAAGACAGGACATTCCTCAAACACATGGTTCCTATCTTGACAATAAGTACAGCCCGCCAAAGATGTTGGGCTGACTTGGTTCACAGAGGCTGGCTCCTTAGTTTCAAGAGCCTCAAGTCTACGCATAACAGCCGCTAACTTAGCATCTTGTGCTATGTTGGCCTCAATGGAATGAATACCTCCTTTTGAAGAAGTGGGGTCATTAGTCCTAGATTTCTCAGGAGTAGGGTCCCACTGGATGGCTTTTTCAGCTAAGTCCTCAAACAATGACCATCCTTCATTTTCATTCTTTTCCAGAAATCCTCCTTGACACATGGATTCTAACAATGTCTTAGTGGAATAATCTAATCCATCATATATGACTTGGCAAAGTCGCCATTTCTCTACCCATGATGGGGACATTGGGCAAGGAGGTCCTTAAACCGCTCGAAGTATTTCCAAAAAGGCTCATTGGCTGTTTGCTTAAACTGTAGGATATTCTTCCTAATCAGTGCAGTCTTGTGAACGGGATAAAATTTCTTCAAGAAGGCCTTGACGAAACTGTCCCAAGTGTCTATAGAACCAACCTCTAGACTGTAGAGCCATTTCTTTGCTAAATCTTTTAAAGCAAAGGGGACAAACCTAAGCTTAATGGCATCTTTTCCCAATTTAGGCATATTAATCATCAAACATACTTCCTCAAATTCCTTATGAAGAAGTATGCATCCTCTGATTCAAGTCCATGAAACTTTGGAAGGGTGTTGATATATTGTGGCTTAAGCTCAAATGGGTCAACACCGTCATTACTTAGCTTGATGCAAGAAGGAATAGAGGTTCTAAGGGGATAGAACCTATCTTGGAGAGATGGCGGTTGAGCCATGAGGGAGTCGGGCTTTTGCTCGGGTGGTGAACTAGTTCTAGTTAGCCTGGATGTGAGTGGGTCTCTCGACCAAGCGGTCATGCACAATCAGCAAACAAGTTCACCAATCAATCAAAAAGAAAAGAAAAACAAACAAAAATCCTATTCTAGGGTTATCCTTGACCTAGACGACTCCTAACTTTAGACTGTCCTTAGGAGGTCTATTGTCGACGTTAACCACGAGCTAATCGGCCAGTTCAGGGCAAGACCGGTGGGAGGTTTTCCGTCAGAGACGTTCCTTAATTAAATAACCACCGTTCTTCGAGCTTTCGGCCCTCAATCCCTTCGCTAGACACCGATTTGGCAAGGGTAATTTCGAACAACTTTCCTTCTTCGGTCAATCTCCTATTGAGTCCGAGTTACCTTAGGGCCAACGTCTAGTCAAGTTTAATTAGGGTTAGGGTTGTGAGTGTGACTGGTATGATTTGTGGGCCAAGGAGGGTGATGAAATCCCCACCTTATCTTTGTTATGGGTTATGCCCTTAAAATGGATTAGTGTACGTGTAAAGCGTAGAAAAGTAATCACTCAAGAAAGCGGTAAACAAACAAGAGTGCTTCCTAATCTATATGCTATGCAAACGTACCTTGTCGCCAGCACTCTTCAACAGAATTAAAGAATTAAAATAGACACGTGCCCTAAAATGCAAGAGTCTAAAAAATTTTTTTTTTTTTTTTTATTTTTTTTCAACAAATAGGTTAATGTTAATTATTAACAGTTGCAGTGTGATCACAGAGCAATAATATCACAGCAGAATTATATTTTTTTGCACTGCAGAGCAACCTGCAGAAAATTCTGTCAGTAGTCAGCTACACTTGCCGCGGACCCGCGGCTTTTGCCGTGGAAACGCGGCAAAAGTGTAGGTCCAAGTGCTCTGCCTTCTAGGGCAGAGGCACTGGATAGCAATAGTGTCTTCTGCTACTCTGATTCTGCTTCCTGTTCTCTGTACCTGCAACAGAAGAGAAAGAATGATTAGAAAGAGAAATCGTGCCGTTCCTTCCCCGGCAACGGCGCCAAAATTGATTGAGAATTTGTTATAATGAAAATAGAGTTCAGAATTCTTCTCAATGCGAATCCGCTGTAGCTAGGGCTCAAGCGGGTCGTGATCCTCAGGGAAGGATGCGATGCAAGCTTTTCGGCCGATTCCTCGTATGCTTCAAGTAAAAAAGAGAGATTAGATTTGTGATGAAAATATGGGATTAAAGACGTGGTTTTGCTGATCTTCTACCAACAACCCTATTGTAAGTCAAGGCCATTGATCATCATATCGGAAGATAAGTAGTTCATCCTAGGTACTTTAGAAGATAGGCAAGCAAGAGAAAAAGGTTGTAGAATCTAACTGGCGTCACTTCTAAAAATAAAACACGTATTCATCCTAACATCTATGCACAACGTAAGAGAAGATGTATCTTGAATTACGTTGTCAAAGTCCTTAAGCATGAAATGTGAAAATTAAAAGGTGTGACTTCAGATTAGAAACTACTCTTCATTTTAATTTTCAAGCAAATCCCTTAAACCTAGGGTTTCTAAAAGTTCATCAATCCGATCAAAGCTCGACTACTCTAGGGTTGCTTTAAGAATTCAGCAAACCACTTAGAGGATTAGTTCTTCATCATCATATTTTTATCTTTTCAGTATTTATTTATTTTTTTTTTTATTTAATAAGAAAGATTGCACAAGAAAGAAAAACGAAAACAAGAATAGATCGAAGATTAAAACCGAGAGAGATATGACAAAAGAAATAAAATAAAGTGCAGAATTTAAACAGAGAACAAAAGAGTGACCTTTTATTTCGATGAATTGCCGGTTACACAATTGTCTCCTTCTTCTCCACAAAAAGCATGAAAAGAAATTACAATTTTCGCAGAAATTTAGAAATAGCTAAAGAAAAACCCTAGTTCCTCTCTGGATCCCCCTCCCTGTTGCGAATGCTCTGATATTTATAGCAGAATGTGGAGAAGTCCCTGATAAACCTGACCACCAAATTCCGTAACCTATCTCATCTAGATTGCCGCGGATGCGCGGCTTTTGCCGCGCCTCCGCGGCAATTTTGTGGCTTCTGGCCACGCGCTTTGGCGCGTGGCCTCTCCTGGTCCATCCATGTGGGCGCCTGCTTCTGGAAGGTTGATCCTGGCCTTTTAATCTGGATTTTCGAGATAACTTGTGATCAAGTTACTCTTAATCCAGATTTCTTCAAATCCTCTCTCCACGAATTTCATCTTCATCTTGGCCTTTTATCCTTATCCCGCAGGTGTTTAGGGTTTGGTAGAAGTCTATCCAACCCTAATTTCTGATATTTGCAATTTAATCCCTTGTATTTGCATTTTGACACTTCGTATCGTTGCGCTTTTTCACCTGGGCTTCAAACATGGACTTGGATCTGGGCTTTTGGGCTCTTTAAGCTTTATTTCTTTATTAATTTGATAATTTGAGGCTGCACATATTAAATAAAGAAATGTTAATAAATGTGCATTATAATATGAATAAATGTGCGAATGTGATGGTATATATGATGACAATTATGCATTTTTGACTACCTATCACCATTCTAAGAGATATGACTAAAAAATAATTTTACAGAGTCACATTTCAGTTTCTAATTTTATAGAAATTTTTCTGGAATTTTCTGATTTTTTTCTAGATTTTTTCTGAATTAATTTAAGTCTAAAATCATTAATAATCATAACGGGTCTGTTTTTGTATTTGGGTTGGGTTAAAAATGAATTAGAACCCAAATCTGTGGGCTCACTCCAAATCTGGACTTCTGAAATTAGGCTTTGAATTAATTTTCTATATATTTCTTTCCTTTCCTTTTTGTTTTATGGGTTCTGGCCTCCCCAATTAACCAGGCTCAGTTCTTTTTCTTTTTCAATTCTTTCTTTTCTTTTATTTCTTTTGGCCGGGCCAATAACGGCCCAGCTCCCTCTCTCTCTTTTTTTTTATTACTTTCTTTTTTTTTTTGGGCCTGGGCCAGTTAGAGGCCCGGATTCTTCTTTTCTTTTCTTTTTTTTTTTTTGGTTCTTGTGGACTTGGGCCAGAGGCAGCCCACCCCTCTTTTTCTTTTCTTTTATTTCACTGGGCCTGGGCCATTTGCGGCCCAGTTCCTTTTTTTTTTCTTTTTTTCCTCTTAACTGGGCCTGGCTTTACCAGGCCCTTTTTTTTATATATATACATTTGTATATTATATATATCTATGTGTGTATATCTTCTAAAATTTCTATTAATGTATTATTATATTACCCAATTTATTTTATTTATTTTAATGGATAAATCTTTTAGTTTCATAAAGAAGGAATTTTAAATCATGATACGTTATAAATTCTAATTCATATCAATTGGTTTAGATCTAGGGGAGATCTAGGTTTTTTGCAACAAAAAGGGAATCTTAAGCATGCTTGCTAATTAAATATTTGAATTAATAAAAAATCAAATTTTTTATACTTACTTGTTTCTTGCTTTCTCCTTAATCTTGTATCCCGAAATCCTTCTTCGCAGTTTGAGAAAATATGAGGATAAGGAAAGTTTATACTAGAGTTTCTCTTGATGTAGGAGAGAAAGGAAATGTTTAGGTTTTATAAGGCTATAAGAGATTTTTTTTCTTTTTTTTGAACCTGGACTCTAATTAGGCTAGATTAGCAATTAGATAAGAATGAAAAGTTGTAGAAAAAATCTCAAAGAGATTTGATTTAGAATTTGAAATTATAGATTGTCTAGCTCATTAGATTCAATTTATTTCGAGTGCTCTTAGATACACGCCAATGTGGCACAATGGTTAACTCTCTTCTCTCCCTTGTTAGGGACCTAAGTTCAATCCCCAGTGCTAGCATATATATATATTATTATTATTATTATTATTATTTTTCATTTTATTTATTTATTTATTTTTTTTTTACTTTATTTTTGGATATGAGTTAAAAGGGTTATGGTTTATTAGATAATTGGATCATGGGTAGATGGGTTAGAAAAGAAGATCAATTGAGAATAACGGCAACAATAACATAATAATAATAATAATAATAATAATAATGCTCATCATAATGTATAAAATATAATACATATATATACTTGTATAATTGCAATTCAAAAACATATGCACTTAATGTAATATTATGCACATTTATTTATACACCTGTATAAAATACATTAATCAATAATAATAACTAATTCTACATAAATTAATAAGAGTAGAAATACAGTATTATTAGTTAGGGGATATTACACCTCTGTTCCAGAAAACAGAGACCAAGTACCCTCTGAATTGTCGCATTTGCTCAGCTTTAGCCGCGTTTCCGCGGCAAGGAAGAGTTCACTACTAACTGTTTTTTTTTTTTGCAGGGCTGCTTGCTTTGCAAAATTCTAGTTTTCTGCAACTTTATTTCTTATATGCCATCACCAAAAGCCTGCTAATAAATCAATAGTAAAACATTTGTTGAAAAAGTTAAAAAAATTGATTAGACGTTTGCATTTTAGGCATGTGTCTTTTCAATTCATTTACTTTACTGTTGAAGAGTGCTGGAGTAAGGTACATTCGCATTGCATTTAGAATAGGACTCATCTCTTGGTTGATTTAAATCACTTTGAGTGAATCTTGTTTACATATCTTATACACTTGCACAAACTGATCTTAAGGGCACCACTCCATAACAAGATAAGGTGGGGATTTAATCACCCTTCCTTGGCCCAAAAATCAGATTCCAAGCACTCACTAACCCGAGCCTAACTAAAAATGAGTAGACGTTGGCCCTAGGGACATCTCGGACTCAATTAGGAGATTATCCTAAGGGGGAAAGGTGTTGGAATTTGACTCCTGCAAAATCAGTGTTTAGGAAAGGGATTAAGGGCCGAAAGCCCGAAGATTGGTAGTTATTTAATTAAGGAACGTCTTTGACGGAAAACCTCCCACCAATCTTGCCCTAACCTGGCTGATTAGCTTGTGGTCAAAGTCTGCATTATACCTCCCGTGGACGGTCTAACCAGTTAGGAGTCGTCTAGGTCATAGGTCTACCCTCACTTAGGTTAGAATTTTTTCTTTTTTGTTTGCTTATTTGTTAGTTTTTCTTTCTTTGTATTCTATTGTGTGATATGGCTTATAATAATAATTTTTTCAACTTCAATAATAATCCATATTACACACAGACTTCATTTTCGGATATTACCAACCCAGCATATCATAACTTTAACCAACCTAGTGTGCCGCATTGGTCTTATCCGAATCAATATAACCCATGTCCCCAATCTTATAACCATAATTTTCATAATGATTTCAACTCTTCACAGAGTCAGTGGGGATTCACCTCCCCCGGGCATAATTTTCAACCAACTTGTCCCTCTTATCCACCTAGTCCACAATATTTCCAAGAATCATACTCAGTTCCACCTGTCCAAAATAGAAAACCATCAATTTTGGAAAGGAGTATGCGTGAGTCCAAACAACAATTAAAAAATCTGATGAACTCACAATTCCACCACCAATTCCAAGACAACATTTCATCTTTTCAACAAACAATGAACCTATCAACTATGAAAAGATGCTTGAAGCCATGACTCAGGCTCAAAATGCTCGTAACCGTGACATAGATATGATGGTCCATTCTCTACGTTCTCACCGATTGGCCAGTTCTGATGTCACTAACCATTCTGTTAGAGCCGAAGAGTCATGTTGTTTTGGAAACAAGATTCTATTTCAGAACAACCATTTGAACTTGCCCAAACTCCAAATTTTGAAAAAGATATTGACAGTTTGGCAAGTTATTCCTTTCCTGAAATAGAACTTGAGAATAAATATGATCCTGAACCCCAACTTAGTGATTCAATTCTACTTCCTGATTCAATTATGACTCCGGTGTCTTCACCTGATTTCAATCTTTTTTCCGAGTTAATATTGAATCCTGTGCCAATTCATAATGAAATTGAATCGCCTATCTTTGATGATCATCATGTTGAACTTGACCAATTTTATAATTTTGAAAATCCCATTGATAAATTGGCAAGTTCTCATTTCTATGAAATTGAACTCAATGAGAAATGTGACCTAGATTCTTAAATCTGTGATCAAGTTCAAATTCCCGAATCAATATTCTCCTGTTTTGTTGCCTAACTTAGGTAATATTTTAGAGTCAGTTTTGATTCCCACACCTATCATTCCTGAACTTGAATCACCAATATTAAGTCACATTCCATTGTTGGAAAATGAATGTGGACTTGAGTTTCAACTTCTTGACTTGGACACACTTCTTGAACCAATCTCGACTCTTGAAGCTTTACTTGACTTAAGTCACCTTCCCGAGTCGGTATTAGTTCCTATACTTTCTGAGTCCAAGTCAAACATTCTATCATTTCATACTCCATTCTGGGACAAGGTGGTTGACAAATTTGACTCCGAAATTAATTATGGAATTTGGAAATTAGATGGGGTCAAATATTTAATAAAAATCCTTTTGGATTCATCATTTTAATGGGTTATATTAGTGAAATTTCTGGTGGGTTCCTCCGAACCCAACGAAAAGTCGATTGGGCCGCATTTCGTGGACCAATCAGACTACCACCGGAACCACCACCTTAAGGTAACATTTTCCTTCCCTTTCGTCTTTTTCATGCATCTATGCATTAATTCATACATGAGGACAATGCATGAGATAGGTGTGGGGGAGGGTCTAACATAACTTAGTTTTTTTTCTTTTAAAACAAAAAAAATATTTAACATTTTCTTTACTTTTAAAAACTTTTTGAAAATAGAAACAATATTTTGACATATGTTTTGTAAGAAATTAAGTTAATTTTAAGGAATAGGAAAATCCAAATTAGGATTTCTTATACTTGGTCAAAGTAAGATTATTTGTTTGATTTTTAGGGTTAGGAAGATAATTTGTCAAAGTAATTTAGTCATGATCTTTACCTTGATGAAATATGCACACTTCATACACTTATACACTTAGGGTTCAAAAACAAAGATTCTTATGCCTTATAAAAAAAAGAAAAAAAAGAAAAGATAAACAATCTAATTATTGATTAGTTAGGTGCTTTGGCCTAAGCAAGCCTTAGTATTTATGCGAAAGATGATTAGATAAGTTTGAGAAAAAAATATATATAAAATCCTCTGATTAAGCTGGGTATTTGTGCCTAATAAAGCATAAGTATTCACGCCTAAAAGGGGTTCATATAATAAAATCCTTAGTTTTGTGGCCTTGTTTGCTCGAGTCCTTAAGTCCTTGGGGTGTTTTCTCACCCGGTGCCCTAAGACTGTTTGGTTTGGGAGTCATCGATTAAAGTCTCGTTACATGGGCAGATTAGAAAGCCTAATAGAACTAAGGAATAATACCACCAAAAAAATATATGTATATATATATATAATAAATAAGCATAAGAGTTAGAGTTAATGAACCCTTAGTCAAAATTTTCACAATCACAAGGTGCATATGACTTAGGGTAAAGTAATAGACTAGATGAGAAGTACAATTTGACTCCTTACTTTGATTGATAACAAATTTTTGAATAGAGACTAAGTTTAGGAATGAAAAATTCAGTTTTCCTATAACTTATAGATTGCTTAAATCTTACAATTATATTTCAATTATTTTTTCTCTTTCAAAATGCATTTCGAAAAATACTAACTCTTTGTTTCTCTTTCTTTATGGATTTTGTGGTGCAATCCGCTGAAAACCCTCACGAGACAAAACTCGTCCTCTAGGGTAAACCTAGAGGTTTAACGGCTTGTTGCACATGCTCAGTGCAATCGCGTGACCTGCGAAAGTGGTCTAATAATCCTTAGTATAGTTTAGTTGTTTTGCTCGAGAACGAGCAAAAGATAGGTATGGGGGTGTGATTGGTCGCTAATGTTTCATATTTAGTATCATATTCCATACTTATTATAGAATAAAATCTGTATTGTCCTAATTAAATGTTTAATTTATTTGCAGGCACATTCCTTAAGGAGATGAAGAGAAATGAGCCCAAAAGCCCACCAAAATTCTGAATTAAATCAGAATTAATTCGAGCTCAGTGAATCAGGGCAAAATCAAGATGTTGAAAACCGGTTGAGAAGAATCCTCTCAGAATCTATCGGTTGAAGCAAAGATCAAAGGCCATTTCGTCAAAATCCCGGACTCAAACGAGAAAACCAACTGAAGATAAAAGCAGAAGGGAAAACCAGGGAGACCCCCAACAGGGTGTGGCCACCTGGCCACACCCTGGCCGCGGAAACGCGGCTTTGGTCGCGTTTTCGCAGCTTGTTGTGGAGTAGGGGGAGCGTTTGCTTCCCCGATCTCCCCGGGATCCTGTAGGTTGGGTTTTTGCCTATAAAAAGTCAGTATTTTCACTAAAAATGGGACGACCATGCAGAGATAGGATTTAGCCTAGTTTTTCATTTTGTAGTATAGGTTTTGTTTTCTTTTTATGTAACTTTAATTTGTATGTAAGCTTAGGTTAGATGAAGATTCATGTAAGTAAGAGAGAAAGGCTTATG
This sequence comes from Agave tequilana, assembly GCA_038442645.1. Taxonomy (NCBI): domain Eukaryota; kingdom Viridiplantae; phylum Streptophyta; class Magnoliopsida; order Asparagales; family Asparagaceae; genus Agave; species Agave tequilana. Next base: position 16,485 of record JAVJIF010031072.1, read on the forward strand.
TTGAGAGTGACACTGATGTACCCTCCTCCTTTCTTCCATTGTTTCTGCAAGCAATAAAGGTAAACATTTGTTTATGTTCGTATTTTCTTTTGTTTTCTTCTTCCTCTTTCTACTTTACCTCTTTTGTTTTTGATGAGCTTGCAAGTGAATCCAGAAGTATAAGTATACAAAAGCCTTTGTGAGTGCCAACGATACTTCATGAAGACGTTCTCCTCCTCAAGATCCGTATCACTTCATTCTTGCAAGGCTTGATGATATAATGCGAACAGGAACTGAGCTCGATCTTATGACCTATGCGTTGAACGCCTCCAAAGTAAGGTAGAACATGCAAGGGTTCCAGGTAAGTCATCAACCAAACTAGGTGAGTACTTCTTTCATCTTCTTTCTTTTCTTTTATTTCTGTAAATTAAATCACCACACCATATCTTCCAAATCACTTCTTTCCCAACTCATTTGTACATAGTCGCTTTCTTTCCCATTTCTTTGTAAATAGTCATTCTCCATTCTTTTTCACTTTCTCATTCTACCATTTTCTCTCTAACCTTAACATAACTCGTTTTCATTTTCATTTCTTTAAAACAAAGAAGAACTTTCGTTTTGTCTTCAAAAAGATTTCAATAAGAAAAACTTTGAACACTTCCATCGCAAACCCTCCTTGTGGATCACGACCCGCATAACCACTTGCTATAGCGGTAAGAACTGAGCACTTGCACATCTATATTTCTAAATCTGAAATTCTTTATTTTGTATGCAGGTTTTGCCTCAATCAAGTGCGAGAAATATGGGACGATCTTTCCAGCAAATCATGCTTATGCTTATACAATTTGAAGAGTGATAAAGAAATTTGAAAGTGTACGGTCAGTTAATAAGCCTACCTCTGGAGTCAAAAAGATGTGAGGCATTCCCCTGGATGTCAACCCCTTCCCCTCGGTTTCTTCATACCTGTTGTTTTTTTTGCTTGGAGACGATTTTGCATCATGAAAATCGATACATCTCTCAGTAGAGATCAGACTGGACCTTAGATTTTATGCACAACATATAAGAGTTGTTAGTTTTGCCATACACAAAATCTAAGTTGAAATACTTCAAGAATGAAATGCATTGATAACACCCTTATATTAACAGAGATGGGGGTCAATTAACTAGTACTAGATGGACCAGCAAAAGACTATGTGTGTGTGGGTGGTGGTGGTGGTGATGGCGGTTGGGAGTGTTAACAGACATGTGATACATGTGATACATTGTATCTAGACATGTGTATAGACATGTGATACATTGTATCTAGACGTTTATACTTTCTTTATAGTCCTCTCTCCACTTTTATATATATTGATGTAATCCTTGGTGAAAGAATATACAATAATACACAGAAATTTCTTCTTCTCTAGATTATCATGGTATCAGAGTCATTTCTCTGCTGGTCGTCGTTCTACGCTATCAACAAGCATACGCTGGGTCATACTCGCATAGCGTGTGCCTAGTGTTGGGTCACTTTCGCCGCGGTCCATCTCTTCATCTTCCGCTATTGTCGACCTGGACGGCATCTTACTCCAACGCTGCCTCTGTCACCTTATTATAGAATTCATGTAGTCGAGTTCTCATGAGCCTTTCTACCTTTGTCCTCTTTATGCACGCGTCATCAGTGATCGCCTCTGCCCTGTGTGGCCGATTCTGCCTGCCATTCCCGCCGCCGCGAGAGACGATTGACGAGCGATGACTTCACCATTCCCACCGCCGACGAGAGCTATTCGATAAGCGATGACTTCACCGTTCTTGCTTTCGACGAGAGACGATCGATGAGCGTATTTTCAAACTCTCAGTGTTTGATCCACCATGAGTTTGAGGAGGTGTTAACAAACATGTGATACATGTGATACATTGTATCTAGATATGTGTATAGGCATGTGATACATTACATCTAGACATATATACTTTTCTTATATTCTTCTCTCCACTTCTATATATACTGATGTACTCCTTGGTGAAAGAATATGCAATAATACACAAAAACTTCTTCTTCTCCAAATTATCAAGGTGGTTCTTTTTTTTTCCTTTTTTTAGGGGGAGGGGGCTGTGAAATACTAATAGATGATTCATATGTAGCGGCTCTAAATATGTTCAATCAGTCAGCATATGGAATCTACGGCATGTGCACCACAAGGAAACTTCAGAATCTCAAATTTGCACCAGTGATTTTGCAGCAAATCTAACTTTATGCATCAGAACTTGAAATGATATTCCAAATTCTTTTTCAGCTAATGAAAAGTAATGCATCAAATGGGGGCAGAAGTCCAATATGACTCACCTGAGTTGCCTATAACATGTTGCAGTCCATGTTAGATAACCTTGAGACTCATGATCTAGATGATAAATAACCAACAAAGTCCAAATCCAATGTCAACTTTCTGCATGAGGTACAAGAACAATTTATCATCCATGGACAACTTAATCCTAAATCAATAATGAAAAGTGGCCCAAAAGTAGAACAGCATTCATATTCAAAAAGAAAAGCACATGACTTTGCATTGAAAAAAAGACGGTGAGGTGATATATTGCAGGTATAAAACAAGAAATTAGATGTTAGCTGAAGTCCAATTAAAATCTGAATCCCACAAGTGCGCGATAATTCGACTCATCTTTCTCCGAAGTACATGAGTATTTATATGGAAATAACGTTATGGAGCATAACCTATAGCTAGGAATGATTCCACAACAAAGAATATATGTGTGTCTTTTATGCTGCAGATTACAATAAACCTAAGGCACAGAGGTATTATTTTAGCAGTGGTCAAATATTGGAAGGTTTGTTGTTACTGTTATTGTTATTGTTGTTATTGTTGTATTATTACGAGATGTCAATCTTTAGATGCCTAGAATATCTGAAACATCTTCCATATTATTACATTTTTTTCCCCTAGGGTGGCAAATGGTGGAGTATTTAGGGAATAGTGAAATGATAAATGAATTAAAGATAATAGATAAGAACAATACAGCAACATGTACTAGATTTTTTGGCATTTCAGAAGTAGGACTCGAGGATTCTTCCATGAATTCTTCATTAAAAATAAAAAATAAAAAAAATCATCAAAATCCAAACAGAATTTGCAGCAGTATTAGTGTCTCTTAATGAAAATTTCAAGAAATATAGAAATGATAGTGAACTTCTTCAACCCTCAGAATACAGTTCCTATTGTATTTTAAATTCTATGGAATTGGCACAAAGTAACAAAAAATATATAGAAATTTTTCCAAACCTGATGCAAACTTTTGATTTAAGCCCTGAGCTAAACATTTTAAATTTTAAATTTTGGAAAAAAAAAAAAATCATAGAAAAGACCTTTAAATCCAACATTCTCATTTCAACTGTCGTTTAAAACAAGAAATGCAAATTAAATTGAAGGAAAATTTAAGGCACTCGAGAATTGGGAGCTCACGGTAACAGATTAAAAACCTAGAGAAATTGAGCAGAAGAGTTTGACACAATTCTAAATATTACAACTTACATTGTCAAGCTCAGCTAAATATATTCTCTCTTATCATTAAGTGTCAGTGTCATATGTAAAGAACTACTATGCTACAGGGATACTTTCACTTAATTTGACATAGGATAAGGTACCTTACATTCAATCGATGATGTTCCCCTTGTTACTGGAGTGACACACAGACAAAATGATCTCAGAGAAAAAGCCCTATATTGTTCGGGTTCTGAAATTTTGTGGCAAACTTGATTGTTTTTATTTTTTTTAAATTTTTGATAAGAAGTGATAGTCCAGTTTTACACCTTGTATTTCTCATAATCCAACCTCCTGTTGTTCATTGGGTCAAACCTCAGCCTTTTACAGCTTCCTTCATCTTGATTATTTTCATATACAATACAAAAAAAATCTTCACTAATTAGAAATAATTTAACGGTTTGATCCTGCACATAGAGTATGCTTATGCCGGGCAATTTCTCTCTTTACACATCGTTAAATTTTCTTCTGTCTTCAAAGTTTTCTCCCAGCTATTGCCATCGTCGCCAATTATCTTGCATGACTCTTGTACACTTCCGACGACGTTGCACGTCGAAGCTTTTTCTCCTCCTCTGTGACGTGCTCTCATCTTAGCTTTGTCCACTGATGTCGATGCTGCATATCTTTGTTTATCAATCTTCGATGTCAATTTTTTTTATCTTTTTCATTACATATTTTATAATTAACATTTTTCTCTCTTTTTTATCTTTCGAACTCATGAAGATACAATTATAGTCAAACCCCGACTGAAGAGAAGTTTTCTCCTGTGACTCATATAGAAATTTTGTCTATCCATCTGCCAGCCTGTCCATCTTCATTTGCGCGCGAGAGAGAGAAATGTCAACCCCGCCTTTTTCTTCCCTCCTCTCTAAGCCTCTTCTTCTTTTTCCTCTCCTCCTCCTGGCCGATCAGTTGAATATCTTACCGGCAGCGGCAGTACAGTAGTTAGGATTATCAAAACCAACCAAAGGGAGGTTTTTCTCTCTTGTGACTCCTTCACAAATTTTGTTCATCCATCTACCGTCTGTCCGTCTCTTATCTCTCTCTTGTCCTCCGCTCCTCCCTCTCTCTTCCCCCTCCCCTCTCTGGCTCTCCCCTCTTTCTTCTCCGCCTCCCACCTCCCCCCCCCACTCTCTCCCCCACTCCCCCTTCCCCTCTCCTCTCTCTTCTCCCTCTCTGCCCTCCTATCTATCTCAACGTCGCAGTCATTGTCGGTCATTTTCCCACCGCTCAATAGAGGTATACTAGTAACAAAAGGAAATGATCGTAAAAAGTCAGTGGTAATCAATGAGGTTGGGTTTCAAGAAGTACTATGTTCAAGTCCGAACAACTATTTTTCGGGAACGGATATTGCTACTCCCAAAATTGATAAAAGGCCCCAATGGATTTAAGGCACCCCAAATTGATAAAAGCCCCCTAAAATTTCTAAAATACCCAAAATGTCATTTTTTCCTTCTCCTCCTTCTCCTCTCCCTCCGTCGATGAACCCCCCACCCTTCCCCGTCGAACCACTCTCCCCTTCCTTCGTCGAACCCCCCTCAACCCACCACTCCCCCTTCTAGCAGACAACCACTCCTTCCTCTGCCTCCACAGCCCCAATCTATTCGGTCGGATTCTGGCCGAGCAGATAGAGCTCTGTTTGGCCGGAAACTGACCTAACAGATGGGACATGAGACGGGGGAAGGGCGGGAGGGGGGCGAAGGAAGAGGAGGGGAGGGGAAATGGGGGTAGACAGAGGAGGAGGAGGAGGAGGAGCAAGGAAAGATGGAGAAAGAAGAAAGCGATACTTTGAACTTTCCAACGAGAGTGAAAATCGTCAAAAAAAAAATAATAATAAATTAAAACACACTTCTAAATTTTTAAAGGACCTTTATCATTGTCTGGTGGCAATATCTGTTCCCCTATTTTATTTGAAAATAAACAGGAAAAAAAAGGAAAAATGGAAAAAGAAAAAGAAAAAGAAAAGTTTGATTCGAGAGTCAAGGCCCGTGAACATTGGTCAATTTCGAAATAACCTACACAGAGTTTTCTCAGCCTCGCCGACCCGTTCCTCATTCGACGAGTCACTCTCTCTCTCCGTGACCATCGACGCTGAAACAGAAAGGAAATTTCGCCCCAAGCTCTTTCTCTCTCTCTCTCTCTCTCTCTAATAGAACAGGTGACGTCCCCAAATCTCGATCTCTTCAATTCCCTCTCTCTCATCGAGCGGCGAACCCAGTTCTCTTTGTTGTAACTTGTAATTTCTAGATACGACTTCTCGTGGTTTCTGTCCTGATTCGGGTTTCAATTTTGCCCCCTTTTGGGGGTGATTGATTGTTTTTTTTTGGGGGGGGCTAATTGGGATCTGTTCTTGTTGGGGGGTCTGCAGATGGCTAATGGTGGGGCGGCGTGCGCGGAGCGGGCGACGAGCGACATGTTGATCGGGCCGATTGGCCTTGAACATTGAGCTGTGTGACATTATTAACATGGACCCAGGGTATGATTCAAAGAATCCAATTTGAGTTTTTAGTTTGCTTTTCTTTCGAGTTATGAATTTGGTTGCATAATTAGGTCTTGAACTGAACAGAAAATTGGGACCTGGTGGTTAATTCTGCCAGCTATTTTGTTGGTTTTTTTGTAATCATCATGGTCGTGTTTTTTTTTTAAGAATCTGAATTAATGATGTGCACATTGTGAGCTTGGTTTTGAGAAGCCTTGTAGAATTACATTGCATTGTGCTGCACACTGCGGATGCTTGTCATTATGAAAAGCTAATGAGCTATATTCATTAGGTACAAAAAGACATACCTGGAATATTAATCTAGAATAGTAATCTGCTTTTTTAAGCATTTAAACGAGAAATTTGGCTCGTCTCTGCAGCAATTTAGACTGGAGTAAGAGAAGGACATTACTGCTAGAGTAGACAGTCTAACGTGTTACTCATGTAATGTGCATCTTAATATATATCATCGGAAGTCATAACACAACTACCGTTATAAACCACCAATTGTTTTGTACCAAGTGTTAAAAATTAGAGGTGGAAACATAAAAACATATTATTTTCTACTACTATTAAATTTTTAATGAATTTACCTATGAGTTGATAAGGTACATCACTTCAGAATGTTTAACTTCAATAGGTCATGATGCAAGGGTTTGCATATGATAGGACCCTTGTACCAAGGGAGGTAGCTATATAGCTTGTATGCTGAGAACTGTATGATATAATGTATGTTTAAGTTTTGAACTTGTTGTAATTTGGAAGAAAAGTTCTAGCCATGTTTCTGGTTGCATAACCACATAACAAGGCTCTTAAGTGACCAAATATCATTATGAAACAAGAGGGATTTTCATTGTAGAAAGTCCTCACTAAATGATGTTTCTGCATTCATGTTTTTAATTATGGAAATAGAACTAGATGAAAATGGTGTACACATCAATGGTCATTGTAGCAGCGTTGCAGAGTGGTATAGTCTCTTTGTAGTGGGGTTTGGATATACTTTGAAGGATAACATGTCACTTTTCACCAGTCAATTTTGTTGTATTGGGCCGTGTACAAAATATCGGTTTTATCCAGATGGATGTGTAATCTGCCTTGCTTCTGCTTACTTACGAGTGCCACTTTACACCACCACTTACTGCAAGATATTTGATTGATGTTTTTTCTGGCTTAAGGATCATAGTATTTGTACCAGGCCATTATCAGGAGGCATCTTAATGTTGAGTATGCATCACTTAGTTTCTTCTTTTAGTTTAGTTGTTTTATTTGGTTTCCCCAGTCCCTGGGCTCACATGAATATTAGAGTTCAGATTGGCTGTAATAGGTCGAGGTTTTTCAACTAAAATCTACAAGCATCTTTTAAGACCTCTTAATGATGCTAGTAAATAAACCAAAAAATTATTAGTTTACAGTTTACACCTTCTTTGGCTCTCCAAGTGAGTTTTAAATTGAAAAGGACGCCACAAGGAATTTTATTTCTTAGTTAAAATTGATAAGTTTATTACACCTTGCTTGTTTCTTCCATGGTTTGAGTTTTTGTCTTAGAATAATTTTATTTCATGGCTTCTTTTTAAGATTTTTTTTTTTAATGAAGTGCAGGCAGGCAAAGGATGCCCTTAAGGTTCTTAAGAAGCGTTTGGGAAGTAAAAATCCCAAAATACAACTCCTTGCCCTCTTTGTGAGTATAAAAGACCATGTCTTAATTGATCTCCTTTTATCTGAGAGAGCACGATAGGTTTGATGAGATCACTTTTGTTTTAATATCGTTCCTTCTGATTATTTGGTGTAAACATGATTTTGGAAACATGATATCATTTGCTGTTTTGAAACACAACTGAGACTGTTTGTGACTTTGACACTATTTCAGTTTGCCTGTCTTTCCTTATGCCTGCACCTGCACCTGCGCTATTGTATCTTGGCAAATGTAACCTTTAACATTTGCTGTGGGCCCAGAGCGTTGTGGCCTTACATAAGCTGATCTAAGGCAAAACACTGAATATTTTGAAGAAAAAAATTGCTAGAATATTCTTGTTTAGCACCTTCATGGGAAGGTGATCATCATACAGACATTGTATCATAGTACTCTTCTATGAATATGTTTCTATGAATATGTAATCAGTCTTCAACTACGCATGTCAATTATAACCATATGTACTGGGGGGGGGGGGGGGGGGGGGGCAAATTAGATAAGGTTTTTAAGGATTTCTACTTGTTTCTACTAGCTATGCAAGAACATTTTTTCTCAAATATAAGAATTCCTCTGCTAATTTTCAGTATAACTATAAAAGTCATCATCATCCAAGCCTTTTCCCATCAAGATGGAGTTGGCTCTGGAGCAAAGCTCCATGAAAGATTTGCAAAGTTTTACAATCTGCAGTCAACATGATGTCAAACATCTAATAACTAGTGCCAACTCCTAGATAAGAAAACTATGTGCAAAGAGGGGCTTGCCATGTCCTAAAAAGCCAGTTGACATTCTCCAAGTCTCCTAGAGAAAATGTCTAGAAGGAAAATAGATGATAAATTTACTATAGGAAAATGCATTATCTCTGAACACAGATAATGCCAAGAGTCGAACACAATCCACTTCCCTGAAGTACAACTATGAAAGTGAATCTTATAAATGTATCGAACATTAATTATGTGCTATTTGGTCTTGTAGAAGTAACATTTAGCCGTTGAAATCACCTAGAGGGGGGGGGGGATGAATAGGTGACTAGCTAATCTAATGATCAATTAATACGGAATTAAAAACTATTAATGCAAACTAAAAATTCTTAAGCTAAACATACAAGGTATAACACAAGAGTGTAGCCGGATTCCCCGTGAAGGGCTCTGGACTAACTCCTCAAGATTCCTCTAGATAAGAGTTGAGGTGCCGCTTTGGCTCTCTTGGTTGAATACAAGTGTGAGCAAACAAACCCCAAGCATATATCAATTAAGCACACAATTTATCAAGCATATAAGAGATATAAGAAATAAGCATAAGCAAGATATAAAGACAAGTGAGAGATAGAGAGAGCAATCGCAAACACGGGAGATTTGTTTCGAGGTTCGAGCACACTTGCTCTACGTCCCCGCCTTCAATACTATGAAGGATTTCTGCTAAAAAACGATCCCACCGGATCACTCGGTGCCGCAACACCTACAAGCGAGTTCACACTAGTACTCCTTTGGACTCTCTAGTCCCTCTCTAGTTCCCGCAAGAACAACACACCCAAATGTAGGATCTATAATCAAAGCAACACAAACACTAGAGGGGGTGAATAGTGTTTATAAAAATTTAAACAAACTACTTGCAGGAATTAAAATAATCACAAGATAAACACAGAAAATACAAACGCAAACACACGAGAGTTATCCTGGTTCGGTCCTTGTGACCTACATCCAGTCCCCAAGCAAAATGCTTGAGATTTTCCTTTCTTGACTTGTGTACACCCACAACCAATGCCTTGTACACCACTTGACAAACGCCCTTTGCCAAATGTGCACAACTCCTCTTTACACCAAAGAGAACACGTCTTGTACAACTTTCTTCTACTCCCAAGAAGACGCCTTGTACAAAATCTTCTTTGAATGAATACAATGATTTTCCTATAGCCTTGATACTGAATGTGTAGTGGACAAGGTACAGTATAGGAAAGATGAACTTCAGAGAACTTCACTAATGGAATGTCTTTTGGTGAAGAACAGAAGTTGGAAATCAGTTTTTCAGGTTTTCTGAAATTTTTCTTTGGAAAACTGATGGAAAGACTTGGTAATTGGCCTTTGGAATAACTTCCCTATTTATAGCTGAAGACTAGGGTTAGTTAGGGTAGTTATAGGACCAATTCAGATAATTTAAACGTTGGAAAACGTTGCCAAAAGGATCAGATAAGAGAAACTGTCCAACAGTCAGAAACTGCCTATAGTCGACTAGGATTCTGAGTTAGTCGACTAGACTAGGCAAAAATTCAACTATTAGTCGACTAGATTTAGCAATTAGTCGACTAGGTATCTGTCTGTTGGCAAAACAGGTTTCTGGATAACTGAATATAGTCGACTAAATAGTATTGTTGGTCGACTATAAAATGTGTTAGTCGACTTGGGAAATGGTGTAGTCGACTAAGTTTCATTTCAGACAGAAACAGAGAGTTGAGAAAATTTTGTATATGATATTAGTCGACTTGGAAAATGGGGTAGTCGACTAGGTATATAAGTCAAGTCGACTAATAGTCATGTCAGGGTCCAAACAGAGAGTTAGGAAATTTGATTTGGAATGGTCTAGTCGACTAGGGCTTTTTGGCAAGTCGACTAAGTATGGGTAGTCGACTATATCAAAGGGTCAAGTCGACTTGGAAAGGATTTTTTGTGTAAGTGATCAAGGCTTTTCATATATATCTAAAGTTACACAAAAACTTCCAAAAACACCCATAATCTTCAATTGGCTTCAACTGAGGTAGAGCAATCATCATGAGGTAGAAATACTTGTCCATCATCAAAATCTTGCAACATGATAGGCTTCAACTTGGTAGGCTTCAACATTCTCCCCCTTTTTGATGATGACAACTTATGTTTATGATAGCTCCCCCTGTAACAAAACTCCCCTGCAGTAACTAGGTTAAAACAAATATATTTGCCCCTGCAGAAAGTGTTAAGTTGCACCTGCATGGTCATATGTCAATATCCATAACATATATGTCAATGTTGTTTGACTATGTCACAAAGTTGCAATACATGCAGAATTTTCAGAATATGTATGTAACAGGTACACATAGCACAGTATATGAAACAGAACACAGATAGGATTTAAAACTAACACATAACACAAAGTTACATAACACATAACACAAAGTTCTCCCCCTTTGTCATTAACAAAAAGCAGAAAACATACATTGTTCCAAATAAAAACTGACATAGTTTTTTTTTAAAAAACAGAAAATACATAATAGTTGCAAAAGCAAAAAACACAAAGAAACGCCAACGCCATAGTCTTCAAGGCTCGGATCCGGGAGGAGGAGGTGGCGGGAAATGTATCTTGAGAAGACTCAGAATCGCTGATTGAGTAGATGCAAAGGAATCCATCTGAATTTGCATGTGCTCAAACCGATTCATCAACAAAGATTGATTTGCAAGGACTTGAGACTGAGAGTCTTGCAGAACTTGTTGTTAGGTTTGAATAGATGCAATCTCAGCAGACAAGGAATTGTAGAATTCATCAGCATATGGAGGTGGTTGAGGTGGAGGTGGTTCATTGAAAGGAGGTTGTGAAGAGGAAGATGGACCTTGAGGGGGACTAGGTGGAGGTGAAGAGGGTTGGTGTGGTTCAGGAGGAGGAATATCAGTTAACTTCATTCGATGTATGGCGGCACGATCAAACAATTCAAAGATCTTAACGACACTAGTTTCGGAGGCAAGATCAACATGAAATTTCCGAAAAATAGGTGTCAAAAAGGCTCCAAAAGGAAGAAAGGATGAATGATACTTAACCATAGCATCAAAGATAATCTTGGCCCAATTAACCTCGAGTCCAGCCATAATAGCATAGACACAAGCTGATAATTCTCTGGAATAGTAATTGTAACTACCAGATTTGGGACAAATATTGTAAGAGAGGATACGACCTATGAGACGTGGAATAGGTTTCAGTTTGGTGTTGGTCATAGGCAATCCTTGGCCAGGTAGAAAGATATTGCTTAATACTTCCTCATCATCCAAAGTGATGTCATCAAGTAAGAGGCCGTGAAAGGGAATTGACAGGATACGGCCAATTGATTTTGGAGATAGTTTTAAGTTGATACCCTTAACCAAGGAGTAAATATGGACATCGTCCTCATTATCTTCAAAGGTTAAGTTGGTATAGAACAGATAAATTAGGAATGGATAATATGCTTGCTTAAAGTCAGTAGAAAACATATTAAACAGTCCACAATTTCTCAAATAGGACATGATATCATATTGGGAAAAATCTTCATACTTGACAAATCTTCCTGGAATGATGTCTAAAGAGGACAATCTAATGTAATCTGCCTCTAGGCCTGGATTTTTAAGAAATTTCTTAAAGTCAACTTGGGAAGTTGATGATGAGGGAGTAAACTTAGTTTTCTTGGATTTTGACATGGGGAAAACTAAAATTGAAGCAAGATAACAATAGATAAGAAAGGAAAGTACTGAAATTTGAAAGATTATACCAAGATTTGGAGGGAAAGTGGAGGAATTGGAAGGAGATCACTGTTGAAGGCTGCTGCAGAAATTTCTCCTTTGCTGCTGCTGGTCGACTAGGGCTCGGCTGGAAGAAGAAAGAAATGGGAAACCTAGGGTTTTGTTAAGGTAAGGAAATGAATCAAAGGTGAGGATCAATCCTGGAAATAGATCAGTGGTTAGGATTAAAAGAGAGGGTTATTGGATCCTTGACTTAAAAGTACGGGTCGGGTTTTGAAGTGGAAATCCGAAAACAGAAAACAAATTTTCACAGTTTTAGTCGACTTACAGTGTAATATTAGTCGGCTAATAAATGGACTAGTCGACTAGATATTTACTATAGTCGACTAATTTTTGAAAAATCAGAAAGTTAAGTCTCTGTTGGTTACAGGAGTCGACTGGGTGTAAATGCAGGTCGACTAAGTCTTCGATAAGTCGACTAATAAAAATAGTAAGTCGACTAAATTATGTAAAAATTGCCTTTGAAAAAATCTTAAAAAATGTTTAAAAATCGGAAAAATTGCAAATACCCAAATCTCTTCTAAATTTTATAAAAGTATCTTCTTTCAGAGGTTTTGTGAATATATCAGCAATTTGATTATCAGTTGATATAAAAGATAAAGAAATGTCACCTTTTAAAGCATGATCACGTAAAAAATGATGTCTAATATCAATATGTTTGGTACGTGAATGATGAACAGGATTTTTAGATAAATTAATAGCACTGGTATTATCACACATAATAGGTGAGTTTGTGATAGTCATGCCATAATCAAGTAAGGTTTGTTTCATCCATATAATTTGTGCACATGCAACACTAGCAGCAATATATTCTGCCTCGGTTGTTGATAATGACACAGAATTTTGCTTTTTACTGAACCATGATACTAGTGAATGTCCCAAAAAGTGACAAGTACCACTAGTACTCTTCCGATCAGATTTACATCCAGCAAAACCAGCATCACTATACGATAATAAATCAAATGTGCATGATTTTGGATAAAATAAACCATAATTGATTGTGTTATTTAAGTATCGAAAAATCCTTTTCACTGCTTTAATATGTGATTCCTTAGGATTTGATTGATATCTAGCACATAAGCATACACTGAACATAATATCAGGTCTACTTGAAGTAATATAAAGTAAAGAGCCAATCATACCTCGATAGAGTTTCTGATCGACATTCTTACCATTTTCATCTTTGTCCAAAAAAGTTGTCGTACTCATGGGAGTATTCTTATGACCAGAATTTTCCATGCCAAATCGCTTTAGAAGTTCCTTGGCATATTTGCATTGGGAGATGAAGATTCCATCCTTCATTTGCTTTATTTGCAGACCGAGCAAGTAAGTAAGTTCGCCCATATGGCTCATCTCAAATTCACTCTGCATGGTCTTAGAAAATTCTTGACAAAGGTTATCGTTAGTAGAACCAAATAAGATATCATCAACATATATCTGAATGATTAAGATATCTTTATTAACATGTTTAATAAAAAGAGTTGTATCTGCTCTTCCCATTTTAAAATCAGAATTTAAAAGAAAACTTTTTAATCTATCATACCAAGCACGGGGTGCTTGCTTTAAACCATATAAAGCTTTCTTAAGTTTAAAAATATGATTTGGAAATTTTTCATGTTCAAAACCTGGAGGTTGTTCAACATAAATAGTTTCCTTAATAATTCCATTTAAAAAGGCACTTTTAACATCCATTTGATACAGTTTGAAATTCATAAAACATGAGAAAGCAAGTAATATACGAATAGATTCAAGTCTAGCTACTGGTGCATAAGTTTCATCAAAATCAATACCTTCTTCTTGATTGTATCCTTGTGCTAATAACCTTGCTTTGTTCTTAATGACTTCACCTGATTCATCGAGTTTGTTCTTAAAGACCCATCTGGTACCGATGACTGGATGATCAGTAGGACGTTGAACAAGATCCCAAACATCATTTCTTACAAATTGGTTCAACTCTTCCTGCATGGCAATTGTCCAAAAATCATCCGCACATGCTTCTTTGATATTCTTCAGTTCAATGAGTGAAATGAAGGCAATTTGTGTCATGTAGTTCAACTTGGATCTCGTCTGAACTCCTTGATTTATATCTCCAATTACCAAATCTTGTGGATGATTCCTTACTTCAACATATGCTTTCGGTAACTCGGTAGGAATTTCATCATCCTTAGAAATGTTAGTATCAACAGAAGATATAACAATATTATCATTAGGAGTATCTATGATATGATCATCATCATGTGGAGAAGTATTAGAAACAGGTTTAGTCAAGGATTCATCAAAATTTAACATGTAATGATTCTTCAATAGTAAATGTTTTCTTATTAAATATTCTATATGCTTTACTATGAGTAGAGTATCCAACAAAAATACCTTCATTGGATCTAGCATCAAATTTATCTAAAGCATCTTTTGTATTTAAGATAAAGCATTTACATCCAAAAATCTTAAAGTAAGAAACTTTTGGAATCCTATTATGAAACAATTCATAAGATGTTTTATTTAAAAAAGGTCGAATAAGCACACGATTTAAAACATAACAAGCAGTAGCAGTAGCTTCAGCTCAAAAATATTTTGGTAAGTTACTGTCCATAAGCATAGTTCTAGCACATTCTTGCAAAGTCCTATTCTTTCTCTCTACAACACCATTTTGAGGAGATGCTCTAGGAAATGCAAAATTATGTGTAATACCATACTTATCACAGAAATTTGAAAAAGATTCATTCTCAAATTCTCCTCCATGATCACTTCGAATAGTGACTATGTTTAGAGACTTTTGATTTTGAATTCTTTTACAAAAACTTACAAATTCATCAAAAGTATCATTTTTATTTTAAGAAAAATTACCCATGAAAAACGTAAATAATCATCAACAATGACAAAAACATATCTACTCTTGTTTAATGAAGAAACACGAGTAGGTCCAAATAAATCCAAATGCAATAATTCTAAAGGTCTATTTGTAGAAACTAAATCCTTTGATTTAAAAGATGATTTAACTTGTTTTCCTAATTGACAAGAATCACAAAAATAATCCTTTTTAAAAGCAATTTTTGGAAGACCTTTAACTAAATCAAATTTAGAAATCTTAGAAATAGTTTTCATATTCAAATGACCAAATCTTTTATGCCATAAAAAATAATCATTATTAGAAGCAAGTAGACATAAATTATCATTAGATGACATGCATGTTATTGATAACTCATAAATGTTATTGTTTCGAAAACCTTTAAATAAAATATCTTTCATATTAGTATCATAAATAAGACAAGCATCTTTTTCAAAAACAATTTATAACCCTTATCACATAATTGACTAATACTTAATAGATTGTGTTTTAAACCTCTTACCAAAAGAACATTTTCAATAAGGGGTTTTAAAATGTTACCAACGATGCCGCCGTATCAAACCTTTCCTTTGTTATTGTCTCCAAATATCACTGTACCTCCCTTTTTGATTTGAACGGAAGACAGTAGTTGAATGTGTCCGGTCATGTGTTTGGAACACCCACTATCAAGTATCCACTTTTCTTTAAAAAGTACCTATAAAATAAAACAATTTGTATGGTACCCATCATGATAGGGTCCGAAAAAGATTAGTCTTTAGGAACCCAAATCCAATTGGAATTTGGTTTCCACTTGTTAGTATAAACATAATTCTTAGAATTACACACATCATGTATATAAGATGCAATATAAACATTTTTATCAACATTATTAAGATTCTTAGGAACCCATATATATTTGCATCTAATTCTTTTTGAAATAGTATTTCTTTTCACAAAAGAATTATTATTATGAAGATGTGTAGATTTTACAAAATTGGTTTTTGAAAATCCAATACCAACATGAGTAGGTTTATAAATCTTATCTTTTGAAAAAACAAGACCAAAATGATTGTTAGACATCTTTTGAGAAGATAATAAAACATTTAAATTCTCTTTTCCTTTATTAAATTTAGTTACATTTTCAAAAGATCTTCATACTTAATTTTGAAAACAATCATGTCTTTATCTAAAATAGAAATTCTAGAATTTAAAGAAATAGTTTCCTTTTTAAGTAAAGAATTTCTTTTAAGAAAATTTCATTATCCTTTTTTAAAGATGCAATAACTTTTTCAAAATCTTCATTTTGAGAACTTAGAGAAGATGTTTGAGAAACAAAACATGCATTTTCAAGAATGAGTCTGTCATTTTCCTTTATTAAGACTTTATTTTTAATCTTTTCATTTTTGAAATTATTAAACCATTCATTAAAAGCTTCTAATAACTCATCATAATCTTGTACCTCGTCTTCTTGGGCCATGAAGCAGATATTGGCGGTTTCCGTTGCTTCTTCTTCGTCAGAGGAAGATGAGTCGCTATCATCCCATGTTGCTTGGAAGGCTTTCTTCTTCTTGTTGAACTTGTTGAAGTTCTTGAAGTGTCCTTTTGATTTCATCAATGGACAATCCTTCTTCATGTGGCCTGGTTTGTTACACTTAAAACAAGTAGGAATATCGTTAGTATCTTTATTCTTTTTAAACTTACCTTGTTTTAAGAACCTTTTGAACTTTCTTGAAAGCATGGCCATTTCTTCTTCATCTTCATCCGAATTGTCTGTATCTGAAGTTGTATGGAAGGCAAGTACTTTCTTGGATTGGTATGTTGTTGTTCGTCCTTCTTTCTTTCTTCTATCTGCACTTCATATGCCATTAGATTACCAATTAGGTTTTCTAATGTCATAGTTGAGAGATCATTCGCCTCTTCAATTGCGGTTGTCTTCTTCTCCCATTCCGGTGTGAGTGCACGAAGAATCTTACGGACTCTTTCAACTTGGGTGTAGTCCTTTTCAAGAGATGCTAAGGTATTGGTGATATCGGTGAATCTTGTAACCATCTCGGATATGGTTTCATTCTCCTCCATTGTGAATAACTCAAACCTATGGACAAGAATAGATTTTTAGACTCCTTAACTTTATTGTGTGCCTTCGTGTGTTACCTGAAGAATATGCCATATTTGATGTGCAGAGGTTGATGTTGACACACGGTTGAACTCTTCTTTGGTTAAGGCACAAAATAGAGCATTCATCGCCTTGGCATCAAGATTTGCATTCTTTCTTTGATCTTCACTCCAAGCGTTGTAGTTGGTTGTAGGCTTGGTGTACGCTGCTTCTACGATGTTCCAAGGTCGTAGTTGAGTGACTGCAAGTAGATCTTCATTCTACACTTCCAATAGTTGTAGTTGGTTCCGTCAAATAGCGGTGGACGTGTGTAGAATGCCTTTCTTTGAATTGGGATGATGGGAACTCCGTTGCCATCTTTGTATGGTTGTTGCCTTGAACCTGCTCTGATACCAATTGTGGTTCAGAGCTTGTACGCCGGTTCAGGGTATGCAGGGCTCTGATACCAATTGTGAGACCCGCTCTGATACCAAATGTAGGATCTATAATCAAAGCAACACAAACACTAGAGGGGGGGTGAATAGTGTTTATAAAAATTTAAACAAACTACTTACAGGAATTAAAATAATCACAAGATAAACACAGAAAATACAAACGCAAACACACGAGAGTTATCCTGGTTCGGTCCTTGTGACCTACATCCAGTCCCCAAGCAAAATACTTGAGATTTTCCTTTCTTGACTTGTGTACACCCACAACCAATGCCTTGTACACCACTGGACAAACGCCCTTTGTCAAATGTGCACAACTCCTCTTTACACCAAAGAGAACACGCCTTGTACAACTTTCTTCTACTCCCAAGAAGACGCCTTGTACAAAATCTTCTTTGAATGAATACAATGATTTTCCTATAGCCTGATACTGAATGTGTAGTGGACAAGGTACAGTATAGGAAAGATGAACTTCAGAGAACTTCACTAATGGAATGTCTTTTGGTGAAGAACAGAAGTTGGAAATCAGTTTTTCAGGTTTTCTGGAATTTTTCTTTTGAAAACTGATGGAAAGACTTGGTAATTGGCCTTTGGAATAACTTCCCTATTTATAGCTGAAGACTAGGGTTAGTTAGGGTAGTTATAGGACCAATTCAGATAATTTAAACGTTGGAAAATGTTGCCAAAAGGATCAGATAAGAGAAACTGTCCAACAGTCAGAAACTGCCTATAGTCGACTAGGATTCTGAGTTAGTCGACTAGACTAGGCAAAAATTCAACTATTAGTCGACTAGATTTAGCAATTAGTCGACTAGGTATCTGTCTGTTCGCAAAACAGGTTTCTGGATAACTGAATATAGTCGACTAAATAGTATTGTTGGTCGACTATAAAATGTGTTAGTCGACTTGGGAAATGGTGTAGTCGACTAAGTTTCATTTCAGACAGAAACAGAGAGTTGGGAAAATTTTGTATATGATATTAGTCGACTTGGAAAATGGGGTAGTCGACTAGGGTATCTGTTAGTCGACTAGGTATATAAGTCAAGTCGACTAATAGTCATGTCAGGGTCCCAAACAGAGAGTTAGAAAATTTGGTTTGGAATGGTCTAGTTGACTAGGGCTTTTTGGCAAGTCGACTAAGTATGGGTAGTCGACTATATCAAAGGGTCAAGTCGACTTGGAAAGGATTTTTTGTGTAAGTGATCAAGGCTTTTCATATATATCTAAAGTTACACAAAAACTTTCAAAAACACCCATAATCTTCAATTGGCTTTAACTGAGGTAGAGCAATCATCATGAGGTAGAAATACTTGTCCATCATCAAAATCTTGCAACATGATAGGCTTCAACTTGGTAGGCTTCAACAAGTATTATATACATTTACATGTTGAGGGATTAAACAAAGACTTAATACCTTTATTTATATAAAATTAAAAAATAAGAAGAAGAAAAAGAATTTTAGAAATAAATAAACACTTACTCACCAATTAAGCTGGTTAGTTGTGCCTTAAGAAGTATGACCAGTCACGCCTAAAGGTGGTTGAGTCCTTAGCGTTCGTGGTCTTGTTTACTCGAGTCGTTAGACCTTAGGGATGTATCCTCATCTAGTGCCCTAAGATCATCTGGTCTGGGAGTCATCGGTAAAAGGCTCGCTACATAGGTAAATTAGAAAGCCTAATGAAGTTAAGAAAAATAAATAAGTGTAAATACAAAAAAAATTATAAAAATAAAAAAATATAATAATAATAAAATATAATTAAAGGTATCATAGTCTAAGAGCAATTCCTCATACATATAAATGTATATATTTTAGGCTTAATACAAAATCTGATGCTCTCTCTACTTTTGAAACTTAACCTTAATTGAAGACAAAACTTCAAATGGAGACTTATAATGAGAAGGAATAGTTTGGGGTAACCTAAAACCAGAAGATTACTTAAATTTTTGCAAAAATAGACATAAACTTTCTTTCTTTGTCTTTTTAAAAAATCAATAGCATGCTTCTTTTCCTTTGAATTTTGTGAGTGCAATCCGCTGAAAACCCTCAAGAGACAACACTCCTCCTCTAGGGTAACTTAGAGGTTTAACGGCTTGTTGCACATACTCATTGCAATCATGTCACCTACGGAAGTGGTGTAATAATTTAGTTAGGATTTTATTCTTTCTTTGCTTATTTTGCTCGAGAACGAGCAAAAGTTAGGTTTGGGGGTATGATTAGTGTTCAATTTTGTATCATTTTGCATCACACTTCCATGCATATTATCAATAAAAATAAGCTTTTTAATGGCGATCTCTTAAATTTCAGGTTCACTTTTTAATGAAGAAGAAGGCCCATATCCAAGCTAATTAAAGGATTTAAAGGAGATTATAATCCAAAGAAGCCCACATCTGCAACGAATCAGGGAATATCCTCACGGTTTTAGAAACTCCCACAGTACACCTGGGTAGAGACAGCCTGCAGTGGGATCGCTGGCATAACGGCCAAGATTCTACCGCGGAAATGCAGATTTGGCCGCGGATCCGTGGCAAAACTTGGACCGTTGATGTAGCGTTTCATTCTATGGCTACGATTAAAAGCGATGAGGTCCTGGTGCCTATATAAAGACTCCTAGGGCCTCTGTTGTAAGGGGGAGATAGCCATAAATTTTAGGAGAAGAATTAGGATTTCTTTAGATTTTTCTTTAGTATTCTCTTGTAATTTCATTTTCTCTTTTTAGATTCCAGAGAAGAGAGAGAGAGGGTGAGAGTGAGATCTCTGTAATTAAGAGTAACAATCAAATCAAAGCTCATGATTTTCCTCCTCTAAATTCTTACTTTTTTAATTCTTACTTTCAAGCCTTTAGTTTCTTGCACTTTAATCTACCATGCTTTCTTCTTTGCTTTACTTCTACATGGGTAACTAACCTTCTAACATGACTAACTAACCTCTAACACTACTAACTACTAACTCTTGGATGATGCTAACTCATATGATTCATAGGATGTTTATAATTTTAGTCTTGTATTTAATAAGTCTCTTTAATTCCCAATGAATATGAGTATTATTTTTGATCTTAATGAAGGTTTTGTGATTTCCTCCATATATTCATGTGTACCTAATTTAGAGCCTTGTTTTCTTAACAAGAGCCTTGATGGAATATGATGATGTGATCACCTTAGTATGCTAACAAACTAATGCACTAGCTTCTTATTTCATGCTAGCTAAACAATGACTTTGATGATCTAATGAACTTAACATTCATGTTATGCATATCTAAATTGTGAATCTCAAATTCTTAAGTCTCATTCTTGTGAACCTATTGGGAGCTTATGATCCAAGGATGCCACCTAACCAAGCTAAGAGAGGAACTCCTCAACAAATTGAGCCAACTCTTTGACTTGATGAAGCAAGATGGACAATATACCAATGAAACTACATGAGGCACAATTCATACAAGAAATTAGTAAGTAGTGTAGAGTTGTTAGTTAGTCACGGCTTTCTTTTTATCTGATAAAAACTCTCCTAATATTTAAGAAACTTTCTTTCTCAAACAAAGTCCATTTTTCACTTCTACTTTTTCAAAATTCACCGTTTTCATTCTATCTTCCTTGTTTTCATGCTTCTTTTTTTAACACAATTCATCTAAGAAATTAGTAAGTAAGTAGTGTAGAGTTGTTAGTTAGTCATGACTTTCTTTCTATCTGATAAGAACTCTCCTAATTTTAAGAAACTTTCTTTCTCAAACAAAGTCTATTTTTCTCTTCTACTTTTCCAAAATTCACCGTTTTCATTCTACCTTCCTCGTTTTCATGCCTCTTTTCTTAACATAAAAGGATTCATCATCTTCTTTTCTCTTTATTTTCTTTTTCAATTCTTAAACAAAAAAGAACTTTCGTTTTCTTTTCAAAAACAAGAACAATAAGAACTAAGAAAGCTTCCATCGCAAACCCTCCCTGCGGATATAACCCATTATAGCTCTTGCTACAAACGGTAGTTCAAAGGGGCACATTAACTCTTCATACGTACCAGAGCTTAAACATTGATATATGGACTTACATGGTTTACTCTAAACTTCTGCTCTTTCTCCCATTCGAACAAAGTTTTGCAGTTTCGTCTTCTAGATGATTCTTTTGCCTATATAAAGCCCTGCAGAGACCTGAGATGTGAGCAGATCAGTGAGTAGGTGATAGGGGCGAAACTAGCACCTAACAAATGTGTGTTTTGTAAAATCAATGTAAAAGCTCATATGTGCTAATGTTCCCTTGATACTTCTGTTATAGCATTGGCTCAACGGGTCGAATCCACAGGGACGGGAGGCGATAGAAGCATTAACAGTCTCTGTTCACGTCATTTTGTTAACAGTTCTTCTTTGTTTAAAAGAATTAGAAAAAGAAAAGGAAAGAAAAGAAAAGGAAATCTAGAAAGTGGTAGGTGGAGAAGGCAATGAAAATGGCGAAGAAAATCAAAAGAGAAGTGGTTTGGAAAACAAAATAGAAAAGAAGATGAAACAATGGTGAACTAAGAGGATGGTGAAAACATCGATAGAAAAATGAGAAAAGGATTTGGAAATAATTTTCAAAACAAAGTAAAAGAAAACTCATGGCTACTAACTACTAATTGCTCCACTAACCATGCTAACCTCTTAGTGATAGTTGCCTCACATGGATCCTTGGCCATCACTAATCCTTGGCTTTAAGAGACGATACAAAGCATAGCAAATAAGATGGTTCTTCACATTCAAACTTGCATCAAGAGCAAGCTAATACAAATATTAGATCATTAAACCATTAGAAGCAAGCATGAAATAAGAGAGAGTTAGCTTGGTTAGCAAGTTAGGTGTTAGAACCCATCATCATGAGCCATCAATGGCTCTTGCAAGAGCAAGGCCTTGTAGAGGCTACTAGATTCATGTGGATTATAAAGTAAGTGGTTAGATGGTTAGTGGTTAGTAATTAGATTGCCATGAGAAGAAGAAAAATTAGCAAAGCATCATGTAGAAGATGGAGAAGATTACATTAGAGAAGAAAGGAGGCACCTTTACATAGATTGTCACCATCTATTACATCAATCCCTCTCTATCTCTCTCTGAATCTCTCAGCCCTAATACATGATCTAAAAAGAAAGGAAAATACAAATGAAATGAAGAACACCTACCTACAACATAGAAAACCTAGCCTAAAATCCAAAACTTCTCCTAAAATCAAAAACTGCCTCATTCTGGACCTCTACAGGGGTATTTATAGGCAAATGTACCTTCTAGAAGACGAGACGGGGCCACGCGTCGAAAATCGACATGTGGCTCCACCCAATTGTCGCGGAAACGCGGCAATTACCGTGGATCTGCGACAATACTAGGGACTTAGGTCCCTGGTTTTGGCAGGGGGTCCCCGTCACTTCGAGAATGTTCCTAGTATATCCCAATTCTGGTAATTTTGCCCGAATATTCATCTGACGTGCGCAAGAGTCTAGGTTCGACGTATCTTCTAGAAGATCCCTTGCCTGGCCTCCAAAAATTGCGGATTTAATTACCCTAAAATGGGTTTAATTAAGCTCTTATTACTCCTTTGCCCCTAAACTCTTGATTTACCTGCAAGAGAGACCAAAACACGGTTTAGACCGACATTTTATTCATAAATCGGTGGGAAAATGTGATATAATAATGCAGAATTGTAGACTAATCACACCCCCACACTTATCTTTTGCTCGTCCCGAGCAAAACAAGAAAAGAAAAACTATACTACAAATGTTATTACACCACTTTTGCAGGTGACGCGATTCCACTGAGCGTGTGCAACAAGCCGTTAACCCTCTAGGTTACCCCAAGAGGAGGAGTTTTGTCTCCTGAGGTTTTCAGCGGATTGCACCCACAAAATCCATAAAGAAAGAAGACAAATGTTAGTATTTTGAAAATGCATTTTGAAAGAGAGACGAGTTTATGAAATATTTTTGCAAAAATATAAGCAATCTAAGGTCATAAGTCCACCAAAAATCATTCTTCCTTAAACTTAGTCTCTATGCAAGATCTTGTCCTCAATTAAGGTAAGAATTTCAAAATTGGATTGAATATTTTATCCTTCATAAAACCTAGATAATATGTACTTTGTGATAGTGAAGATTTCTGGGATTTCAACTTTAACCATCAAGCCATTTATATATATATATATATTCTTTTTTTTTCTTCTTTTTCTTCCCTTAGTTTTCTTAGGCTTTCTAGTTCACCCATGTAGCGAGCCTATAACCGATGACTCCCAGACCAGACGGTTTTAGGGCACCAGATGAGAAAACATCCCTCGGGTTTAAGGAGTCAAGTAAACAAGGCTACAAAACTAAGGGGGATTATTTGTTTCTTTTGACCACCGTTAGGCGTGAATAATTATGCTTCTTGAGGCATAATTATCCAGCTTAATAAGTGATGATGATTTATTTATTTATTTATTTATTTTTTCTTTTATTTATGGCATTTTAGGTCTTTGTTTCCATCCCAAAAATGTGTAAGTGTGATGTGCATACTATCTAAGGTAAAAATTCAAGATAAAATTATCTCTCCAATTTATCTTACTTAACCTATAATTTTAAACAAGATCCATTATTTCGACTAGGTTTAAGATGTCATAATTAAGGCTACCTTAATTTCTAAGATCATCTTAATTTTCTTAAAAATAGATTAAAACTTTGTCTCCTGTTTTTCAAAAAGTTTTTAAAGAAAGAGAAAATTCATATACAAAAGGGAAGATTTCTAAAAGTATCCTAAAAGAAGTGTAAAAGAAAGAAAATCTAAAAACTCTATGTTAGTAAACCCTCCCACACTTATCTCATGCATTGTCCTCAATGCATCGTGATGTATGTATGCATGAAACAAATAGAGAGGGAAGGAAAAATCACCTCAAGGTGGTGGTTCCGGTGGCGGTCTGATTGGTCCACGAAATGCGGCCCAATCCAATTGCGTGAAATCGGAGGAGGAACCCACCAGAGACCTCTATAATACAACCCACTAGAATGATGTAGATATGAATGATTTTTATTAAGAGTTTTACCCTATCTATTTCCAAATTTTTAAAATAATTTCAGAGTCAAATTTATCAAGAACCTTGTTCCAGAATGGAATGATTGATTTGGACTCAGGAAGTATAGGAACTAATACCGACTCAGGAAAAAGGCTTAAGTCAAGTAAAGGTTCAGGAGTCGAGATTGGTTCAGGAAGTGGGTCCAAATCAAGAAGTTGAAACTCAAGTCCACATTCATTTCCCCATGATGGAATGTGACTTTCTAAGATTGGTGATTCAAGTTCAAGAATGAAAGGTATGGGAATCAAAACTGACTCTAAGATGTTGCTCAAATTGGGTAACATAACAGGAGTCAATATTGATTCAGGAATTTGAACTGGATCATAAATATGAGGATCAAAGTCACATTCCTCATTGAGTTCAATTCTATGAAAATGAGAACTTGCCAATTTGTCAATAGGATTTTCAAAAGTATGAAATTGGTCAAATTCAATATGATCATCATAAAAGATTAGTGATTCAATTTCACAATGAATTGGTACAGGATCCAATACTGACTCGGGAGAAAAGCCTGAATTCAGGTAAAAACACCTCAGTCAATATTGAATCAGGGAGTGAAATTGAATTACCAAATGGAAGTTCAGAATCATATTCATGCTCAAGTTCAATCTCAGGAAAAGGATAACTTACCAAAATATCAATGGGATTTTGGACAAGTTCAGGTGGATGTGCTGAAAGTGAATCTTGATTTTCAAAGTGACAAGAGTCCTGGGTCAGATCAATAGAGTTGGGGTAGCTGAATTGGTCAAAGGTTGATAAGATAGAGTTTCTCATTCCTATAAATGCTAACCAATTGACTCAATTGTGTTTTCAACCTTTTGATAGACTCGGTAGAAGATTTTTGAAATTTTAGCGCGGACTCTTGCAAGACTTTTATACTCTTTTCTAGTTGTGATGTATCTTCAAGTGGTTGTTCTGAAAAAGGAGTGTAGGAATCTTGGTTTCCAAAACAACAAGAGTCATGGGTCAAATTGATAGAGTTAGAGATATTTGAATGGTCAAAGGTGGAGAAGAGAGAGTTTCTTCATTCTTATAAATGTTGACCAATTTACTCAATTGTGTTTCCAACCTATCAATAAACTGAGAAGAAGGTTTTTGAAATTGTAAAGCAGACTCCTGCAAGATTTCTATACTCTTTTCTATACTTGATTTTTCTGCAAGTGGATGCTCTAGAATGGGAGTATAAGAATCTTGATTTTGGAAATTTTGTGAAGAATGTGAGTTCAAAATGTTTTGAGATTGAAGCTTAGACTCACACAAGAGTTCGTTACTCAGTTTCAAGGCAGATGGTTGTTCATTATGAGGAGGTGGAACTGAGTAAGACTCTTGAAAATATTGTGGAATTGGAGACGCCAACATTTTCTGAAGTTGTCGCTCGGCCTCTTGTAGATTGGCTTCTATACTCTTTTCTAGGTCGGATTTTTCTTTAATGGGAGGTCCAAAAAAAGGAGTATAGGAAGCGAAATCAGGGAATGAAAATTGTGGACAAGGTGGACACAGGGGACAAGGAGGTTGAAAATTTAACTCGGGGGAGGTGAATCCCCATTGACTCTGTGACGAGTTGAAATTATTTTGAAAATTATAATCATAAGAATGTGGGTATGGGTTGTATTGATTCGGATAAGGCCAACACGGTGTATTTGATTGGTTCATATTGTGAAAAACCGGGTTGGAATTATCTGAAACAAATGGGGTCGGTGTGAAATATGGATTCATATTAGGATTGAAAGAATTGTTATTGTTGAATTCCATTTCACAAATAATTACAAACAAAAAAGAAAAATCAAACAACAAACAAAAAGAAAAAAAATCAAGCCTATAGTAGGGTTGACCTAGACCTAGACGACTCCTAACTGGTCGATTCCCGGGGGAGGATGTTGCTTGAATCCGACCACAAGCTAATCGGCCAGGTAGGGGCAAAATACGGTGGAAGGTATCCGTGCGTAAAAAACGGGCCTTAATTAGGCCAAACCACGGTATCTTCGAGGCGTAACCTCTTAATCCCCAACCTTAGACACCGATTTCACAAGAGTAAGATTCAAAACAAGTTTCACCCTCGGTCAATCTCTTAAGGAGTCCGAGATGTCCCTAGGGTTGTCTATCAATTTTTATTAGGGCTTGGGTTGTGTGAGTGGGGAGGTGATTTTTGGGCTAAGAAAGAGTGATGAAATCCCACCTTATCTTGTATGGGTTTTGCCCTTAAGTTCAATTCGTGCAAGTGTGCAATATAGACAAGAATATAACACAAAGCGATAAATCACCCACGTGTTTGTCCTATGCTATATGCAATGCCATATGTACATCTCCATACAGATCACAACAACAGAACAAAATACAGTATATTGGAATTGAATTGACACGCGCCTAAATGCAAATGTCTAAACCGTTTTAAAAGTGTCCAAATACCGTATTTTAGTTCTTTAGTTTATTGTGGTGTGTAGGCAATCAAAACAGGTAAGTAATAGTACAGATCCACTAGCTATTACAATTCTCACATCTCAGCACAACAAGATATACAATTATCACAATATGGCTGCGTTTTCGCGGCAAAAGTCGCGTTTGCGCGGCGGTTCTTTAGAAGCTGAGGCCCTGCTTTCTAGAGCAGGAAAATACAAAGCTAGCGTTTATTCTGCAATGTTAAGCACCTGTAAAGATTGTCCTGCACACCAAAACAGAGAAGAAAAATGTTAACAAAAACATGAAATCAAAACCATTCCCGTTCCCCGGCAACGGCGCCAAAAATTTAATCGGGGCGGAACTAGCATTTAAAAAATGTGTGTTTTGTAAAATCAATGTAAAAGCTCGTATGTGCTAATGTTTCCTCGATACTTTCGTTATAGCTTGGCTCAACGGGTCGAATCCACAGGGACGGGAGGCGATAGAAGCATTAACAGTCTCTTTTCACGTCATTTTGTTAACAGTTCTTCTTTGTTAAAAAGAATTAGAAAAAGAAAAGGAAAGAAAAGAAAAGGAAATCTAGAAAGTGGTAGGTGGAGAAGGCAATGAAAACGGCGCAGAAAATCAAACTAGAAGTGGTTTGGAAAACAAAATAGAAAAGAAGATGAAACAATGGTGAACTAAGAGGATGGTGAAAACATTGATAGAAAAATGAGAAAAGGATTTTGGAAATAATTTTCAAAACAAAGTAAAAGAAAACTCATGGCTACTAACTACTAATTGCTCCACTAACCATACTAACCTCTTAGTGATAGTTGCCTCACATGGATCCTTGGCCATCACTAATCCTTGGCTTCAAGAGACGATACAAAGTATGGCAAATAAGATGGTTCTTCACATTCAAACTTGCATCAAGAGCAAGCTAATACAAATATTAGATCATCAAACCATTAGAAGCAAGCATGAAATAAGAGAGAGTTAGCTTGGTTAGCAAGTTAGCAAGTTAGGTGTTAGAACCCATCATCATGAGCCATCAATGGCTCTTGCAAGAGTAAGGCCTTGTAGAGGCTACTAGATTCATGTGGATTATCAAGTAAGTGGTTAGATGGTTAGTGGTTAGTAATTAGATTGCCATGAGAAGAAGAAAAATTAGCAAAGTATCATGTAGAAGATGGAGAAGATTACATTAGAGAAGAAAGGAGGCACCTTTACATAGATTGTCACCATCTATTACATCAATCCCTCTCTATCTCTCTCTGAATCTCTCAGCTCTAATACATGATCTAAAAAGAAAGGAAAATACAAAAGAAATGAAATGAAGAACACCTACCTACAACATAGAAAACCTAGCCTAAAATCTAAAACTTCTCCTAAAATCAAAAACTGCCTCGTTCTGGACCTCTACAGGGGTATTTATAAGCAAATGTACCTTCTAGAAGACGAGACGGGGCCACGCGTCGAAAATCGACGCGTGGCTCCACCCAATTGCCGCAGAAACGCGACAATTGCCGTGGATCCACGGCAATACCAGGGATTTAGGTCCCTGGTTTTTGGCAGGGGGTCCCTGTCACTTCGAGAATGTTCCTGGTATATCCCAATTCTGGTAATTTCGCCCGAATATTCGTCTGACGTGCGCAAGAGTTTAGGTTCGACGTATCTTCTAGAAGATCCCTCGCTTGGCCTCCAAGAATTACGGATTTAATTACCCTAAAATGGGTTTAATTAAGCTCTTATTACTCCTTTGCCCCTAAACTCTTGATTTACCTGCAAGAGAGACCCGGTTTAGACCGACATTTTATTCATAAATCGGTGGGGAAATGTGACATAATAATGCAAAATTGTAGACTAATCAGTAGGCTAGGTTTTCTCTCTTCTAGTTGTAGAGTAGGATTTTTTCAATTTTTATTTTATATTTTCATTTTTTTTAGATCATGTAGTAGAGCAGAGATAATTCAGAGAGAAATAGAGAGATATTGATGTAATGATAGTGACAATCTATGTAAAAGTGTCTCCTTTCTTCTCCATTATAATCTTCTCCGTCTTCTACATGATACTTAGTTAGTTTTTCTTCTCATGAAAATCTAACTACTAACCACTAACTAGCTAACCACTTACTTGATAATCCACATGAATCTAATAGCATCTACAGGGCCTTGTTCTTGAAAGAGCCATTGATGGCTCATGATGATCGATTCTAATATTCTAACATTCTAATATCTAACCATTAACAAACTAACTTGCAATGTCTTCTTTATTTCATGCTCACCTCTAAGTAGTTCTGAATCTTTTGGTCATTGTCAATGGTGTCACCTAAAAAAGATAATGTATTAGTAATCGAGGGGAAACCAACACTTGAAAATGTGTATTTTATGAAATCAATCAAAATTATGTGTGTGCTAATGTTCCCTCGATACTTCCGTTATAGCATTGGCTCAACGGGTCGAATCTATAAGGATGGGAGGTGATAGAAGCATTAACAGTTCTTATTTACATTGGTTGTTAACAATTTCTTCTTTGTTAAAGAATGAGAGAAAGGAAAAGAAACGAAATTCAGAAGTGAAAGGTGGAGAAGGTGATGAAAACGACGATGTGAACACAAATAAGAGATGGTTGTGGAATCGATAAAGAAGACAAGATAATAGAAATGAAATAGAAAGTGGAGTGATTTAGAAAGTGGGTTTAAAAATAAAATAGAAAAAGAGAAGATGAAATTTATGGTAAAGAAAATGAAAACAATGGTGAAAAAGATGAAAACAAGGATGAACTAAGAAGATGGTGAAAATAACAATAGAAAAGTGATAAAAAGATTTAGGAAATTATTTTTAAAACAAAGTAAAAAATGAAGGAAACTTGAAAGAAAACCTATGGCTGCTAACTACTAATTGCTCCATTACCATGCTAACTTCTTAGTGATAGTTGTCTCGCATGGATCCTTGGGTTTAAGAGATGATACAAAGCATGGCTCATAAGAAGGTTCGTCCACATTCAAATACATCCATACCACATAAAAAGTTGCAAGGTACTATTAGATCATCAAAACCAAATAGAGGTGAGGTTGAAATAAAGAAGACATTGCAAGTTAGCTTGTTAGTGGTTAGATGTTAAAATGTTAGAATGTTAGAATCCATCATCATGAGCCATCAATGGCTCTTGCAATAGCAAGGCCTTGTAGATGCTATTAGATTCATGTGGATTATTAAGTAAGTAGTTAACTAGTTAGTGGTTAGTAGTTAGATTACCATGAGAAGAAAAACTTGCTAATCATCATGTAGAAGATGGAGGAGATTACAACAGAGAAGAAAGGAGACATCTTTATATAGATTGTCACCATCTATTACATCCATATCTCTCATCTCTCTCTGAATCATCTCAGCCCTATTACAAGATCTAAAAACAAAATGAAAATACAAAATAAAAGAAGAAAAAAAAATCCTACTCTACAACTAGAAGAGAGAAAACCTAGCCTACTCACTGATTTGCTCTCATTTCATGTCTCTGTAGGGATATTTATAGGCAAAGGAATGCTAAAGAAGACGAGACGAGGCTACGTGTCGAAAATCGACACATGGCTCGCCAAGATGGCCGTGAAAATACGCCAAAGCTACATTTTCGCTGCCATACTAGGGACTCAGGTCCCTGGTTTTGGCGAGCAGTTTCGTCGCGCTTTTGGGACCTTCCGTATCCTCGAATTCGGGTATTTGGATCCGAATTTTCGGCAGATTCGCGCCAACGTCTAGATTCAATGTATCTTCTAGAAGCTCTCTAGCATGGCCTTCAAGAAATCCGGATTTATTTACCAAAAATGAGATAAATTAAGCTCTTATTACCCTTTTGCCCTTCTAGTCTTGATTATCTGCAAAGGAGACCAAAACATGAGTGAGAAGCGTTATTTTAATCATAATGGTAGGGAAATGTGATGTAATGATGCAGAATTGTAGACTAATCATATACATGACTCGTTTAGCTTCTTAGCTATAACGTTAATTTTAAGGGAACATAATCAGGGGAAATCGCTCATGAAAAGTGTATGTTTTGAAATCAATAATTAAAAATACGTGCTTTGGCTTCCTCGATACTTCCGTTATAGCATACAGGCTAAACAAGTCGAAGCCAGAGGGACAGGAAGCGATAGAAGCTTTACCGGAATGTTCATCTGTGTGTTAAAGTTTCTTCAACGTTTTAAAGAATCAAAAGAAAAGAAAACAAAGAATGGAAAGAGAAGAGGACGGTGAAACACGAAGAAGTGGGAACATAGAAGATAAGATATTTGCGGTTTTTGAAATATATCTAAAATAAAGTAAAAAGAGAAAGATAACTCATGGCTCCTAACTACTAATGTCCACTAATCATGCTAACCTCTTAGTGATAGTTGCCTCACATGTATCCTCGGCCATCACTAGTCCTCGGTTTAAGAGCGTTTCAAAGCATGACCCATATAATAACTTTCACATCCAAACTCAACAAAACAAGTGCAAGCTATACTTAAACTATCAAAACTAAATAAGAGCAAGCATGGAGTAAAGTAATGTTAGCTTTTTAGAGAGTTAGGATGTTAGAGTGTTAGAATCCATCATCATGAGCCATCAATGGCTCTTGCAAGAGCAAGGCCAAGTAGAGGCTATTAGATTCATGTGAATTATTAAGTAAGAAGTTAGTAAGTTAGTGGTTAGTAGTTAGTTGCCATGAGAGAAAATTAGCTAAACATGTAAAAGGAGTTAAAGAGAAGAAAACAAGGAGAGATAAAGAGAGCACCTTTCATAGATTGTCACCTTCCATTACAAGCACTCTTACTTTTCACTTATGTATACTCTCTTTCCTATTACAAGATCTATAAGAAATAGAAAATATAAAGAGGAAGAAGAAGAAGAACTAATCTAAACTACCCAAAGAAGAAGAAATTACTCTAAAACTATACTACAACTAAAGAAAAACTCCTCAAAACTTCTCCTCATGAGTTCTGAAAATCTCAGGGCTTTTATAGGCGAAAGGGGGTACCAGGGTACAGGTAAGGAGCCGCGCGTCAAATCTTGGTGCGCGGCTCCACACAAGAGCCGCGGAAATGCGACCCAAGCCACGTTTCCGCGGCTGTACTAGGGCGACGCGCGTAGCGCCGCTTGCTGCGCGCTGCCTGCTTGTCCCCCTGTCGGCTGCATGTCCTGATTTCTAGATTTGGGCCCCTGGTTTTGACAAAACCGCCCTCCAAGGTCAATGGCTATATTTGTAGGCTTTTATCACTAATTAAATGGTGATTTTAGGTATTCTTCTTCATTCCATGCCATGGATCTGAAACAAGCAAGAGAGGTGTTAAACAGAATTTAATATTAAATAAATGTGAAGATGTGATTTGAAATATGGAATTTTAGAGACTAGTCACACCCCCATACTTATCTTTTGCTCGTCCCGCGTAAAATAAAAACTAAGAAAATTATTATACCACTTTCGCAGGTGACGTGATTGCACTAAGTATGTGCAACAAGCCATTAAATCTCTAGGTTTCCCCTAGAGGACGAGTTTTGTCTCCTGAGGGTTTTCAGTGGATTACACCCACAAAATCCATAAAGAAAGAAAGGAAATGTTAGCATTTTGAAAAAGCATTTTTGAAATAGAGAAAAGTGTTGAAATATTTCTGCAAAAATTTATATGATCCAAGGTCATAGATTAACCAGAAATTATTCTTCCCTAAATTAAGTCGATATGCAAAATCTTGTTGTAAATTAAATGTAAGAATTTAAAGTGAATTGATTCTTTGATCTTTCATAAAACTCTTAGAATAATATGCACTTTGTGAACAGTGAAGATTTTTTTTTTGGGGATATCGACTCTAACTTTCATGTCATTTATTTATATCAATTTTTTTTCTTTTTTCTTTTAGTTTTCTTAGGCTTTCTAGCTTCCTAGGGTAATGAGCCTTTAGCCGGTGACACCCAAACCATATGGTTTTAGGGCACCAGATGAGAAAAGATCCATCGGGCTTAAGGACTCGAGTAAACAAGGCCACAAACTAATGGGGATTATTTTCTTTTTGTCCACTATTTAAAGCATGAATAATCATGCTTCCTGAGGTTAATTACCCAACTTCAATAAGTGATTTTTATTATCAACATTTTATTTTTATATATATATTTTTTTGGCATTTTCAGTCTTTATTTCAATTCCAAAAATTGTGTAAGTGTGAAATGCATAAATCTAAGTCAAAAAATTCAAGATCAAATTATCTTTCCAAACGTACTTTCTTATCCTAAAATTTAAACACGATCTATTATTTTGACCCAATTTAAAAATTCATAATTTTAGGTCTTCCTAATCCTAAGATAATCTTAATTTTCTTAAAAATAGATAAAAACTATTTCTCTTATTTTTAAAAAGTTTTTAAAAAGAAAAGAAAAGATTTTTTTATAAAAGAAAATTTTAAAAATTTCCTAAAAAGAAGTATAAAAGAAAGAAATTGTAAAACTAACTATGTTAGTAAACCCTCCCCCACAATTATCTCATGCATTGTTCTCAATGCATCTTGAATGTGTATATTCATGAAACAAATGGGATGGGAAGGGAAGGAAAATTACCTCATAGTGGTGGCTCCGGTAGTGGTGTAATTGGTCCACGAAATGTGGCCCAATTCAAAAATTATGGATCTTGTAGGAACCCACCAATGACCTCTCTAATATGACCAGTAAAATGTTGGAGAGCTATATGATCTTATTGAAAAAATTACCCCAATCCAATTTTTAATTTTCAAAAATAATTACTGAGTCATTTTCTTCAACATTCTTGTCAAAGAATGAAGTGTGATTTTGAAAGATGATTGATTTAGACTGAAATGGAATAGGAACAAAAACTGATACCGACTCAGAAATTTAACTCATATCAAGTCGAGATTCAAAAGTGAGAGTCAAAATTAGTTCAAAAATAGGGTCCAAACTAAAGGATTGATGTTTACACACTTTCCCCATCAATGAATTGTGATCATAAGATATTGGTGATTCAATTTCATAGTGTACTGGTACAGGATTCAATGTTGATTTCAGAATAGAGAAAAAATCTGGTAAAGATACCGGAGTCATTATTGAATCAAAAAGTGAAATGGAATCACCAACTTCAGGCTCAGGATCACTTTCATATTCAATTTCAATTTCAGGAAAGGGATAACTTGCCAAAATATCAATGTGATTTTCAAACCTTGGAGTTTGGTCAAGTTTCAATAGGTTTGCTGAAATTGAATCTTGATTTCCAAAATAGCATGATTCTTGGGTCCAATCGGTAGAGTTAGGGATATAAGGATTGGTCAAAGGTTGACAAGAAAGACTTTCCTCGCTCTCATTGATCAAATCGCTCATTATTAAGTCTAACCTACTGATAGGCCGGGTAACAGAATTTTGAGTCTGAATTATATCTTCCATACTTTTTACAATTGGTTCTTAAAAAGGTTATTTGAAAGTTGATTTTGGAAATTGTGGTGAAATTATGAGTCTATCAGATTTTGCGATTGCTGCTCGGACTCACGCAAGGGTTCCATATTCAAGTCCAGTACTGATGGTTTTTTATTTTGAATCGGTGAGATTGGAAAAGATGAGTAGGACTCTTGGAAATTTGGTTGAGATGATGAGTCATTAGTCTTTAATTTTGCATAATTTTTATAGCATTCGCATATTTATTTGATATAAAATTCTGCTAATAAAACTTTGTTTGCTTGATCCTAGGTCCATGGTGTGCAAATGAAGAAGAAGACCCTAAATCACCATTTAATGGGTGATTAAAAGCCTACCAAAGTAGCCATTGACCTTAGGGAGGAGATTTTGTCAGCCCAGGGCATCAATCCAGAATCCAGAAGATCCAACTGACAGGAGACAGAAGGGACGACATGCTACCCGAAGCCAGGCACGCGCCGCCCTGGCAGGGCCATGGAAACGCGGCCTAGGCCGCGTTTCCGCGGCCGTACGGGCGCGGCCGCGCTCGGGCTTTAGGCCAGGGGTTGTCCCTTTGCCCCCTTTCCCTTGTGCCTATAAATACGCCCCTTGGGGTTCAGGGAAGATATCCAGAGTTTAGAGTTGTTGTTGTTACTTTGTTTCTAGGAGTAGTAGTTGTTTTTATATTTCCTTCTTCTTCTAGTTAGTTTAGCCATTAGAGTGAAAGATAAAGAGTGTGCACAAGTTGTATTTGAAGGTGACAAGCTAATACAAGTAACTACTTCTCTTTCTTCTTTCATTTACTTGTGTTTTTCATTTGCTTTTACTTTCTTGTTGTAGTGTAACTCCCTTTCTCTTTACTTCTTTTCTTTTGTTGTTTCTTTTACTACCATGTCTAACTAACTCTTCAATTACATGGCTAACTAACTACTAATTCACTAATCTCTAACAACTTGATTAATAACCCAAATGAGTCAATAGTGTCAAATAAGCCTTGTGCAAACGAGAGCTATGATATCTTACGACGAGGGTTCTAACTCTAACTTACATACAAGTATTCACTTTCTTATATTTCATACTTAACGGGTTTTAATGATCAATGGATTATATACTTTACTGTTTTTATAAGTTAGAGATTTTTCTTTTAACTTTGCTGATACCATTAGTGCACTTGTGTCTTCCTTATTCTCGCCTTGTATTGGATCTTGATAAGGGAATGTCCAAGTTTTGCCGTGTGAAGCAAGTTAAAAGGACTTTCATTCGGTCCCAACGTGAATAGTTCCTATGCATAAAGGTAATACTTGCATATGATCCATCGCGAGGCTACATCTTCGAGAAGTTAGGGATTAGTGGGAGCACTTAGTAGAAAGTTAGCCATGCGTTTTTACCATCTAGAAAAATCACTTTTACAAACCACCAAATCATTCTAAAAACAATTTTTGAAACCAACTTGTTTTCATTTTCAAATTCTTTATTTGAAACAAAGAACTTTCTCTTTTCTTGAACAAAGAAGCCGCATCAATCTTTCATCTCTCCCCCTCCTTGTGGGTATGACCCGTAGAGCCACTTTGCTACTACGGAAGAATCGCAAAAGCAGTAACATCGACCCACATTCCATTACCTATTTTTGTGCTTGCTTTTTGCCGATTAAATTTGGCGCCATTGATGGGAGGGAACGACTTTATTGTCCAATACTAAAGATTTTTCTTTGTTCTTGTGTGTAGGAGAAGTACCAAGGAGCTCACTATCACGGGAAGCGAGAGTGGTGGCCAAAGACGTTGCACGAGGATTCATTTGCCCTCAGAAAATTCGTGTAAAAGCGAGTTCTCCGATTGAAGTACTAACAAACTCTTCTACAGGGTTGCCGAAAACCGTTCAAATTGCTTTCTAAAAATTTTTTAGTTCCCTTGAATGCTTCACCTTATACATGTGTAATAATCTCAACAGAAATTCACTTGTTGCTTAATTGAAATTTGGATTAGACTCTTGCATTTAGGGCACGTATCTGTTTCAATTCATTTCAATTTCTGTTGAAGAGTGCT
This sequence comes from Agave tequilana, assembly GCA_038442645.1. Classification (NCBI taxonomy): domain Eukaryota; kingdom Viridiplantae; phylum Streptophyta; class Magnoliopsida; order Asparagales; family Asparagaceae; genus Agave; species Agave tequilana. The sequence continues at coordinate 52,931 of JAVJIF010031072.1, forward strand.
GGCGAAAAGATACGTGTGCATTCATATAGAATAGGACCAACATTATGGAGTGATTTATCGCTTTGAGTGTTACCTTGTTGTGAATATACTGTACACTTGCACAATTGACATTAAGGGAAAAATCTCAATAAATAAGATAAGGTGGGGATTTCGTCACCCTTCCTTAGCCTAAAAACCATCTCCAAGTGCACTCACACTATCCAAGTCTTAACTAAAAATTGATAGACGTTGGCCCTAGGGACATCTCAGACTCACAAAGAGATTAACCGAGTGTGGAAATTTCAAGAACTATACCCCTGTAAAATTGGTGTCTAAGGAAAGTGGATTGAGAGACAAAGCCTCAAAAGCTCCGTGGTTTGGCGTAATTAAGGCCCGTGGCTCACGCCCGGATACTTCCCACTGAGTTTTGCCCTTTCCTGGCCGATTAGCTTGTAGTCGAGTTCCTGCAACAACCTCCCCCAGAGAATCGACCAGTTAGGAGTCGTCTAGGTCTAGGTACCTTAGACTAAGGCTTTGTGGTTGTTTTTCTTTCTTTTGTTTGTTTTTTTATTCTTTTTGAGTGTTTGTTGTCTTTACGTTATTTGTGGTGTGCTGCATGCAAGAGTGGATTAGAGATCCTATAACTTCCAGATTAACCAGAAATACTTCTCTACCCTTGCATCCAGAACCGGTGATGGCGTCACTTCAAGACAGGTTTTACCCGATCAAAACCTCATTGCCATCTTGTATAAAACTACCTGAGGCAAATGAAAATAACTTTGAATTAAAGCCTCAATGCTTCAATACTATTCCAAAGTTTCATGGTTTAGAATCAGAGGACGCATTCTTCTTTGTTAGGGAATTTGAAGAAGTATGCCTCATGATGCGTATTCCCCAACTAGGAGACGATGCCGTTAGGTCATGTTTCATCCCTTTTCCCTAAAGGACCTAGCTAAGAAATGGTTGTACAGTTTGGCGGTAGATTCAGTTACAACGTGGGATGATTTTGTCAAAGCCTTCTTGAAGAAATTCTACCCAATTCACAAGACTGCCCTCATCAAAAAGAATATCATGCAGTTCAGGCAAGAAACCGAGCAAACGATTTGGAGATACTTTGAGCGATTCAAAGATCTCCTCGCTCAGTGCCCTCATCACGGTGTGGAGAAATGGTGTCAGTGCCAGATTCTCTACGATGGTTTAGATTATCAAACGAAAACCCTGTTAGAAACCATGTCAGGGAGGGTTCTTGCAAAAGGATGAGAATCAGGGTTGGGATTTATTTTAGGATTTAGCTTAGAAAACCCTGCAATGGGAGCCAGCTCGGAAAAACCAAGGAATTCACAATCTATAGCTTCAAAAGGAGGGCTCCTATCTCTAGAATCATCCATAGCTGCAGAAGCTAAGATTGCAACCCTAATAAGGAGAATAGAGGCTCTAGAAATAAAAGAGCCAGCCAGTGTCAACCAAATCAACCCACCACCAATTCACAATCCGGGTTGTTCATACTGTCAGGCACCAAACCATGTCTTTAAAGAGTGCCCTGTTTTCCATACTCAGTAAGTGCCACCGGAACACCTGAACGCGGCCTACTCACGGCCGCCGCATAATCCTTACTCACAAACATACAATCCCAGTTGGAGAAATCACCCAAATTTCTCTTGGCCCAGAACAATTCTCCCAGGCCGAACTTTCCCAATAATTTTCACCATCCCAATCTTCCACCAAATTTCCCCAATCAAGCCCCATCTTCCACCTTCCAAAATTCACCAATGGAAAAGAAATTTAGTAAATTGGAAGAGAACATGGAGGCTTTTATGAAGTCCCAAGCCGCCTTCATGTAAAATAAGGGACAAACACTGAACAACCTTCACAGGCCATATCGAGATTGGAAATGCAGATGAGCCAATTAGCTAGCTCTCTAAGTGAAAGACAAAAGGTACTTTACCTAGTCAGCCGCTAGTTAACCCAAAAACTCCAATCAAGCGTATGAAATTCAGGATCCTTCGATTAACCAGTGTAATATTGTTCATACACTTCGATCTGGAAAGAAGGTGGACAACCTGGTCTACCAACAGAAAAATCCTATCCACAGTGATCCTACTCCAGCCTCCACCTCTGCTAGTTCCTCCCAATCTACTCTACAAACATCTGACGAGGACAAAGCTGCTGATCAAGTTCATAATCCTATAGCACCCTTTCCCAATAGGCTTAGGAACAACAATAAGAATATGCACATTGAGAAGATACTTGAGATGTTTAACCAGGTCAAACTGAATGTGCCTCTTCTTGACGCTATCCAACAAGTCCCAGCTTATGCCAAATTTCTTAAGGATATGTGTACGAAGAAGAGAAAGACAAATGTCCCAAGAAAGTGTTCTTGGCAACCAAACATAAGCGAAATTCTGTCTGGTCCCGTTCTGGTGAAATACAAAGATCCCGGATGTCCCACAATTTCCTGCACCGTAGGACAAATAGAAATTAGCAGAGCACTCTTGACCTGGGAGCAAGTATCAACTTGCTATCTCTCTCAGTATACCAGCAACTTGGGTTGGGCGAGCTGAGCCCAACTCGAGTCACTATTCAGTTAACTGACCGATCTGTGAAAATCTCCAAGGGGAGAAACACAGATGTTCTTATCCAGGTCGGGGATTTCATCTACTCCGTTGACTTCATTGTGCTTGAGACCCAACCTGTATCAAATCCGCGATTTCAAACTCCGGTCATCTTAGGGCGCCCATTCCTTGCTACAGCCAATGCCATAATCAACTGTAGGAACGGGTCCATGTGATGACCTTTGGAGATATGATGAAGGAAGTCAATGTCTTCAATCTTGGAAGACAACCCAGGGATATCAATGATCAAACTTTTGAGGTCAATTTCATTGAAAATCTGACCAGTGAGCATGAGGAAAGCATGGAGATAGAAACAGAGGCAGAGTTTGATTTGGAGTCTGAGGATTTTAGTCTAGACCAGATCGTGGATTCGGCAGTGGACTGGGCATTAAGCCAAAGTGTACCTCATCATAGGATTGAAAGTTTGGAGATTGCCTCCAATGAAGCAACACCTTCTCTAGAGCTAAAAACCTTACCTGAACACCTCAAGTACGCCTACCTGGGAGGAAGAGAAATCTTGCCAGTCATCAAGCATCCCACCTGACTGAGCAACAAGAGGACAACTTAATGTCTATTCTGAAGAGCCAAAGGGAAGTCATTGGATGGCCGATGAAGGATACCAAAGGGATAAGTCCAACAATAGTTCAACATAGAATCCATTTAACCGAAGAAGCGACTCCCAGGAGGGACCCACAACGTAGGCTTAACCCACTCATGCAATAGGCAGTAAAATCGGAAATTTTGAAACTATTAGACAATGGGATCATTTATCCCATTTTTGTTAGCAAATGGGTTAGCCCGGTTCATGGGGTCTCGAAGAAAGCTGGCTTTACAGTGGTTGAGAATAAGCAAAAAGAGTTAGTACAAACAATACTGCTTACTAAGATTCGTATTTGTATTGACTATAGAAAGTTGAATGCAGCCACCCGTAAAGACCACTTCCCGCTACCCTTCATCGACCAAATACTTGAACGCTTGGCTGGACATGAGTACTATTGCTTCCTAGATGGGTACTCGGGATACAGTCAAATCCCCATTGCTGCAGAAGACCAGGAAAAGATCACGTTCATCGCCCATTTGGAACCTTCGCTTATCGATGCATGCCCTTTGGATTGTGTAACGCTCCTGCGACATTCCGACGGTGCATGCTCAGTTTGTTCTTCGACATGGTAGAATGTTTTCTTGAGATTTTTATGGATGACTTCTCCATCTACGGAGATTCATTTGAACAATGTCTTCATCATCTTGAGTTGGTTCTGCAAAGATGCGAAGAAAAGAACCTAACTCTGAACTGGGAGAAATGTCACTTAATGGTGAGACAGGGGATTGTCCTAGGCCATGATTTCTAGGAGAGGAATTGAAGTGGACAAGGCTAAAGTAGAAGTGATTGCTAAGCTTCCCCCACCCAAAAGCATCAAGGATATTAGATCCTTTCTAGGGTATGTTGGGTTCTACCGATGGTTCATTAAGGATTTTAGCAAGATCGCTAGGCCCTTAACCAACCAGCTCGCAAAGGACGTACCCTTTGATTTTAACGATGAACGTTTCAAGTCATGGGGGAATCTTAAGCAAGAACTTATTTCTGCGCCTATTATTTCTGCTCCTAATTGGGCATAACCATTTGAAATCATGTGCGATGCCTCTAATTTTGCTATTAGCGCTGTTCTAGGACAGCGCATCAACAATAGGCAGCACGTGATTTACTACTCGAGTAGGACCATGAATGGCGCCTAACAGAATTATACAACAACCGAGAGGAATTCTTGGCTGTTGTCTTTGTGTTAGAGAAGTTCCGGCCCTATTTGTTAGGATCGAAGACGATGATTTTCACAGATCACTCAGCACTAAAATACCTCATGACCAAGAAGGAAGCTAAGGCCCGATTGATTCGGTGGATCCTTTTGCTTCAAGAATTGACCTAGAAATTCAGGATAAACGAGGTATAGAAAATGTGACTGCTGATAATCTATCACGAATTCTGAACGTACCTCTCATACAAGCTCCGATCAACGAGTATTTTCCCGACGAGCACATCCTGACTATTTTCAAGGAACCCTTGTATGCGGACATAGTCAATTACCTGGCCACTGGACAATTACCCGCTGACTGGACAAGGCAAGACCAGTGTCGTTTCTTTACCAAGTACGGTACTTCTTCTGGGAAAAGTCGTATCTTTTTAAGTATTATCCCGACCAGATTATTCGACGGTGCATACCAGAGGAAAAACAGAGGAGTATGCTAAGCTTTTGCCATGAAGTTGCATGCGGAGGACACTTCAGTCCCCACAAGACTGCAGAGAAAGTTTTAAAAAGTGAGTTTTACTGGCCTACTTTATTCAAAGACTCATTCCACTTTTGCAAGACATGTGGAAATTGTCAGAAGATTGGGAAAATTTCATGAAGAGACATGATGCCTGATCGGGGCGGAACTAGCACTCAAAAAATGTGTGTTTTGTGAAATCAATGAAAAGCTCGTATGTGCTAATGTTCCCTCGATACTTCCGTTATAGCATTGGCTCAACGGGTCGAATCCACAGGGACGGGAGACGATAAAAGCATTAACAGTCTCTATACACGTCGTTTGTTAACAGTTCTTCTTTATTCAAAGAATTAGAAAAAGAAAGTGAAAAGAAAAGAAAAGGAAATCAAGCATGTGGTAGGAAGAGAAGGCGATGAAAATGGCAAAGAAAACAAAAGAGAAGTGATTTGAAAAAAAAAATAGAAAAGAAGATGAAACAAAGTTGAACAAAGAAGGTGGTTAAGACAACGATGAAAATGATAAAATGAATTTGGAAATTGATTTTTAAAACAAGATAAAAGAAAACTCATGGCTACTAACTACCAATTGCTCCACTAACCATGCTAACCTCTTAGTGATAGTTGCCTCACATGGATCCTGATCATCACTAGTCCTTGGCTTCAAGAGACGATACAGAGCATGGCCCATAAGATTGATCTTCTACATTCAAACAACACATCCATACCACTAACAAGTTGTAAGCTACTTATTAAATCATCAAAACCGGTTAGAGGTGAGCATGAAATAAAGAAGACATTGCAAGTTAGCAAGTTAGCGGGTTAGGTGTTAGAATGTTAGAATGTTAGAATCCATCATCAATGGCTCTTGCAAGAGCAAGGCCTTGTAGAGGCTATTAGATTCATGTGGATTATAAAGTAAGTGGTTAGATAGTTAGTGGTTAGTAGTTAGATTGCCATGAGAAGAAGAAAAGTTAGCAAAGCATCATGTAGAAGATGGAGAAGATTACATTGGAGAAGAAAGGAGGCACCTTTACATAGTTGTCACCATCTATTACATCAATCCCTCTCTATCTCTCTGAATCTCTCAGCCCTACTACAAGATCTAAAAAGAAAAGAAAATACACAAGAAATGAAATGAAGAACACCTACCTACACTACCCTAAAACATAGAAACCCTAGCCTAAAATCAAAAACTTCTCCTAAAATCAAAAACTGCTTCGTTTTGGACCTATGCAGGTGTATTTATAGGCGTAGGAGACTTCTGGAAGACGAGACGGGGCGACGCGTAGAAGATCGACGCGTGGCCCCACAGATTACCGCGGATCCGCGACAATTACTGCGGATCCGCGGCAATACCAGGGACAAAAGTCCCTGGTTTTGGTGCGGGAATCCGTGGCGCTTCGGGGAGCTTCCTGGTATATCCCAATTCTGGTAATTTCGCCCGAATATTCGTCTGACGTGCGCAAGAGTCTAGGTTCGACGTATCTTCTAGAAGATCCCTTACTTGGCCTCCAAGAATTGTGGATTTAATTACCCTAAAATGGGTTTAATTAAGCTCTTATTACTCCTTTGCCCTTAAACTCATGATTTACCTGCAAGAGAGACCAAAACACGATTTAGACCGAAATTTTATTCATAAATAGGTGGGAAAATGCGATATAATAATGCAGAATTGTAGACTAATCAATGCCCCTGAATCCGATCCTTGAAGTTGAAATTTTTGATGTTTGGGGTATCGACTTCATGGGACCATTCCTAATTCCTTCGGCAACTAGTTCATTTTGGTTGCTGTAGATTACGTCTCTAAATGGCTAGAAGCTGTGCCAAATAAGACCAATGACAACAAAGTGGTTGTCAAATTTCTCAAAGAAAACATTTTCTCCTGATTTAGCACCCCAGAGCGATAATTAGTGATAATGGATCACATTTTTGCAATAGAGTTTTTGAAGGTCTGATGTAGAAATATTCCATCAATCACAAGTTATCCATTCCATATCATCCCCAGACAAATGGACAGGTCGAAGTCACCAATCGACAGATCAAGCTCATTTTGAAAAAGACTATCGGCCAAAACTGAAAGGATTCTTCGGTCAAACTCATGATGCACTGTGGGCTTACCACACTGCTTTTAAGACAGTCCTGGGGATGTCTCCTTACATAATCATATTCAGAAAAGCCTGTCATCTGCCAGTCGAGTTAGAACACCATGCCTTATGGGCCATTAAGCAACTCAATTTTAATCTGACTGAGGCCAGTAGGCTAAGGAGACTGCAGATCTCAGAATTAGAAGAGATACAGAATGAAGCCTACAAGAATGCTCAGATCACCAAAAGCAGGACTAAACTTTTTCATGACCAGATCATAAACAGAAAAAGTTTGCCCCGGGAGACCAGGTTCTGCTGTACAACTCGAGGCTTCACATTTTCACAGGGAAGCTGAAGACTCGTTGGTCTGGATCATTCATTGTGCGCACCGTCTTTCCACACGGTGATGTGATTATTGTCGATCCTAAGAACAACACGGAATTCAAAGTGAATGGGCAAAGACTGAAGCCTTTTTGACCACTAAGCCTGCATCTCAGGTTGATAGTGTGCTGACTTTTTTACCCCGTCATACACCTAACCACAGTCATCCACACCGCAACTAAAAAATAAATAAATAAAAAAATTACTAATTGTTTATATGCTTTCCCCTACTATATTTTTTGACATTTCTTTCGCCTATTCGCACTTGGCCGGCCCGATTCGACAAAAGCGTATTGCCTTTGCATTTACATGACATTCATTGAGGACAATGCATTAGATAGGTATGGGGAGTCCTAACATTTTCACTTTTTCTTTTTCTTTTTACTTTAAAAAAACTCCAGAATGAAAAAAGAATTTTCATACTCTTTATAAACATACCAAAAGGTTGTAGGAATTAAGGGAACCTTATTAAGAAATCTTTATTTTAGCCTAAATAAAAATAAAACATTGGTTTGACTAAGAGTTAGGAGGGATAAAGAAAATAACTCATACTTTTTATTCAGCCTTAGTAGAATATACATAAACCACACACACATGCTTGAGATTTAGAGACACAACTCTAAAAAAAAGAAAAAGAAAAAAGCTAGATAATTGTGCCTCAAGAAGCATAATTACTCACGCAAAAAAAAATATAAAAATAATAAAAATATATATAATATATAAGTAAATCTTGATTTCGTGGCCTACTCTACTTGCATATTTGACCTGAGGGCATTTTTCCACCTGGTGCCCTAGAACCATCTGGTTTGGGAGTCATCGGTTTGATATGTGTTACATAAGTAAAGTAGAAAGCCTAATGAAAACTAAGAATAATGGATAAATAATAAAATTAAATGATATTCAAAGTTGAGTTGAGAAATCCCAAGCACATCACACTTACACATTATGCATATCTATCTAAAGTAAAATAACATAATGAGTTAGAAGTACGAGATCCTTTCTAAATTTAAAGAAAAACCATAATTTCTTCTTTTATGAAGGCTAAAGTATAGGAGGACTTATGAGGGTTGAACCTAATTCTTACATCATTTCATTTTTACTTAGATGGTTGAAAGTTCTTTTTTTAAAGAGGTTTGCTAACAACTAAATATTTTTCTTTACTTACTGAAATTTGTGGGTGCAATCCTCTGAAAATCATTAGGAGACAACACTCCTCCTCTAGGGGAACCTAGCGGTTTAAAGGCTTGTTACACATGCTCGGTGCAATCGCGTAACCTGCGAAAGTGGTATAATAATTTTCTTATTTTTGTTTTGCTCGGGACGAGCAAAAAGATAAGTGTAGGGGTGTGATTACTCTCTAATTTTGCATAATTTTTATCACACTCGCATATTTATTTTATTTAAAATTTTGCTAATAAAGCTTTGATTGCTTGATCCCAAGTCCATGGCGTGCAAATGAAGAAGAAGACCCTAAATCACCATTTAATGGGTGATTAAAGGCCTACCAAGTAGCCATTGAACTGAGGGAGGAGATATTGTCAGCCCAGGGCATCAAATCCAGAATTCAGAAGATCCAACTAATAGGAGACAAAAGGGACGACACGTTGCCCGAAGGTAGGCGCGCGCCGCCCTGGTAGGGCCGCGAAAATGCGACCGTACGGGCGGGCCGCGCCCGGGCTTTGGGCCAGGGGTTGTCCCCCTGGCCCCCTTTCCCCTGGTGCCTATAAATACCCCCTTTGGGGTTCAGCAGGGAAGATATCCAGAGTTTAGAGTGTTGTTGTTACTTTATTTCTAGGAGTAGTAGTTGTTTTTATGTTTTCTTCTTCTTCTAGTTAGTTTAGCAATTAGAGTGAAAGAGAGAGAGTGTGTACAAGTTGTATTTGAAGGTGACAAACTAATACAAGTAACTACTTCTCTTTCTTCTTTCCATTTACTTGTATTTTCAATTTGCTTTTACTTTCTTGTTGTAGTATAACTCCCTGTCTCTTTACTTCTTTTCTTTTGTTGTTTCTTTTGCTACCATGTCTAACTAACTCTTCCATTGCATGGATAACTAACTACTAACCCACTAATCTCTAACAACTTTATTGATAACCCAAATGAGTCAATAGTGTCAAATAAGTCTTATGCAAATGATCGGCAAAGAGCAAGTACAAGAATAAGTAAAGAGAGTGTGGGTCGATGTTACTGCTTTTCTGATTCTTCCGTAGTTGCGAAGTGGCTATATAGGTCATATCCACCAGGAGGGAGAGCGATGAAAGCTTGATGCTGCTTTTTTGTTTAAGAAAAGAGAAAGTTCCTTGTTTCCAATAAATAATTTGAAAATGAAAACAAGTTTGTTTCAAGAATAGTTTTGAATTGGTTTGCTTGTTTGTAAAAGTGGATTTTTTTTAATGGTAAAAGTGCATGGCTATGTTTCTACTAAGTGCTCCCACTAATCGCTAACTTCTTGAAGATGTAGCCTCACGATGGATCATAGGCAAGTAAAATCTTTATGCATAGGAACTTTTCACGTTGGAAACGAATGAAAGTCCTTCCTTTAACTTAGCTTTACACGAAAAAACTTAGACATTCCCTTATCAAGATCCAATAGAAGGCGAGATAAGGAAAGACACAAGTGCACTAATGGTAGCGGCAAAGTTAAAAGAAAAATCTCTAACTTACAAAAACAAGTAAAGGATACAGTCCATAGATCATCAAAAACCCGTTAAGCATGAAATATAAGAAAGTGAATACTTGTATGTAAGTTAGAGTTAGAACCCTCGTCTTAAGATATCATAGCTCTCGTTTGCACAAGGCTTATTTGACACTATTGACTCATTTGGGTTTATCAATCAAGTTGTTAGAGATTAGCAGGTTAGTAGTTAGTTAGCCATGCTATGGAGGAGTTGGTTAAACATGGTAGTAAAAGAAACAATAAAAGAGAAGAGGTAAAGAGAAAAGGAGTTACACTAAAACAAAGAGATAAAAGCAAAGGAAAATAACTAGAAAATAGAAAGAAGAAAGAGAAGTAGTTACCTGTATTAGCTTGTCACCTTTCAAATATGACTCTTACACACACTCTCTCTCTTTCACTCTAATGGCTAAATCAACTAGAAGAAGAAGAAAAACAAACAACAACTACAACTCCAAAATCAAACTAACATAAAGATCCTAAAGCTCTGGATTTCCCCAAACTGAAGACACATGGGGGATATTTATAGGCACCAGAGGAAAGGGGGCCAGGGGACAACCCCTGGCCCAAAGCCAGGCGCGCGCCGCGACCGTATGGCTGCGGAAACACGGCCCTGGCCGCGTTTTCGCGGCCATATTAGGGCGGCACGCGCCAGGGTTTGGGCAACGTGTCGTCCCTTCTGTTTCCTGTCCACATGATCTCCAGGATTCGTGATTTGATGCCCTGGGCTGACAAAATCTCCTCCCTAAAGTCAATGACTATTTGGTAGGCCTTTAATCACCCATTAAATGGTGATTTAGGTCTTCTTCTTCATTTGCACACCATGGACCTTGAATTAAGTAAGCAAAGCATTATTAGCAGAATTTTACATCAAATAAATATGAGAATGTGATGAAAATTATGCAAAATTAGAGACTAATCACTCCCCCGCACTTATCTTTTTGCTCGTCCCGAGCAAAACAAAAATAAGAAAATTATTACACCACTTTCGCAGGTGACGCGATTGCACTGAGCATGTGCAACAAGCCTTTAAACTCTAAGTTTCCCTTAGGGGAGGAGTGTTGTCTCTTGAGGGTTTTCAGCAGATTGAACCCACAAAATCCAGTAAGTAAAAAAATATTAAGTGTTAGCAAACCTCTTTCAGAAAAAGAACTTTCAATCATCTAAGTAAAAATGACTGAATGGTGTGTAAGAATACTTTAGCCTTTATAAAAGAAGAAATTATGGTTTTTCTTTAAATTTAGAAAGGATCTATACTTCTAACTCATTCTGTTATTTTACTTTAGATAGATATGCATAACGTGTAAGTGTGATGCTTGGGATTTTTCAAATCAATTTGAATATCATTTAATTTTATTAATATTTATCTATTATTTTTTGTTTTATTAGGCTTTTTACTTTACTTATGTAACACATATCAAACCGATGACTCCCAAACCAGATGGTTTAAGACACCATGTGGAAAAATACCCCTCAGGTTAAGTATGCAAGTAGAGTAGGCCATAAAATCAAGATTTACTATTATATATTGATTATTATTTTTTTGGCATGAGTAATCATGCTTCTTGATGCACAATTATCCAGTGTTTTTTTCTTTTCAAAGTTGTGTCTCTAAATCTCAACCATGTGTGTGTGGTTTATGCATATTCTACTAAGGCTAAATAAAAGGTATGAGTTATTTTCCTTATCCCTCCTAACTCTCAATCAAACCAATCTTTCTTATTTATTTAGGCAAAAATAAAAATTCATTAATAAGATTCTCTTAATTCCTACGACCTTTTGAATTTTTATAAAGAGTATAAAATTTCTTTTCAATCTGGAGATTTTTTTTTTAGTAGAAAGAAAAAGAAAAAGTGTTAGCACCCCCCACACCTATCTAATGCATTGTCCTCAATGAATGTGTATGTAAATGCAAATGCAATAAATAGGGAGAAGAAAGGAGTGCACCGTCTCGTTGACTCGGGCCGGCCAAGTGCGAATAGGCTAAAGAATGTCAAAAAATGTAGAAGGGATAAGCATATAAACAATAAGAATATTTATTTATTTATTTATTTTTTTAGTTGCTGTGGTTAGGTGTATGATGGGGCAAAAAGAGTTAGAACACTATCATTCAGAGTCATAGGTCAGTGGTTAAGAAGGGCTTCAGTCTTTGCCCGTTCACTTTGATTCCGTGTTGTTCTTAGGGTCAATAATAATCACAGCACCATGTGGGAAAACGATGTGCACAATGAACGGTCCAGACCAACGAGTCTTCAGCTTCCCCGCTGATTGGTCGCTAATGTTGCATATTTAGTATCATATTTCATACTTATTATAGAATAAAATCTGCATTGTCCTAATTAAATGTTTAATTTATTTGCAGGCCCATTCCTTAAGGAGATGAAGAGAAATGAGCCCAAAAGCCACCAAAATTCTGAATTAAATCAGAATTAATTCGAGCTCAGTGAATCAGGGCAAAATCAAGAGGTTAAAAATCGGTTGAGAAGAATCCTCTCAGATCGATCGGTTAAAGCCAAGAATCAAAGGCCATTTCGTCACAATCCTGGACTCAAACGAGAAAATCAACTGAAGATAAATGCAGAAGGAAAACCCAGGGAGACCCACCAACAGGGTGTGGCCACCTGGCCACACCCTGGCCGCGGAAACGTGGCCAAAGCCGCGTTTCCGCGGCTGTTTGAAAGTTGTTGGGGGAGCGTTTTGCCCCAATCTTCCCGGGATTTCTCCTCGTGTGGGTTTTGCCTATAAAAAGCCAGTATTTGCACTGAAAATGGGACGACCATGCAGAGATAGGATTTAGCCTAGTTTTCATTTCTTGTAGTTTAGGTTTTTTTTTTCTTTTTATGTAATTTGTATGTAAGCTTAGGAGATGAAGATTCATGTAAGTAAGAGAGAGAGGCTTATGTTGAGAGTGACACCGATGTAACCCTCCTCCTTTCTTCCTTCGTTTCAAGCAATAAAAGGTAATATGTTTATGTTCTTCTTTACTTTCATTTTCTTTTTCTTCTTCCTACTTTACCTCTTTTGTTTTTGATAAGCTTGCAAGTGAATCCAGAAGCATAAGTATAACGATGTTGTGTGAGTGCCAACGATAGTTCATGAAGACGTTCTCCTCCTCAAGATCCGTATCACTTCATTCTTGCTCCGCTTGATGATATAATGCGAACGGGGACTGAGCTCGATCCTATGATCTATGCGTTGAACGCCTCCAAGCAAGGTAGAACATGCAAGGGTTCCAGGTAAGTCATCAACCAAACTAGGTGAGTACTTATTTCATCTTCTTTCTTCACTTTTTTATTTCTTAGTTTAGATCACCAACACCCACTTCCTTCATCACTCCTTTTCACTTCTTTGTAAATAATCATTTGTACATAGTCAATTCTCTCCACTTTCTTCATTCTACCGTTTTCTTTCTAACTTTAACATAACTCTTTTTTCATTTTATTTCTTAAAAACAAAGAAGAACTTTCGTTTTTTCTTCATAAAGATTTCAATACAAAAACCTTGAACGCTTCTATCGCAAACCCTCCTTGTGGATCACGACCCGCATAGCCACTTGCTATCGCGGTTAGAATTGAGCACTTGCACATGTGTATTTTAAATCTGAAATTCTTATTTTGTGTGCAGGTTTGCCTCAATCAAATTTGGCGTCGTTGCCGGGGAGGGTAATGGTTTTTATTGAAATCTGATTTTTTTTTTTTAGAACTAAAACGAATTTTCTTCTCTGTTGCAGGTTATAGGGCAAGCAAAGCAGGAAAAAAGGATTGCAGAAACATATAAGTAGGCTTGGGCCTCTGTTCCAGAAAACAGAGACCAAGTACCCTCTGAATTGCCGCGTTTTCTCGACTTTTGTCGCGTTTCCGCGGCAAGGAAGAGTTCACTACTAACTGTTTTTTTTTGCAGGGCTGCTTGATTTGCAAAATTCTAGTTTTCTGCAGCTTTATTTCTTATATGCCATCACCAAAAGCCTGCTAATAAATCAACAGTAAAACATTTGTTGACAAAGATAAAAAAATTGATTAGACGTTTGCATTTTTCGGCACGTGTCTTTTCAATTCATTTATTTTTACTGTTGAAGAGTGCTGGAGCAAGGTACATTCGCATTGCATGTAGAATAGGACTCATCTCTTGGTTGATTTACATCACTTTGAGTGAATCTTATTTACATATCTTGTACACTTGCACAAATTGATTTTAAGGGCACCACCCATTAACAAGATAAGGTGGGGATTTAATCACCCTTCCTTGGCCCAAAAATTAGATTCCAAGCACTTACTAACCCGAGCCTAACTAAAAATGAGTAGACGTTGGCCCTAGGGACATCGGACTCAATTAGGAGACTATTCTAAGGGGGAAAGGTGTTGGAATTTGACTCCTACAAAATCAGTGTCTAGGAAAGGGATTAAGGCCGAAAGCCCGAAGGTTGTGGTTATTTAATTAAGGAACGTCTTTGACGGAAAACCTCCCACCAACCTTGCCCTGACCTGGCTGATTAGCTTGTGGTCAAAGTCTGCATTAAACCTCCGTGGATAGTCTAATCAGTTAGGAGTCGTCTAGGTCATAGGTCTACCCTAACTTAGTTTTAGAATTTTTTCCTTTTATTTGTTTGCTTATTTGTTTGTTTTTTCTTCTTTTTGTTTGTATTCTATTATGTGATATGGCTTATAATAACAATTTTTTCAACTTCAATAATAATTCATATTACACACCGACTTCATTTTCGGATATTACAAACCCGGCATATCATAACTTTAACCAACCTAGTGTGCCGGATTGGTCTTATCCGAATCAATATAACCCATGCCCCCAATCTAATAACTATAATTTCCAGAATGATTTCAACTCTTCACAGAGTCAGTGGGGATTCACCTACCCCGAGTCCAATTTTCAATCAACTTGTCCTCCTTCTCCACCTAGTCCACAATATTTTCAATATTCATACTCAGTTCCACCAGTCTAAAATAGAAAACTATCAATTTTGGAAATGAGTATGCGTGAGTCCAAACAAAAATCCCAAAATCTGATGGACTCACAATTTCACCACCAATTCCAAAACAACACTTCATCTTTTCAACAAGACAATGAACCCATCAACTATGAAAAGATGCTTGAAGCCATGACTCAGGCTCAAAACGCTCGTAATCGTGACATAGATATGATGGTCCAATCTCTACGTTCTCACCGATTGGCCAGTTCTGATGTCACTAACCATTCTGTTAGAGCCGAAGAGTCATGTTTTTTGGAAATCAAGATTCTATTTCAGAACAACCATTTGAACTTGCCCAAACTCAAATTTTGAAAAGAATATTGACAGTTTGGCAAGTTATTCCTTTCCTGAAATAGAACTGAGAATGAATATGATCCTGACCAACCTTAGTGATTCATTTCTACTTCCTGATTCAATTATGACTCCGGTGTCTTCACCTGATTTCAATCTTTTTCCCGAGTCAACATTGAATCCTGTGCCAATTCATAATGAAATTGAATCGCCTATCTTTGATGATCATCATGTTGAACTTGACCAATTTTATAATTTTGAAAATCCCATTGATAAATTGCAAGTTCTCATTTCTATGAAATTAAAACAATGAGAAATGTGACCAAGATTCTCAAATCTGTGATCAGTTCAAATTCCCGAATCAATATTGACTCCTGTTTTGTTGCCTGACTTAGGTAATATTTTAGAGTCAGTTTTGATTCCCACACCTATCATTCCTGAACTTGAATCACCAATATTAAGTCACATTCCAATGTTGGAAAATGAATGTAGACTTGAGTTTCAACTTCTTAACTTGGACACACTTCTTGAACCAATCTCGACTCCTGAACCTTTACTTGACTTAAGTCACCTTCCTGAGTCGGTATTAGTTTCTATACTTCCTGAGTCCAAGTCAATCATTCTATCATTTCACACTCCATTCTGGGACGAGGTGGTTGACAAATTTGATTCCGAAATCAATTATGGAATTTGGAAATTAGATGGGGTCAAATATTTAATAAAAATCCTTTATGGATTCATCATTTTAATGGGTTTTATTAGAGACATTTCTGGTAGGTTCCTCCGACCCCACAAAAAGTTGATTGGGCCGCATTTCGTGGACCAATCAGACTACCACCAGAACCACCACTTAAGGTAACATTTTCCTTCCCTTTCGTCTTTTTCATGCATCTATGCATTAATTCATACATTGAGGACAATGCATGAGATAGGTGTGGGGGGAGGGTCTAACATAACTTAGTTTTTCTTTTATTAAAAAAAATATATTAACATTTTCTTTACTTTTAAAAACTTTTGAAAATAGAAACATATTTTGACATATTTTTTGTAAGAAATTAAGTTAATTTTAAGGAATAGGAAAATCCAAATTAGGATTTCTTATACTTGGTCAAAATAAGATTATTTGTTTGATTTTTTAGAGTTAGGAAGATAATTTGTCAAAGTAATTTAGTCTTGATCTTTACCTTGATGAAATAGGCACACTTCATACACTTACACACTTAGGGTCAAAAATAAAGATTTATGCCTTATAAAAAAAAATATCTATGAAAAATGAACAAATCTAATTATTGATTAGCTAGGTACTTTGGCCTAAGTAAGCCTTGGTATTTATATGAAAGATGATTAGATAAGTTTGAGAAAAAATTATATATAAAAATCCTCTGATTAAGCTGGGTATTTGTGCCTAATAAAACATAAGTATTCATGCCTAAAAGTGGTTCATATAATAAAATCCTAGTTTTGTGGCCTTATTTGCTCAAGTCCTTAAGTCCTTGGGGTGTATTCTCACCTGGTGCCCTAAGATCGTTTGGTTGGGAGTCATCGATTAAAGGCTCGTTACATGGGCAGATTAGAAAGCCTAATAGAATTAAGGAATAATACCACCAAAATATATATATATAAATAAGGCATAAGAGTTAAAGTAAAGAATCCTTAGTTAAAATTTTCACAATCACAAGGTGCATATGACTTAGGGTAAAGTAATAGACTAGATGAGAAGTACAATTTGACTCCTTACTTGATTGATAACAAGTTCATATAATAAAATCCTTAGTTTTGTGGTCTTATTTGCTCGAGTCCTTAAGTCATTGGGGTGTTTTCTCACCTGGTGCCCTAAGACCGTTTGGTTTAGGAGTCATCGATTAAAGGCTCGTTACATGGGCAGATTAGAAAGCCTAATAGAACTAAGGAATAATACCACCAAAAAATATATATATATATAAATAAGGCATAAGAGTTAGAGTTAAAGAACCCTTAGTCAAAATTTTCACAATCACAAGGTGCATATAACTTAGGGTAAAGTAATAGACTAGATGAGAAGTACAATTTGACTCCTTACTTTGATTGATAACAAATTTTAAATAGAGACTAAGTTTAGGAATGAAAAATTCAGTTTTCCTATAACTTATAGATTGCTTAAATCTTACAATTATATTTCAAATATTTTTCTCTTTCAAAATGCTTTTCGAAAATACTAACACTTTGTTTCTCTTTCTTTACGGATTTTGTAGGTGAATCCGCTGAAAATCCTCACGAGACAAAACTCGTCCTCTAGAGGAAACCTAGAGGTTTAACGGCTTGTTGCACATGCTCAGTGCAATCGCGTGACCTGCAAAAGTGGTCTAATAATCCTTAGTATAGTTTAGTTGTTTTGCTCGAGGACGAGCAAAAGATAGGTATGGGGGTGTGATTGGTCGCTAATGTTGCATATTTAGTATCTTATTTCCATACTTATTATAGAATAAAATCTGCATTGTCCTAATTAAATGTTTAATTTATTTGCAGGCCCATTCCTTAAGGAGATGAAGAGAAATGAGCCCAAAAGCCCACCAAAATTTTGAATTAAATCAGAATTAATTCGAGCTCAGTGAATCAGGGCAAAATCAAGAGGTTGAAAATCGGTTGAGAAGAATCCTCTCAGAATCGATCGGTTAAAGTCAAGAATCAAAGGCCATTTCGTCACAATCTTGGACTCAAACGAGAAAATCAACTGAAGATAAATGCAGAAGGAAAACCCAGGGAGACCCACCAACAGGGTGTGGCCAGGTGGCCACACCCTGGCTACGGAAACGCGGCCAAAGCCGCGTTTCCGCGGCTGTTTGAAAGTTGTTGGGGGAGCGTTTGCTCCCCCAATCTTCCCGGGATTCTCCTCGTGTGGGTTTTGCCTATAAAAAGCCAGTATTTGCACTGAAAATGGGACGACCATGCAGAGATAAGATTTAGCCTAGTTTTCATTTCTTGTAGTTTAGGTTTTTCTTTTCTTTTTATGTAATTTGTATGTAAGCTTAGGTTAGATGAAGATTCATGTAAGTAAGAGAGAGAGGCTTATGTTGAGAGTGACACCGATGTACCCTCCTCCTTTCTTCCATCGTTTCAAGCAATAAAAGGTAATATGTTTATGTTCTTCTTTACTTTCATTTTCTTTTTCTTCTTCCTACTTTACCTCTTTTGTTTTTGATGAGCTTGCAAGTGAATCCAGAAGCATAAGTATAACGATGTTGTGTGAGTGCCAACGATAGTTCATGAAGACGTTCTCCTCCTCAAGATCCGTATCACTTCATTCTTGCTCCGCTTGATGATATAATGCGAACGGGGACTGAGCTCGATCCTATGATATATGCGTTGAACGCCTCCAAGCAAGATAGAACATGCAAGGGTTCCAGGTAAGTCATCAACCAAACTAGGTGAGTACTTCTTTCATCTTCTTTCTTCACTTTTTTATTTCTTAGTTTAGATCACCAACACCCACTCCTTCATCACTCCTTTTCACTTCTTTGTAAATAATCATTTATACATAGTCACTTTCTAATTCTCTCCACTTTCTTCATTCTACCGTTTTCTTTCTAACTTTAACATAACTCTTTTTTCATTTTTATTTCTTAAAAACAAAGAAGAACTTTCGTTTTTTTTCATAAAGATTTCAATACAAAACCTTGAACGCTTCTATCGCAAACCCTCCTTGTGGATCACGACCCGCATAGCGACTTGCTATCGCGGTTAGAATTGAGCACTTGCACATGTGTATTCTTAAATCTGAAATTCTTTATTTTGTGTGTAGGTTTTGCCTCAATCACCCGCGAAAATATGAAGCCTAGAGTTATATAGCAGAACCTTGTCACCCGGGGCAAAGTTTTTCCGGTTTATAATCTGATCATGAAAAAGTTTAGTCCTGCTTTTGTTGATCCGAGCATTCTCATAGCCTTCATTCCGTATCTCCTCTAATTCTGTGATCTACAGTCTCCTTATCTCACCGGCCTTACTCAGATCAAAATTGAGTTGCTTAATGGCCCATAGGGCATGGTGTTCTAACTCAACTAGCAGATGACAAGCTTTTTCGAATATGATTCTATAAGGAGACATTCCCAGAACTGTCTTAAAAGTAGTACGGTAAGCCCACAATGCATCATTGAGTTTGACCGACCAATCTTTTCGGTTCTGTCTGACAGTCTTTTCCAGAATGAGCTTGAGTTGTCGATTGGTGACTTCTACCTGCCAATTTGTCTGGGGATGATACAGAGTGGATAACTTGTGATCGATGGGATATTTTCACATCAGAGCTTCAAAAACTCTGTTGCAGAAATGTGATCCATTATCACTAATTATCGTGCTAGGGGTGCAAATCGGGAGAAGATATTTTCTTTGAGAAATTTGACAACCACTTCATTATCATTGGTCTTTGTAGGCACAGCTTCTACCAATTTAGAGACATAGTCTTTAGCAACCAAAATTAACTAGTTGCCAAGGAATTAGGGAATGGTCCCATGAAGTCGATACCCCAAACATCAAATTTTCAACTTCCAGGATCGAGTTTAGGGGCATCATGTCTCTTCTTGAAATTTTCCCAATCTTCTGACAATTTGCGCATGACTTGCAAAAATGGTATGAGTCTTTGAACAAAGTGGGCCGATAAAACCCACTTTGTAGAACCTTCTCTGCAGTCTTGTGAGGACCGAAGTGTCCTTCACATGCAAGTTCATGGCAAAAGCTTAGCACACTCCTCTGTTCTTCCTCTGGTATGCATCGTCGAATAATCTGGTTGGGACAATACTTAAAAATATACGGCTCTTTCTAGAAGAAGTACCGTACTTGGGCAAACAAACGACACTGGCTTTGCTTTGCCCAGTCAGCGGGTATTTGTCCAGTGGCCAAGTAATTGACTATGTCCGCATACCAGGGTTCTTTGAAAATGGGTAGGATGTGCTCGTTTGGGAAATCTTCGTTGATCGAAGTTTGTATGATGAGTGCGTTCAGAATTCGTGACAGATGATTAGCGACCACATTCTCTATACCTCGTTTATCTCGAATTTCCAGGTCAAATTCTTGAAGCAAAAGGATCCACCGAATCAGTTGGGCTTTTGCTTCCTTCTTGGTCATGAGGTATCTTAGTGCCGAGTGAACTGTGAAAATCACCTAACAAGTAGAGCCGGAACTTCTCTAACGCAAAGACAACGGCCAAAAATTCCTTCTCAGTCGTTGTATAATTCTGTTGGGCGTCATTCAAGATCCTACTCGAGTAATAAATCACGTGCTGCCTATTGTCGATGCGCTATCCTAGAACAACGCCAATAGCAAAATCAGAGGCGTCACACATGATTTCAAATGGTTGGGCCTAGTTAGGAGCGGAAATAATAGGCACAGAAATAAGTTCTCACTTAAGCTTCCCCCATGACTTGAAACATTCATCGTTAAAATCAAAGGGCATGTCCTTAGCGAGCAGGTTGGTTAAAGGCCTAGCGATTTTGCTAAAATCCTTAATGAACCGTAGGTAGAACCCAGCATGCCCTAGAAGGATCTAATATCCTTGATGCTTTTGGGTGGTGGAAGCTTAGCAATCACTTCTACTTTAGGCTTGTCCACTTCAATGCCTCTCCTAGAAATCTCATGGCCAATGACAATCCCCTATCTCATCATTAAGTGACATTTCTCCCAGTTTAGAGTTAGATTCTTCTCCTTACATCTCTGCAGAACTAACTCTAGGTGATGAAGACACTGGTCAAATGAATCTCCGTAGATGGAGAAGTCATCCATAAAAATCTCAAGGAAACGTTCAACCATGTCGAAGAAAAGACTAACCATGCACCATTGGAATGTTGCGGGAGCATTGTACAATCCAAAGGGCATGCGTCGGTAAGCGAAGGTTCCGAACGGGCAGCTGAACGTGGTCTTTTCCTAGTCTTCTGCAGCAATGGGGATTTGATTGTATCCTGAGTACCCATCTAGGAAGCAATAGTACTCGTGTCCAGCCAGGCGTTCAAGCATTTGGTCGATGAAGGGTAGCGGGAAGTGGTCTGTACGGGTGGCTGCATTCAACTTTCTATAGTCGATATAAACACGAACCTTGGTAGGCAGTCTTGTTTGTACCAACTCTTTTTGTTTGCACCAACTCTTTTTGCTCATTTTCAACCACCGTAAAGCCAGCTTTCTTCGGGACCGCATGAACCGGGCTAACCATTAGCTATCAGAAATGGGATAAATGATCCCGTTGTCTAATAGTTTCATAATTTCTGCTTTTACTGCCTCTTGCATGAGTGGGTTAAGCCTGCATTGTGGGTCCCCCTGGGGGTTGCTTCATCGATTAAATTGATTCTATGTTGAACTATGGCTGGACTTATCCCTTTGATATCCTGCATTGTCCATCCAATGGCTTCTCTATATCTTTTCAGAATAGACATTAAGTTATCCTCTTGCTGCTCAGTCAGGTGGGATGCTATGATGACTGGCAGGGTTTCTCTTCCGCCCAGGTAGGCGTACTTGAGGTGTTCAGATAAGGCTTTTAGCTCTAGGGAAGGTGTTGCTTCATTGGAGGCAATCTCCGGACTTGCAATCCTATGATGAGATACACTTGGGCTTGACGCCCAATCCACTGCTGAATCTATGATCTGTTCCAAATTAAAATCCTCAGATTTCAGATCAAACTCTGCCTCTGTTTCTACCTCCATGCTTTCCTCATACTCACTGGTCAGATTTTCAATAGAATTGACCTCAAAAGTCTGATCATTGATATCCCGGGGTTGTCTTCCAAGATTGAAGACATTGACTTCCTTCGTCATGTCTCCAAAGGTCAATCGCATGGACCCGTTCTTACAGTTGATTATGGCATTGGCTGTAGCAAGGAATAGGCGTCCTAAGATGATCGGAGTTTGAGACTGTAGATTTGACACAGGTTGGGTCTTAAGCACAATGAAGTCAACGGGGTAGATGAAATCCCCGATCCGGATAAGGACATCTGTGATTTCCTCCTTCGGGATTTTCACAGATCGGTCAGCTAGCTGAATTGTGACTCGAGTTGGGCTTAGCTCTCCCATCCCAAGTTGCTGGTATACTGAGAGAGGTAGTAAGTTGATACATGCTCCCAGGTCAAGGAGTGCTCTGCTAATTTCTGTTTGTCCTATGGTGTAGGAAATTGTGGGACATCCGGGATCCTTATATTTCACCGAAATGAGACCAGACAGAATTTTGCTTATATTGGTTGCCAAGAACACTTTCTTGGCACATTTGTCTTTCATCTTCTTCGTACACATATCCTTAAGAAATGTGGCATAAGCTGGGACTTGTTGGATAGCATCAAGAAGAGCCACATTCAGTTTGACCTGGTTAAACATCTTAAGCATCTTTTCCATGTGCATATTCTTATTATTGTTCCTAAGCCTATTGGGAAAGGGTGTTGTAGGCTTATGAACTTGTTCAGTAGCTTTATCCTCGTCAGATATTTTAGGAGCAGATTGGGAGTAACTAGCAGAGGTGAAGGCTGGAGTAGGATCAGTATGGACTGGATTTTTCTGTTGGTAGACCTGGTTGTCTACCTTCTACCCAGATCGAAGAGTGTGAATAGTGTTGCACTGGTTGATCGACGGATCCTAAATTTCATATGCTTGATTGGAGTTTTTTGGGTTAACTAGCAGTGATTGAGGTTTTACATGCACAAAAATATAGAATTTCAGAACTTTTATAACAATAGTGTAAGGTGCTCAATTCTACCGCGATAGCAAGTGGCTATGCGGGTCGTGATCCATAATGAGGGACTAGCGATTGAAGCTTTTTTAGTAAGTTTTCTTTTAAGATACAAAGGATGGTTAAAATTTTTCTTTTAGTTCTTGTAAAGAAAAAGAGAAAAATTACGTTAAAGTGAGTTAGGGAGAAAGTGGTAGAATGAGAAGGTGGAGAAAATAGAAGTGATATGTACAAAAAATACTAAAAAAAAGAGTGAAAGAGATTTGGGTGACTATGGTGTTGGTGATCTACACTAAAAGTTACAAGAAAAGAAAGAAAAACTAAAACCTAAAAAACATACTTACTTCTTCGGCGCCTACTTACCTTTTACCCGTATCGACGATGTACCTTTCTTTGAAGGCGAGCGTAGAATGGCAGATGTGATCTTCCCATTCCCGATTTACACTATAAAATGAAGGGGCGAGCTATACTACCATAAAAATGGATATCCATCACCATAAGCCATCAACGACACTTGCACGGATTAGGCAACTTCGAGGCTATCGGTTTCATTTGGATCCACAAACACAAAAGAGGGAAGTGAACAAAAACAAGAATAGAAAAGAAAAGAAAACCTCGATTCGATTCAAATAACAATGGAAGAAAAGATCACTTACACCGGTGTCACCTTCAGTACAAGCTTGCTCTCATTCCTCCATGAAAGTCTCCTCTCCTCTCAGTTACATAAATAAAATAAAAATTATATGAAAGAATATTAAAAACCTAAGTTATAAATTACAGATTACCCGAAGTTCTATTCTCTGCTTGGTCGTTCCCCCTGGTCTCTGAAAATCCCAGTATTTATAGGCAAAACCCAATGTAGGAGAGTGTACAAAGATAGGGGAGCAAACGCTCCCCCTAACTCCTTAACAAAGCCGCGAAAACGCGGCTTTGGCCGCGTTTTCACGGCCAGGGTGTGGCCAAGTGGCCACACCCTGTTGGTGGTACTCCCTAACTTCACGATTTGCTTTTACCTTCAACTGGATTTGCAGTTTAAGTCTGGGATTTTGACGAAATGGCCTTTGATCTTTGGCTTCAACCGATTGATTTGTAGGGATTTGTTCTAACTAGTTTTTAACTGATCTGAACCGACCTGATCTGCCCTGATTTACTGACTTCGAATAAATTCTGATTTAAATCAGAATTTGATTGGCTTTTGGGCTCATTTCTCTTCCCTCTCATTTAGGAATGGGCCTGCAAATAAATTAAACAATAATTAGGAAAAATCAGAGTTTATTTTATAATAAGTATGAGAATATGATAATGAATGTGCAATATTAACGACCGATCAAGTGGTTGACTAGGTAAAGTACCCTTTGGTCTTTCACTTAGGGAGCTAACTAATTGGCTCATCTGCATTTCCAATCTTAATATAGCCTGTGAATGGTTGTTCAGTGTTTGTCCCTGATTTTGTATAAAAGCGGTTTGGGACTTCATAAAAGCTTCCATGCTCTCCTCCAACTTACTGAATTTCTTTTCCATTGGTGAACTTTGAGAGGAGGAAGATGGAGCTTGACTGGAAAAATTTGGTAGAGGACTGGGATGGTGAAAATTATTAGAGAAATTAGGCCTAGGAGGATTGTTCTGGGCCCAGGAGAAATTTGGGTTCCTCTAACCTGGATTATATGTTTGGGAGTAGGGATTATGCCGCGGCCGTGAGTAGAACGCGTTCAGGTATTCCGATGGCACTTGCTGGGTATGGAAATAGGGCACTCTTCAAAGACATGGTTTGGTGCCTGACAGTATGAACAACCCGGATTGTAAATTGGTGGTGGGTTGATTTGGTTGACATTGGCTTGCTCTTTTGTCTCTAGAGCCTCTATTCTCCTCATTAGGGTTGCAATCTTATCTTCTGCAGCTATGGATAATTCTAGAGATAGGAGCCCTCCTCTTGAAGCTATAGATTGTAAATTCCTTTGTTTATCTGAGGCTGGCTCCCATTGCAGGGTTTTCTCAGCTAAATCCTCAAATAAATCCAGACCTTGGTTCTCATCCTTTTGCAAGAACCCTCCCTGACACATGGTTCTAGAAGGGTTTTCATTTGATAATCTAAGCCATCATAGAGAATCTGGCCCTGACGCCATTTCTCCACACCATGATGAGGGCACTGAGCTAGGAGATCTTTGAATCGCTCAGTATCTCCAAAATGGTTGACTCGGTTCTTGCCTGAACTGCATGATATTCTTTCTAATTAGGGCAGTTTTGTGGATTGAATAGAATTTCTTCGAGAAAGCCTTGATGAAATCATCCCATGTCGTGACAGAATCTACCACCAAACTGTATAACCATTTCTTCGCTAGGTCCTTTAGGGAAAAGGGAATGAAACGTAACCTAACGACATCGTCTCCTAGTTGGGGAATACGCATCATGAGGCACACTTCTTCAAATTCCCTAACAAAGAAGTATGCGTCCTCCGATTCTAAACCATGAAACTTGGGGAGAGTGTTGATGAATTGAGGCTTTAGTTCAAAATTATTTCCATTTGCCTCAGGCAGTTTTATACAAGATGGTAATGAAGTTCTGATCGGGTAAAACCTGTCCAGAAGTGACGCCATCACCGGTTCTGGATGCAAGGGTAGAGAAGTGTTTCTGGTTAATGTGGAAGATACAGGATCTCTCACTGACTCTTACATGTAGCACACCACAAATAACGTAAAGACAACAAACAATCGAAAAAAATAACATAAATAAACGAAAGAAAGAAAAACAACCACAAGCCTTAGTCTAAGGTACCTGGACCTAGACGACTCCTTACTGGTCGATTCTCCGGGGAGGTTGTTGCAGGAACTCGACTACAAGCTAATCGGCCAGGAAAGGGCAAAACTCAGTCGGAGGTATCCGGGCATGAGCCACGAGCCTTAATTACGCCAAACCACGGGCTTTCGAGGCTTTGCCTCTCAATCCACTTTCCTTAGACACCGATTTTGCAGGAGTATAGTTTTTGTAATTTTCAACCTTGGTTAATCTCTTAGTGAGTCCGAGATGTCCCTAGGCCAACGTCTATCAATTTTTAGTTAAGGCTTGGGATATTGTGAGTGCACTTGGAGATGATTTTTGGGCTAAGGAAGGGTGATGAAATCCCCATCTTATCTTTTTTATTTGGGATTTTGCCCTTAATATTAATTGTGCAAGTGTACAGTTTATTCACAACAAGGTAACACTCAAAGCGATAAATCAGTCCAAAATGTTGGTCCTATTCTATATGAATGCACACGTACCTTTTCTCCTGCACTCTTCAACAGAAATTGAAATGAATTGAAATAGGCACGTACCCTAAATGTAAAAGTCTAATCCAAATTTTAATTAAGCAACAAGTGGATTTCTGTTGAGTTTATTACACATGTATAAGGTGAAGCATTCAATGGAACTAAAAAATTTAGAAAGCAATTTTAGCGGATTTCGGCAACCCTGCAAACGAGTTTGTTGGTACTTCAATCGGGGAAACTCGCTTTTACAGGAATTTTTCGAGGGCAAATGAATCCTCGTGCAACGTCTTTGGCCACCACTTTTGCTTCCCGTGATAGTGAGCTCCTTAGTACTTCTCTTACATACAAGAACAAAGAAAAATCTTTAGTATTGAACAATAAAGTCGTTCCCTCCCTGGCAACGTCGCCAAAATTTGATCGGCAAAAAGCAAGCACAACAATAAGTAAAGAGAGTGTGGGTCGATGTTACTGCTTTTGCGATTCTTCCGTAGTAGTGAACTGGCTATACGGGTCGTATCCACCAGGAGGGAGAGCGATGAAAGCTTGATGCGGCTTCTTTGTTCAAGAAAAGAGAAAGTTCTTTGTTTCGAATAAATAATTTGAAAATGAAAACAAGTTTGTTTCAAGAATAGTTTTGAATTGGCTTGCTTGTTTGTAAAAGTGGATTTTTTTTAATGGTAAAAGCGCATGGCTAACTTTCTACTAAGTGCTCCCACTAATCCCTAACTTCTTAAAGATGTAGCCTCGCGATGGATCATAGGCAAGTAAAATTTTTATGCATAGGAACTATTCACGTTGGGAATGAATGAAAGTCTTTCCTTTAACTTAGCTTTACACAGCAAAACTTGGGCATTCCCTTATCAAGATCCAATAGAAGGTGAGAATAAGGGAAGACACAAGTGCACTAATGATATCGGCAAAGTTAAAAGGAAAATCTCTAATTTACTAAAATAAGTAAAGGATACAATCCATAGATCATCAAAAACCCGTTAAGCATGAAATATAAGAAAGCGAATACTTGTATATAAGTTAGAGTTAGAACCCTCGTCTTAAGATATCATAGCTCTCGTTTGCACAAGGCTTATTTGACACTATTGACTGATTTGGGTTTATCAATCAAGTTGTTAGAGATTAGTGGGTTAGTAGTTAGTTAACCATGCTATGGAGGAGTTAGTTAAATATTGTAGTAAAAGAAACAATAAAAGAGAAGAGGTAAAGAGAAAAGGAGTTACACTAAAACAAAGAGATAAAAGCAAAGGAAAACAATTAGAAAATGGAAAGAAGAAAGAGAAGTAGTTACTTGTATTAGCTTGTCACCATCCAAATACAACTTTTACACTCTCTCTCTTTCACTCTAATGGCTAAATCAACTAGAAGAAGAAGAAAAACAACAACAACTACAACTCTAAAATCAAACTAACATAAAGATCCTAAAGCTCTGGATATCACCAAACTGAAGACCCCTGGGGGTATTTATAGGCACCAGGGGAAAGGGGGCCAGGGGGACAACCCCTGGCCCAAAGCCAGGCGCGCACCGCGACTGTATGGCCGCGAAAACGTGGCCCTGGCCGCGTTTCCGCCGCCATGTCAGGGCGGCGCGCGCCAGAGTTTGAGCAGCATGTCGTCCCTTCTGTTTCCTGTCCACTTGATCTCCTGGATTCGTGATTTGATGGCCTGGGCTGACAAAATCTCCTCGTTAAAGTCAATGGCTACTTGGTAGGCCTTTAATCACCCATTAAATGGTGGTTTAGGGTCTTCTTTTTCATTTGCACACCATGGACCTTGGATTAAGCAAGAAAGCTTTATTAGCAGAATTTTACATCAAATAAATATGAGAATGTGATGAAAATTATGCAAAATTAGAGACTAATCAGTAAACGAGAGGTATGATATCTTAAGACGAGGGTTCTAACTCTAACTTACATACAAGTATTCCCTTTCTTATATTTCATACTTAACGGGTTTTTGATGATCTATGGATTGTATACTTTACTTATTTTTGTAAGTTAGAGATTTTTCTTTTAACTTTGCCGATACCATTAGGGCACTTGTGTCTTCCCTTATTCTCACCTTCTATTGAATCTTGATAAGGGAATGTCCAAGTTTTGCCGTGTGAAGCTAAGTTAAAGGAAGGACTTTCATTCGGTCCCAACGTGAATAGTTCCTATACATAAAGGTAATGCTTGCCTATGATCCATTGTGAGGCTACTTCTTTAAGAAGTTAGGGATTAGTGGGAGCAATTAGTAGAAAATTAGCCATGCGTTTTAACCATCTAGAAAAATCAATTTTACAAACTACTAAATCATTCTAAAAATAATTTTTGAAACTAACTTGTTTTCATTCCCAAATTCTTTATTTGAAACTGAAATCACCTAGAGGGGGGTGAATAGGTGATAATCAATGCACAAATTAAAAATTGTGATGCAACGATCACCCAAAACAAGACTAGAAGCCGAATACCCCGTGAAGGGCTCTGAACTCTTTCCTCGTGATTCCTCTAGATAAGAGGTTGAGGTGCGTATTGTAATCTTGTTATATGAGTATTTGATCGACAATATGAATATGAAACAAGTGAATATAGCAATGAAAATGTAGAGCAAGTACAATGTTGCAATGAATATGTAGAGCAAGTAAATGAAGCAATGAATAAGAAGCAATGAATATAAAGTAAGGAATTGAAGCAAGAAGCAAGCAAACCAAACGCAAACACCGAGAATTTTTTCGAGGTTCGAGCACCCAGTTCTAAGTCCCCGCCTTCACCCAGAAGGATTTCTAACAACTATAACTTCACAAAGAGTTACAATCACACTGGAGTACCCAACTCCACAATCTCAAGTACAAGTATTCTCTTGGTGATCAAAAGATCACAAACTCTCTTTAAAAAATCCTTTTCCCTTACAAAAGCCCTGTAGAACAATGAGTAAGATTGAAGCTCTAGTATTGTAAGTGGGAAAAAGAGAAAGAATTTGAGAGAGTTTTGAAACTGAAACTTCAGAAATGAGAGAGATTTTTCAGCACAAAAACCAAGAACAAAACTCTTTTGAAAGCTCTTTAAACCTTGAATATTTTGCAAAAATGATTGTTGTGAAATCAAAACCCTAATCACCCCTATTTATAGGATAGAGCTAGGGATTAAAGGGTAAACTAACATAATGATAATTAGGAAGAATTTGACCCAGAAAATAGCCCCTAAACTCGTTTAGAGACAAAAGAGACAAAATAAAAACGTGTTTAAAAAGTAGCCGTTATGGCTGAAAACACAGCCTCGGTCGACCGGCCGGTCGACCGGGTTTCAAATAAAAAGAGCCGTTGCAGCCCACGGTCGACCGCCCGGTCGACCGCAACAAACAGAGAGTTGCTTGCTTACAGACGGTCGAAGGTCGGTCGACCGTAGTGGGGTCCGGTCAACCGCCCGGTCGACCGGGAGACGTGCACACATGCACGCACCCAACGGTCAGAATCCTGGTCGACCGGCTCAGGTCAAAAACTGAAATTTGAAAAGGATTTTGAGGAGATTTTGATGGTTTACAAAATAGTTTTGATCAGAACTATGTATAATACACAAAATTGAGTTTATAAGCAAAAGACTATATCTAAAAATATTTTGTATATATATATATAGGAGAAATTTTTAGAAATGACATGTGCGCAAAAACTTCTGTGTAGTAATTTTGAGCTTCAAACCTATTCACTATTCTTTAACAAAACTATAAAACTAAAAACAAATCTAATGAACTCTCTTGAGCCAAAATGAAGTCTTGAGCCATGCAATGCCATGCTAGAGCCTTCTCTTCTATAGACATTCTCTCTTGTGTCATATGCCTTGTTTGCTCCATGAACCTTGCAATAGCTAAGCAATGGCCTTCAAAATGGTACTAACCTGAAACTTATCTTGAACAAACTTATTAGTACCATATAGCTTCTATGTGTTTTGTTATCATCAAAACTTTAAAAAATAGAGAGTGTAAACTTTTGGGCAAGCAGAAACAAAGAACTTTCTCTTTTCTTGAACGAAGAAGCCGCATCAAGCTTTCATCCTCTCCCTCCTTGTGGATACGACCCGTAGAGCCACTTTGCTACTACGGAAGAATCGTAAAAGCAGTAACATCGACCCACATTTCTTTACCTATTTTTGTGCTTGCTTTTTGCCGATCAATGAGTCCAACATATTTTGAAATCGTTGCACTGTTTCACAAAAGACTTTCAAACGCTTTTCTAGCTCAGATTCTTCTTCAATTAGATGTTTTAGAAAAGGAGTATATGGACTTTGATTTGGAAAGGATTGTGAATTGAGCAAATTTTAATTTGTTGTTGGGACTCAAGCATGGCTTCCATATTCCTTTCCAACTTGGATTTTTCTTCGGTTGGTGGAACAGGAAAAGGAGAATATGAATCAAAATCGGGGAACGAATATTTTTAAAATTTTGGACAAGGTGGTTGAAAATTTGACTTGGGGGAGGTGAATCTCCATTGACTCTATGAAGAGTTGAAATTATTTTAAAAATTATGGTCATAGGATTGGGGGTATGGGTCATATTGAGTCGAATAATCCCAATCCGGCCTATATGATTGGTTCATGTTGTACATATCCAGGTTGAAGTTATCCAAGTCAAATGAGATCGAGGTGAAATATGAATTCATATTAGGATTTAAAAAATTGTTGTTGAAATTCATATCACAATTTACAAGAAAGAAAAACAAACAAACAAACAAACAAATAAAGAAAAAGAAAAAGAAAATAAGTCTATGCTATGGATGATTCAATCGAAAGGATACCTCCTTTTGAAGAGATAGAGTTAGGATTTCTAGAGCTTTCACTAGTAGGTTCCCATTGGATGGTCTTTTCAGCTAGATTCTCATATAAATCCCATCCTTCATGCTCATCCTTCTTCAAGAATCCCCCTTGGCACATGCTTTCTAAGAGGGTCTTGGTCGAGTAGTCTAAACCGTCATAAAGAATTTGGCATTGTCGCCATTTCTCTATTCCATGATGAGGACATTAGACAAGGAGGTCTTTGAAGCGTTCAAAGTACCTCTAAAATGGTTCACTAGGTTCTTGCTTGAACTGCATGATGTTCTTCCTAACGAGAGCGGTCTTGTGGATTGGATAGAATTTCTTCAAGAAGACCTTGATGAAACCATCCCAAGATGTGATAGAGCCGGCCGCTAAGCTGTAGAGCCATTTCTTGGCTAGGTCCTTAAGAGCAAATGGGATAAATCTCAACCTAATAGCATCATCTGCAAGGTGTGGGATTTTCATCATTAAGCATACTTCCTCAAATTCTCTTATGAAGAAATAAGCATCTTCAGACTCTAAGCCATGGAACTTAGGGAGTGTATTGATGAACAGTGGCTTAAGCTCAAAGTTGTGTTCACCAACCGATGGAAGTTGGATGCAGGATGGAAGTGATGTTCTAATGGGATAAAACCTATCCTGCAAAGATGTCGGTCGATCCATAACCGAATCTGGTCTTGTTTCGAACTTGGATGGTGATGTGTTTCTAGTTAACCTAGATGAGTTAGGGTCTCTTGACGACACTTGCATACACAATCACAATCACAAACAAGTTCACCAATAGTCAAGAAAAGAAAACAACCAAGCCTAGTCTAAGGTAACCTTGACCTAGACAACTCCTAACTGGTTGATTATCCAATGGAGGTACAATGTAGACTTTGACCACAAGCTAATCAGCCAGGTCAGGGCAAGATTGGTGGGAGGTTATCCATCAAAGACGTTCCTTAATTAAGTAACCACCAATCTTCGGGCTTTCGGCCCTCAATCCCCTTCCTAGACACTGATTTGGCAGGAGTCAATTTCCAACACCTTCCCTCTTTAGGATAATCTCCTACTGAGTTCGAGATGTCCCTAAGGCCAACGTCTATCAGATTTTACTTAGCCTTAGGTTGTGCGTGCTTGGAGTTGGTTTGTGGGCTAAGGAAGGGTAATGACTTCCCCACCTTATCTTGAAATGGATTTTGCCCATAGAATTGATTTGTGCAAAGTGTGCAAGATATAGAAAAGTAGCATTCAAAACAAATATCACCCAAGAATGTTTCCTAAACTATATGATATGCATACATACCTTGTCTCCAGCTATCTTCAACAGTAATTGTAAAATAAACGTAATTAGACAAATGCCTAGAATGCAAGTCTAAACGTTTTTTAAGCAATTTACAATCACTCAAATTACTGTTGGATTAAAACAGGGATGGTGGATAGCAGATATAGCAAGAATATAACATACAAAAACTTAATTTTTTTGCGAGCAATATGTCCTGCAAAAAAGAGTTTTAGTAGTCCAATGAAATTTTAAGATTTTGCAACGCAATTTCATGAAATTCTGTTTCCTACTTTCGAGAGTAGGGGCACAAAATTTTCAAGTCTTCTCTTGCAAAGCTTGAATGCTAGATCTGAATCATCAAGTCCCTAAAATAACACACAAAACTTGTTAAAAAACAAATACACCGTTCCCTCCCCGTCAACGGCGCCAAAAATTGATTGCTAAAATGAAAGAACAATCAAAGAGTTTAAGAATTACCGTGTAGCTTGTGGCTAACAGGTCGTGTCCACGAGGAGGAATGCGATGGAAGCTTTTCAATGAATCGTTTAAAAACAAAGAATTGTGTTCGTTTTTTAATGGAAAAAGAATGGAAAGAAAGAGATGATTAAAAGAGAAATTGCAACTTTCGAAAAGGCTTTGGAGAAGGTGATTTAAAAAGTTCGAAGATTATTTTGTTGATTATAATAAGGAAGAAAATCTGGGCTCACTATCTCACTACTCAATTGTTCATTCTTCTATTGAAATCCTAAGTGCCTCAAATTGATCATAAGCAAAACATAAAGTTGATTTTTAGAAAGTTTGAAGTAAAGCACATAAGATGGTTGAGAGAGTTCACTCTTTTCTTTGAAAAATCGTTTAGAATCGAATATTAAATCATCAAGCGTGAAGAAGCAAAAATGTGTAAAAACAGTTCAAGAAACGTTCATGAAAGAAGTGAGAGTTCAACAATCCAAACCCATCCTCATGTGCCCTCAAGAACACTTTCAAGAAGAAAGGCTTTAAGTAAGGCATACAAATGATTTATTGGGTCTTTTTCTTTAAAACCAGAAGAGAAGAAGAACTAGAGAGAGTTACAATAGTGAGCTCAGAAAATCGTTTAGTTACTCATGGAAAACAACGAAGAACGCAAATAAATAATGCAAGCCATACTGTACTACAAGTGGAAGAAAAAGCGGCTCGACTCTTGTATTATGTCACTTCAATCTTCAAGTACAAGCACTCAATTCCTCTCTCTCACAAGTTTTGATACTGGACTGTAAATTAAAAAACAAGAATACAACTTTTGTGCTAGCTAACAAAGAGCCTAAATCCTTAGAAAATAAACACAAATTCTAATCCTAATCTTCGCTCCTTTTTCCTCTGTTGAAACTAGTATTTATAGGGAAAAACAAGAGGGGGGAGATCCCGGGAAGATTGGGGGAGCAAACGCTCGCCCAACAGAGCCCAACAAGCTGCGAAAACGCGGCTTGGGCCGCGTTTTCGCGGCCCTGGTGTGGCCAGGTGGCCACACCCAGTTGGCTGGCTCCCCTGGTTTGGTGTATTTCCCGTATCTTCTTCTGGTTTTCTTGTTTCTACTCCAAAAGTTGACGAAACAGCCTTTGACTATTTGGCTTCAACCGCTTGATTCAGGGAGGATTCTTCTCAACCTCTTGATATGCCAAGATTTTGCCCTGATTCCTTGATTTCGAATTTATTCTGAATTAAATCAAAATCTGGTGGGCTTTTGGGCTTGTTTCTCTTTTATTTCTTTTAGCACTTGGGCCTACATTTAACAAAGAAAAAGAAGACTTATTAATAGGATTTATTAGCTAAAAAGTATGGTAAGGTGACAATGTATATGCAACATATGTGACTAATCACACCCCCACACTTATCTTTTGCTCGCCCTCGAGCAAAACATCAAACTAATTCTAATCAATTATTATACCACTTTCGCAGGTCACTGGATTGCACTGAGCATGTGTAACAAGCCGTTAAACCTCTAGGTTACCCCTAGAGGACGAGTTTTATCTCGTGAGGATTTTCAGCGGATTGCACCCACAAAATCCATAAAGAAAGAGAAAAAAGTTAGTATTTTCGAAAAGCGTTTTTAAAGGAGAAAATATTTGAAGTATATTTGTAAGGTTTTAAGTAATCTATAAGTTACAGGAATATCAAATTTTTCATTCCGAAACTCAGTCTTTATTCAAAAACATGCCATCAATTAAAGTAAGGAGTCAAATTGTACTTCTCATCTAGTCTATTAATTTACCCTGAGTCGTATGCACCCTCGTGACTGTGAAGTTGACTAAGGGTTCTTTAACATTAACTCCTATGCCTTATATTTATTTTTTTGGTGGATTTTATTCCTCAATTTCATTAGGCTTTCTAATCTGCCCATGTAACGAGCCTTCGGTCAGTGACACCCAAGCCGGATAGTTTTAGGGCACCAGGTGAGAAAACACCCCTAAGGACTTAAACACTCGAGCAGATAAGGCTACGAAAATAAGGTTTTTATTTATAAGATGTACCCCTTTTTAGCGTCAATACTTATGCTTCATGAGGCATAAATACCCAGCTTAATCAGAGGACTTATATATATATTTTTTTTCAAACTTATCTTAATTATCTGTTGCATAAATACCAAGGCTTTCTTAGGCCAAAGCACCTAGCTAATCAATAATTAGATTTATTTATTTTTTTCTCTTTTTCATAATATAATTTTTTTATAAGGCATAAGAGTCTCTATTTTTAAACCCTAAGTGTGTAAGTGTATTTAGTGTGCATATTTCATCAAGGTAAATATCAAGACTAAATTACTTTCACAAATTTTCTTCCTAACCCTAAACATCAAACAAGTCATCTTATTTTGACCAAGTGTAAGAAATCCTAATTATGATTTTCCTATTCCTTAAAATTGACTTAATTTCTTACAAAAAAATATATCAAAATATTGTTCTAACCTTTCAAAAAGTTTTTTTTATTTTATTTTTTATATATATATATATACAAATTTTTTTTTCTTTCAAGTTATAGTAGTCATCATGTAAGAACCCTCCCCCACACTTATCTCATGCATTGTCCCCAATGTATGAAAGAAATGTATACATGCATGAAATGAAATGTAAAAGAGGTGCATATATTATACAGAAATATGTACAACATCAAGTTTCTCCCACACCTAGATCTTTTTCGGTCTTATCCCTCTAGCTCTCTTCCCATCATTCCAATGGGTCCTCTTTATAGGGCACAGTGGGGAGGCCAATTGTTTTGTCATTTTAGCTTTCTGTCTCCCCAGTCTCACTTTCTTTAGGTGTTTCTTCCTAATATTGCTACAATCATTATTCAAAATTTTGTCACCACCACCCTTCTCATTTGGAACTTCTTCATTATGAATGCCTAGGAATTCTAACTCAGTTCCACATATCTCCTCAAAGCTTAGGTCAACACTTTCCCCTAGAGATGTGCAATTAACCAAAAGATCCCTAGTTGGTTTATCCAAACACATGAGTTCTTCTTCAAAGAGGTTTTTAAAGAGTATGTCAATCGGAGGTTCTTGAATTATATCCTCATGCGATACATTATTGGTTGGCTCATCGAAAGTGAAGATATTCAAATCAATTTTTCCCTTTTTAAAGGGTACTCTAACATTAGGATCTTCGACTTCAAGATAATCGCATTCATTTTTAAATAATTCATTAAGAAACAGCGACTCATCTTCTAAATCTTCACTCTCTTCAACACAATTGTTTTCAACAAAGTTCACCTCAAATGTTTGATTTCTTATCTTACGAGGTTGTTTTTCTAGGTTGAAGACATTGACTTCTCTAGTCATGTCCCCAAAAGTTAACCTCATGGATCCAATCCTATAATTGATGATGGCATTAGCAGTAGTAAGGAATGGTCGCCCTAGGATAACAGGAGTTTGAGCCTATGATTGGAGTTAGACACAGGTTGCGTCTCAAGAACTATGAAATCAACAGGGTAAATAAACTCCCCAACCCGGATAAGGACATCATTAATCTCCCCTTTTGGAACTTTCACTGAACGATCAGCTAGTTGGATAGTGACTCGAGTTGGACTAAGATCGCCCAACCCGAGTTGTTGATAAACTGAGAATGGAAGCAAGTTGATACTTGCCCCCAAGTCAAGAAATGCACGACTAATCTCGGCTTATCCTATTGTGCAGGCAATGGTTAGACTACCTGGATCCTTGTACTTGACAGGGATCGGACCCGATAATAGCTCACTAATGTTAGTGCCTTTTATGGTTCATTAGTCTTTCTCTTCTTGGTGCACATGTCCTTAAGAAACTTAGCATAAGATGGGACTTGTTGGATGACATCAAGAAGTGGCACATTTATCTTCACTTGATTAAAGATCTCAATTATCTTATCCATGTGTGAATTTTGCTTATTTTTCAGCCTATTAGGAAATGGTACTATAGGCTGGTGCACATGACTGGTTGACTTATCTTTTTCAGATTCATCAAATTTAGGAGGGGTGGGATTAGATGAGGTGGATGCTGAAGTGTGATTGTGCTGACTAGGATTAGGTGGTGTTGACACTTTGTTATCAACTTTCTTTCCCGACCTCAAT
The DNA here is from genome assembly GCA_038442645.1 of Agave tequilana. Lineage (NCBI taxonomy): Eukaryota > Viridiplantae > Streptophyta > Magnoliopsida > Asparagales > Asparagaceae > Agave > Agave tequilana. Next base: position 89,751 of record JAVJIF010031072.1, read on the forward strand.
GTATGAACATCATTACATTGATTCAGTGATTGATCCTTAACCAAATGAGCTTGTTGTGAATTCCTAGGATTCATAATTGGTTGACTGGGCAAGGTACCCTTTTGCCTCTCATGTTGTGGGTTGGCTAACTGGCTCATTTGACCCTCTAGCCTCTCTGTATTGTTTGCATGAGAGAATCTTGGTTCTTCATGTACCTTTCCATATTTCTCTCAAAATCAGTCATTCTACTTTCGAGTTGAAGATTCTGAAAGGAAGATGGTGGAGCTTGGTTAGGAAAATTTTGTTGATAATTTGAAAATTTGTTGGGAGAATTGTGAGGGTGATTGGAAAAGTTAGGTTGATGATTGAAAGAATTATTGGAATGATGAAAGTGGTTTGACCGTGGGTGGTCATTATTTTGTTGGCTCCATGAGAAATTGGCGTGATTTCTCCAGCCAGGATTGTACGTTGGAGCGTAGGATCATTGTTCGGCCTTGAGAAGGTCGCATTCATCGGTTCAGGAAAATGTTGGTGAGCTTGAAATACAGGACACTCTTCAAACACATGATTCATGGCCTGACAGTAAGTACAACCAGGAGTTGGAACTTGGTTCGGGCTGACTTGATTGACTGGACTTGGTTCCTTAGCTTCTAGAGCTTCCAGTCTTCTCGCTAGGTTAGCTAACTTAGTCTCGTTAGCTATGGATGATTCAATCGAATGGAGACCTCCTTTTGAAGAGATAGAGTTAGGATTTCTAGAGCATTCACTAGTAGGTTCCCATTGGATGGTCTTTTCAGCTAGATTCTCATATAAATCCCATCCTTCATGCTCATCCTTCTGCAAGAATCCCCTTGGCACATCCTTTCTAAGAGGGTCTTGGTCGAGCAGTCTAAACCGTCATAAAGAATTTGGCATTATCGCCATTTCTCTATTCCATGATGAGGACATTGGACAAGGAGGTCTTTGAAGCGTTCAAAGTAACTCCAAAACGGTTCACTAGGTTCTTTCTTGAACTGCATGATGTTCTTCCTAACGAGAGCGGTCTTGTGGATTGGATAGAATTTCTTCAAGTAGACCTTGATGAAACCATCCCAAAATGTGATAGAGCCGGCCGCTAAGTTGTAGAGCCATTTCTTGGCTAGGTCCTTAAGAGCAAATGGGACAAATCTCAACCTAATAGCATCATCTGCAAGGTGTGAGATTTTCATCATTAAGCATACTTCCTCAAATTCTCTTATGAAGAAATAAGCATCTTCGGACTCTAAGCCATGGAACTTAGGGAGTGTATTGATGAACAGTGGCTTAAGCTCAAAGTTGTGTTCACCAACCGATGGAAGTTGGATGCAGGATGGAAGTAATGTTCTAATGGGATAAAACCTATCCTGCAAAGATGTCGGTCGATCCATAACCGAATTTGGTCTTGTTTCGAACTTGGATGGTGATGTGTTTCTAGTTAACCAAGATGAATTAGGGTCTCTTGACCACACTTGCATACACAATCACGATCACAAACAAGTTCACCAATAGTCAAGAAAAGAAAACAACCAAGCCTAGTCTAAGGTAACCTTGACCTAGACAACTCCGAACTAGTTGATTATCCACTGGAGGTACAATGTAGACTTTGACCACAAGCTAATCAGCTAGGTCAGGGCAAGATTGGTGGGAGGTTATCCGTCAAAGACGTTCCTTAATTAAGTAACCACCAATCTTCGGGCTTTCGGCCCTCAATCTCCTTCCTAGACACTGATTTGGTAGGAGTCAATTTCCAACACCTTCCCTCTTTAGGATAATCTCCTACTGAGTTTGAGATGTCTTAAGGCCAACGTCTATCAGATTTTACTTAGGCTTAGGTTGTGCGTGCTTGGAGATGGTTTGTGGGCTAAGGAAGGGTAATGACTTCCCCACCTTATCTTGAAATGGATTTTGCCCATAGAATTGATTTGTGCAAAGTGTGCAAGATATAGAAAAGTAGCATTCAAAAGCAAATATCACCTAAGAATGTTTACTAAACTATATGCTATGCATACATACCTTGTCTCCAGCTATCTTCATCAGTAATTGTAAAATAAATGTAATTAAACAAATGCCTAGAATGCAAGTCTAAACGTTTTTTAAGCAATTAACAATCACTCAAATTACTGTTGGATTAAAATAGGGATGGTGGATAGCAGATATAGCAAGAATATAGCATACAAAAACTTAATTTTTTTGCGAGCAATATGTCCTGCAAAAAAGAGTTTTAGTAGTCCAATGAAATTTTAAGCTTTTGCAATGCAATTTCTTGAAATTCTGTTTCTTACTTTCGAGAGTAGGGGCACAAAATTTGCAAGTCTTCTCTTGCAAAGCTTGAATGCTAGATCTGAATCTTCAAGTCCCTAAAACAACACACAAAACTTGTTAAAAAACAAATACACCGTTCCCTCCCCGGCAACGGCGCTAAAAATTGATTGCTAAAATGAAAGAACAATCAAAGAGTTTAAGAATTTACCGTGTAGCTTGTGGCTAACGGGTCGTGTCCACGAGGAGGAATACGATGGAAGCTTTTCGGTGAATCGTTTAAAAACAAAGAATTGTATTCGTTTTTTAATGGAAAAGAGAATGGAAAGAAAGAGATGATTAAAAGAGAAATTACAACTTTAGAAAAGGCTTTGGAGAAGGTGATTTAAAAAGTTCGAAGATTATTTTGTTGATTATAATAAGGAAGAAAATCTGGGCTCACTATCTCACTACTCAATTGTTCATTCTTCTATTGAAATCCTAAGTGCCTCAAATTGATCATAAGCAAAACTTAAAGTTGATTTTTAGAAAGTTTGAAGTAAAGCACATAAGATGGTTGGGAGAGTTCACTTTTTTCTTTGAAAAATCGTTTAGAATCGAATATTAATTCATCAAGCGCGAAGAAGCAAGAATGACGTAAAAATAGTTCAAGAAATGTTCACGAAAGAAGTGAGAGTTCAACAATCCAAACCCATCCTCATGTGCCATCAAGAACGCTTTAAAGAAGAAAGGCTTTAAGTAAGGCATACAAATGATTCATTAGGTCTTTTTCTTTAAAACCAGAAGAGAAGAAGAACTAGAGAGAGTTACAATAGTGAGCCCAGAAAACCGTTTTGTTACTCATGGAAAACAACGAAGAACGCAAATAAATAATGCAAGCCATACCATACTACAAGTGGAAGAAAAAGTGGCTTGACTCTTGTATTGATGTCACTTCAATCTTCAAGTACAAGCACTTAATTTCTCTCTCTCACAAGTTTTGATACTGGACTACAAATTAAAAAATAAGAATACAACTTTTGTGCTAGCTAACAAAGAGCCTAAATCCTTAGAAAATAAACACAAATTCTAATCCTAGTCTTCGCTCCTTTTTCCTCTGTTGAAACTAGCATTTATAGGGAAAAATCAGAGGGGGGAGATCCCGGGAAGATTGGTGGAGCAAACGCTCCCCCAACAGAGCCCAACAAGCTGTGGAAACACGACTTGGGGCGCGTTTCCGCGGCCCTGGTGTGGCCAGGTGGCCACACCCATTTGGCTGGCTCCCCTGGTTTGGTGTATTTCCCCTATCTTCTTCTGGTTTTCTTGTTTCTGCTCCAAAAGTCGACGAAACAGCCTTTGATTGTTTGGCTTCAACCGCTTGATTCAGGGAGGATTCTTCTCAACGTCTTGATATGCCAAGATTTTGCCCTGATTCCTTGATTTCGAATTTATTCTGAATTAAATCAGAATCTGGTGGGCTTTTGGGCTTGTTTCTCTTTTCATTCTTTTAGCACTTGGGCCTACATTTAACAAAGAAAAGGAAGACTTATTAATAGGATTTATTAGCTAAAAAGTATGATAAGGTGACAATGTATATGCAACATATGTGACTAATCAGACATCCATCATTAAAGATGAAGGGCATGTCCTTAACTAAAAAGTTAGTTAAGGGTCTAGCAATCTTACTAAAGTCCTTAATGAACCAAGAATAGAATCCAGCATGTCCTAAAAAAGATCAGATATCTTTCACACATTTGTGTATGGAAAGCTATGCTATGACATTTATTTTCACTTTGTCCACTTCGATCCCTTTCTTAAAAATCTAATGACCTAGGATAATCCCATGTTGTACCATGAAGTGACACTTTTCCAATTCAAAGTCAAATTCTTCTCGGTGCATCATTTGAGGACAAGTTCTAGATTGTGAAGACACTGGTCGAATGAGTCTCCATAAATGGAGAAATCATTCATAAAGATCTCTAAAAATCTTTTGATCATGTCAGAGGATAGGCTTAACATACAACGTTGGAATGTCACGGGGACATTGCATAGACTGAAAGGCATTCGGCGATAAGCGAAAGTCCCAAATGAACATGTAAATGTTGTTTTCTCTTGGTCCTCTAGAGCTATAGAGATTTGGTTGTACCACGAGTAATCGTCCAAGAAATAGTAATACTCGTGCTGGCCCAAAGGCCACACTCTAGTTTTGATGATGATTAACTCAAGTAGTTATAGTACTAATGATCTTGTGTTTAATTAGTCTCAGATATTTGATCAAGATCTTAGTAGGTGATTAGCTTCAACAAAGGAGTTTTGGGAGCTAACACATGTGGATTCAAGAGCTCGCGCGTCAAGATCGCATTTAGCACTCTGTTGGACTCAAGCTCATTGGATCGCGTTTGGATCGAGTCGTCTTGAAGATGAGGATCGTCAAAAAGACTTCGGTTTGTTTAGTTTATCTTGTGTAAAGATAGATTGTATTGATATGCTCAAGTTCACACACACACACACACAAGTTTAAAGTTTGTTTTTCGGTTTAACCGATTTTGGATTTCATATAAAAAACATAGATATATATCTTATATGTTGGCCCAAAAGATTACACTCTCTATTTGTTTAAGTTTTGATGATAACAAAAAACATAGAAGCTATTTGGTACTAATAAGTTATTTAGAATGAGTTTCAGGTTTGTACTAGTCATGATGGCCTTTCTAAGCTATTGCATGGAATTATGATACTAAAAGGCAAATGGCGCAAGCGGACTGTTGATCGAGTTTTACCTGCACACAAAATATAAAATATTAGATTTAAGAATTAAAGGTGTGCGAGGTTCTCAATACTAATCCGCGGTAGCAATGGCTATGCGGGTCGTGATCCTCTGGGAGGGACTAGCGATAGAAGCGTTTGTAAGTTATCTCTAAAAATTTCTTTTTGTTATAGTTATTTAAAAGGAAAAGTTAGGTTAGAAAGAAGGTGGTATTACAATGAATAGGAAAAGAAAGAATTGGGAGATAGTGATTTAATCTACAAAAATAAAATAAAATAAAATAAAATAAAAGAGCACTAACCTTGGTATGGTAGAGAAAATATGTGAAAACCTAACACTTTCTACCTTGTTTCGGAGGCGTTGAACGCATAAACCATAGGATCGATCTCAGTCCCCTGTTCGCATTATATCATCAAGCTTTGGCAAGTATGAAGTTATACGTACCTTGAGGAGGAGAACATCACCATGAAGTATCGTTGGCACCACCAAGACTTGTTATACTTGTGGTTCGGGAATCACTTGCATGCTTATCAAAGATCAACACAAATAAAGTAGAAAAGGAAAACAAAACAAAAAGAAAAGTAAAGCATTAATAAAAAATAAAAGTTACCTTTATTACTTGATACAATGGAAGAGAAGAGAAGCATACATCGGTGTCACGCTCAACATAGCCCTCTCCCTCACTTACATAAAAATTAAAAAAGAAAAGAAAACCTAAACTAGAAAGAAGAAGAAAACCTAAAACCTTAGATTTGGCCCTCTGGCTCTGCCTCTGGACGCTCTGTACGTTGCACTGCAGGGGGTATTTATAGGTGCAGAAGGAAGTAGAGTTCAGATCAAACTCCTCCACGAAAACTCGTCCAGGGATAAGACTGAATTGCCGCGGAAACGCGGCTTGGGCCGCGTTTTCGCGGCCTGGTAGTGACTGTTGGCCACGCGCTTTGGCGCGTGGCTTCTCCTGGTCCGTCCATTTGGTCGTTTCCTTCTGGAAGCTTGATCCTGGCTCTTTATCTTGGGATTTCGAGATAACTTAGAAATCAAGTTACCTAGGTCTCAAATATCCCAATATCTTTTATCCACGAATTTCCTTATCTTTGCACTCTCTTCTTTGGCTTTTATCCTCATCCTGCAAGTGTTTAGGGTTGGATAGAAGTCTATCCTTCCCTCTTCTTTAATATTTGCAACTTTAGCCCTTGTGTATTTGCATTTTTGACATTTGATATTTGCACTTTTGTACTTGGGCTTCAAACATGGGCTTTTGGGCTCTTTTTAGGCTTTATTTATTATTAAAATAAAAACTCAAGGCCTGCACACAATAAATCACAAAATATTAATAAATGTGCAGAATTATATGAATAAATATGAAAATGTGATGGTAAATATGATGATAAAAATGCACTTTTCACTACCAATCACACCCCCACACTTATCTTTTTGCTCGTCCTCGAGTAAAAATCAAAGAAAAAGAAAAACTAATCTAGCTAACTCATTTTCGTAGGAATCACGGTTGCACTTAGCATGTGCAACAAGCCGTTAAACCCCTAGGTTACCCTAGAGGACGAGTGTTGTCTCGTGAGGGTTTTCAGCGGATTACACCCACAAAATCCATAAAAAGGAAATATTTGAAATACTTTTGCAAAGACTAAGTAGTCTATAAGTTTTAGGATTATCATTTTTATTCATTCTTAGACTTAGTCTTTATAAAGTAAATTGTTTTCATTTTTAAGTAAGGGTCAAAATTTAATTTTGTGTATAGTCTTTTTCGTTACCAAAAATCATATGCATCCTTATGAATTTTTACTAGGAATTCCTTAACTTGGACTTTCATGCCTCTATATATATATATATATATATATATATATATATATATATATATATATATATATATATATATATATATATATATATATATATATATATATATTTTTAATATGTATAACGCATCTAATTTTCTTTCGTATAAGCATTAAGGCTTCTTGAGGCCCTCATACCTAACTAATTGACTATTAGATGTGTTAATACATATATAAGTAATTTTTCCTTAATTTTCTTAGGCTTTCTAATCCACCCATGTAACGAACTTAAAGTCGATGACTCCCAAACCGGTTGGCTTTAGGGCACCAGGTGAGAAAACACCCCGCGGACTCAAATTCGAGTGAACTAGGCCCCAAAACTAAGGACTTTATTTTATTTACTCACCTTTTGGCATGAATACTTATGCTTCTTGAGGCACATGTATCAGCTTAATTGGTGATTTTTTTTCTTTCTTTTTTTTTATGAGGCACAAGGTCTTTGTCTTAGAATCCTAGATATGCATTAGGTATGCACATTTCATTAAGGTAAAAATTAAGACTAACTACTTATTCAATTTCTCCTCCTATACTTAAAAATTCAACAATTTATTTATTTTGACCAAGTTTTTAGAAATCCTAATCATGATTTTCCTAATCCTTAAAACTAACTTAGATTTCTTTCAAAAGATAAGTCAAAATATTGTCCTTTTTATAAGTTTTTTTTATTTTATTGTTAGCAGATTTTTGTTAATTTCTACCTATGTTAGTATGTTAGTAAAGCCCACCCCCACACTTATCTCATGCATTGTCCTCAATGTATGAATGAATGCATATATGCATGAAAAGAACAAGGGAAGGCGGAAGTTACCTTAAGGTGGTGGTTCCGGTGGTGGTCTAATTGGTCCACGAAATGCGGCCCAATCTATTTTTCGTGGAATTCGTAGGAACCCACCAGAAATCTTTCTTGTATAACCCACTAAAATGATGTCTATATGAACATTTTTTAAAAATTCCACCCCATCAAATTTCCAAATTTCATAATAAATTTCAGAGTCAATTGTGTCAACCGCCTTGTCCCAGAATGGAGAGTGAAAAGATGGAATGATTGACTTGGACGTCATAAGTGTGGGAACGAATACCGACTCAGGAAAGAAACTTAAATCAAGTAAGGGTTCAGGAGTCGGGCTAGGTTCAGGAAGTGGGTCCAAATCAATAAGTTGAAGCTCAAGTCCACAATAATCTTCCCACAATGGAATGTGACTCAATGGTGGTGATTCAAGTTCAGGAATGATATGAGTGGGAATCAAAACTGACTCGAAAATATTACCTAAGTCGGGTAACAAAACAGGAGTCAATAATGATTCAGAAATTTGAACTTGATCATAGATTTGAGAATCTAGGTCACATATCTCATTGGGTTCAACCTCATAAAAATGAGAACTTGCCAATTTATTCATGGGACTTTCAAATTTGTAAAATTGGTCAAGTTCAATATGATCATCAAAAATGGGTGACTCAATTTCATGATGAATTGGCACAGGATCCAATGTTTACTCGGAAGAAGTGAAATCAGGTGGAGACACCGGAGTCATTATTGAATCAGGAAGCAAAATTGAATCATCAAGTTGGGGTTCATGATCATATTCATGCTTAAGATCTATTTCAGGAAAGGATAAACTTGCCAAGTTATCAAAATTTGAAGTTTCGGCAAGTTCACATGATGGCACTGAATTAGAATCTTGTTGTCCAAAGCAACTTGGTTCGTCGGCTCTAAGAGAGTGGTCAGCGATATTAGAATTGGCCGGACAGTGAGAACACAAAGATTGAACCATCATATCTAGTTCATGCTCACGAGCTAATCTAGCCTGAGTCATGGCTTCAAGCCTCTTTTGTGATTGGACTTGGAAAAAGGAAGTGTAATCGTGATGAAGTTGTGAGTCGGTGGACTCACGCATCATCATGTCTAAGATTGATGGTGGTTGTTGCTTGGACTCGTGCATACTCATCATTTCCCGATAGATGGTTTTCTATTCTGAATGGGTGGATCTGAGTATGAATCTTGGGAATATTGTGGACAAGGTGGAGACGGAGGACAAGTCGGTTGAAAATTGGACTCGGGGGAAGCGAAACCCCATGAACTCTGTGAAGAGTTGAAAGTATGAAAATTATGGTCATAAGATGGGGGGCATGGGTTATAGTCATTCGGATAAGACCATTCCGGCACACTAGGTTGGTCAAAGTTATGATATCCCGGGTTGGTAATATCCGAAAAAGAGTTAGGTGTGTAATAAGGATTAAAATTGGAAAAATTATTAACATATGCCATATCACACACAAACAAAAGAAAAAAAAACAAACAAATAAACAAACAAACAAAAAAAAATTCTAACCTAAGTTAGGGTAGACCAATGACCTAGACGACTCCTAACTGGTTAGACTGTCCACGGGAGGTAGGGTGCAGACTTTGACCACAAGTTAATCAGCCAGGTCAGGGCAAGAGTGGTGGGAGGTTTTCCGTCAAAGACGTTCCTTAATTAAATAACCACCAATCTTCGGGCTTTCGGCCCTCAATCCCCTTCCTAGATACTGATTTGGCAAGAGTCAACTTCCAGCACCGTTCCCCCTTAGGATAATCTCCTAAGTGAGTCCGAGATGTCCCTAGGGCCAACGTCTACTAATTTTTAAATAAGGTTAGGGTTGTGAGTGCTTGGATATGATTTTTGGGCTAAGGAAGGGTGATGAAATCCCCACCTTATCTTGTTAATGGGTTATGCCCTTAAGATATTTTTGTGCAAGTGTACAAGATATGTAAATAAGATTCACTCAAAGCATGAAAATCAACCAAAAGATGAGTCCTATTCTACAAGCAATGCGAACGTACCTTGCTCCAGCACTCTTCAACAGTAAAAATAAAGGAATTGAAAAGACACGTGCCTAATATGCAAACGTCTAATCAATTTTTATCATTAACAACAAATATTTTACTGTTGAATTAATTAGCAGTAAGCAGGGTTATCACAGAACAAATTTTAACAGAGCAGAAAGCAGATATTACAATTTTCAGCAACCTGCAGAAAAATTGATCAGTAGTTCACTGCTACTGCCGCGGAAACGCGGCTATTGCCGCGTTTGCGCGGCAAAGTAATAGGCTCTGCTGCTCTGCCTTCGAGGGCAGAGGCACAGAGTTGCTATATGTCCACTTCTGCTGCTGTTTTTCTGTTCTCCAAACCTGCAAACAGAAAAGAATAAAAGAATTAGTTAATAATTTTTTTTTATTTTAGAGAAAAACTTACCGTCCCTCCCCGGCAATGGCGCCAATTTGTTGATCGGGTTTTACCTGCACACAAAATATAAAATATTAGATTTAAGAATTAAAGGTGTGCGAGGTTCTCAATACTAATCCGCGGTAGCAATGGCTATGCAGGTCATGATCCTCAGGGAGGGACTAGCGATAGAAGCGTTTGTAAGTTATCTCTAAAAATTTCTTTTTGTTTTAGTTATTTAAAAGGAAAAGTTAGGTTAGAAAGAAGGTGGTATTTGCAATGAATAGGAAAAGAAAGAATTGGGAGATAGTGATTTAATTTACAAAAATAAAATAAAAGAAAAGAAAAGAAAAGAAAAGAGCACTAACCTTGGTATGGTAGAGAAAATATGTGAAAACCTAACACTTTCTACTTTGTTTCGGAGGCGTTGAACGCATAAACTATAGGATCGATCTCAGTCCCCTGTTCGCATTATATCATCAAGCTTTGGCAAGTATGAAGTGATACGTACCTTGAGGAGGAGAACATCACCATGAAGTATCGTTGGCACCACCAAGACTTGTTATACTTGTGGTTCGGGAATCACTTGCATGCTCATCAAAGATCAACACAAATAAAGTAGAAAAGGAAAACAAAACAAAAAGAAAAGTAAAGCATTAATAAAAAATAAAAGTTACCTTTATTACTTGATACAATGGAAGAGAAGAGAAGCATACATCGGTGTCACGCTCAACATAGCCCTCTCCCTCACTTACATAAAAATTAAAAAAGAAAAGAAAACCTAAACTAGAAAGAAGAAGAAAACCTAAAACCCTAGATTTGGCCCTCTGGCTCTGCCTCTGGACGCTCTGTACGTTGCACTGCAGGGGGTATTTATAGGTGCAGAAGGAAGTAGAGTTCAGATCAAACTCCTCCACGAAAACTCGTCCAGGGATAAGACTGAATTGCCACGGAAACGCGGCTTGGGCCGCATTTTCGCGGCCTGGTAGTGACTGCTGGCCACGCGCTTTGGCGCGTGGCTTCTCCTGGTCCGTCCATTTGGTCGTTTCCTTCTGGAAGCTTGATCCTGGCTCTTTATCTTGGGATTTCGAGATAACTTAGAAATCAAGTTACCTAGGTCTCAAATATCCCAATATCTTTTATCCACAAATTTCCTTATCTTTGCACTCTCTTCTTTGGCTTTTATCCTCATCCTGCAAGTGTTTAGGGTTGGATAGAAGTCTATCCTTCCCTCTTCTTTAATATTTGCAACTTTAGCCCTTGTGTATTTGCATTTTTGACATTTGATATTTGCATTTTTGTACTTGGGCTTCAAACATGGGCTTTTGGGCTCTTTTTAGGCTTTATTTATTATTAAAATAAAAACTCAAGGCCTGCACACAATAAATCACAAAATATTAATAAATGTGCAGAATTATATGAATAAATATGAAAATGTGATGGTAAATATGATGATAAAAATGCACTTTTCACTACCAATCATGGACGTTTTCATAGAAGAGAAGGCTCTAGCTTGGTGTAACGCGGCTCAGAGACTTCATTTCTCAGTTTTTATATTTTTTAGTTTGTTAAAGAATAGTGTATAGTGTTGAAGCTCAATATTCCCCACACACAAGATTTTGCACATGATATTTCTAAAGATGTTTCTCCTATATGCAAAATATTTTTAAACATATTTTAACACTTACAAACTCTATTTTATATAGTATACCAAGTCTTGATCAAAATTAATTTGAAAATTATCAAGATCTTCAAAACCATTTTCAAAGAACTATTTTTGGCCTGTTGCGGTCGACCAAACGGTCGACCGGCTCTGTTTCGGGTCAGAACGGTCGACCGGGCGGTCGACCGCGCTTCTGACCGTTTGGGTGCGTGCATGTGTGCACGTTTCCCGGTCGACCGGGCGGTCGACCGGACCCCATGTCGGTCGACCGAGCTTCGGCCGACTGAAAGCACCTAAGTCTCTGTTTGGGACGGTCGACCGGGCGGTCGACCGTGGGCTGGCAACGGTTATAATTTTTGAAAAACCGGTCGACCGGCCGGTCGACCGTGAGCTTGATTTCAGCCCTAACGGCTAGTTTATTAAACACGTTTTAAAACGCGGTTTTCTTCTCTAAACAAATTTGAGGGCTGGATTTGGGTTTAATCTTTCCTAATTATTCATTATAACAGTTTACTCTTTAATCCCTACCTTTATCCTATAAATAGGATTGATTAGGATTGAGGTGATTACAACAATTCTTTGCAAAAAGAAATCAAGTTTAAGTCTTTCAAAAGAAGTTTTTGCTCTCAGTTTTTGTGCTCAAAATTCTCTCTTTTTACTGAAGTTTTTGATTCAAACTCTCTTCAACTTTATATTCTTTTTCACTTACAAAACTTGAGCTTCAATCCTACACATTATTCTCTAGGGTTTTTGTAAGGGAAAAGGTTTTTCAAAAGAGAGTTTGTGGTCTTTTGATCACTAAGATATCATTGTATTTGTGGCTCCACTACCTCTAGACTAGAGGAGTGTGATTGAGGAGTTGGGTACTCCCTTGTGGTTGTAATTCTTTGTGAAAATTTTAGTGGTTAGAAATCCTTCTGGGTGAAGGCGGGGACGTAGAGCTGGGTGCTCGAACTTCGAAACAAATCTCTGTGTTTGCGATTGGTTTATTTGTGTCATTTACTTGCTTTATATTCATTGCTATATTGTCGATCAATAATCATACAACAAGATTGCATTGTGCACCTCAAACTCTTATCTAGAGGAATCACGAGGAAGAAGTTCAGAGCCCTTCAGGGGGTATTCGACTTCTAATCTTGTTTCGGGTGATCGTTGCATCATAACATTTTAAATTTGTGCATTGATTAGCATTATCACCTATTCACCCCCCTAGGTGATTTCATTATATGTATGTTGGATTCTATCCATATACAATATGCTTCAAATTAGTTTCAATATCATGTTTTTGTATTTACATTAGTTTTAGAATAATCGGATTTCCATTTCCAAGTTTGGTTTCTAAAAAATACCGTTTTTGTTTAAAGACCAAATTTCAATATCACAAAAATAGTTCAAATAGTTTGTAATATGTGTTGATTTTTGATCACACATGTTTGGTATTCAAAGATCTTAAAAGAACTTATTTTTGTGAAATTTATGTGATTTTATGGGATTTAAATGGTATTAAAAAGACAAGTTTTTCCATCCTAAAAATCCCAGCCAGACTGACTGGCGGTCGACCGAGCCGGTCGACCGGACCAGTGGTTGGTCGACCAGAATGGTCGACCGATGTGCACGAGACGTGCACAAAGGCCAGCCAGAATGGCCGGTCGACCACGCAGTCGACCGACTGAGAGCACCCCACTCTCGGGTGCTGGCCGGTCGACCGGGTGGTCGACCAATTTGCTCGGTCGACCGGGCGCTCGACGATCAGAAATATGACTGTTGCGCTGGTCGACCGGACGGTCTACCGGAAGGGTAATTTTGCACTTTCCTGCTGCCAACGGGCAGATTTCTTGAGGGGTTATAAATAGCCCCCTCTTAAGCTGTTTTACACATGGTAGCTAAAATTTCTATCTATTTCAGCGATTTAGTAAGAAGTTTTTAAAGAGCTTTTGGGTTAAAAAATTTATCTTTATTTGTTTTCAAGGGTTGGAATATTTCAAAGAAAAAAGAGTCTTTTGGGAATTGGTTTTGATCTTGATTTCAATATCTATTTGGAGATTTTACCAATTATTTTTCTTTGTTCCAAACACCTTGTTTTCTCACACTTGAGCTATCATATCTATCCTATCTATAGGATCTTTGTTTTGTGAGAAAATTGATTTGTGGCCTATTGTGATCACCAAAGTTGTTTGTGATCTTTGTGATCACCAAGAGTTGTAATATTTCATTGATTTGAGTTTATGGTATCCCTCTTGTGTAGAGGTGATTGTGGAGGAGTTTGAGTTTGTTGGTATCCCTCTAAGTGTAGAGGTGATTGTGGTTGGAGTGTTGGCTTTGTGCCTATCCCTCTAAGTGTAGAGGTGATTGTTGTTTGGCTTTGTGCCTATTCCTCTATTGAGAGGTTGATCTTGTGCGGCTTTGTGCCTTGCCTCTTGTGTAGAGGTTGTTGTTGTTGTTTGAGAGAGGAGTTGTGTACTCCAAGTTTGTATTACCCAAATCCTCAGTGGAGGTTCCCTGTGTGGACGCATAGTGGAAATCCTTCTGTGTGAAGGCGGGAACGTAGAGCAGTGGCTCGAACCTCGAAACATATCTCGGTGTTTCTGATTGATCCACTATCTCTAAACTCTCTCTCTTTATATCTTGCACTGATTCATATTGCTTATATCTCATACATGCTTGGTATTGTTTGTGTGTGCCTATACTTATGTTAAACTAAGAGAGCTTCAAATAGCACCTCAACTCTTATTTAGAGGAATCTAGAGGAGTTAGTCCAGAGCCCCTCACCGGGAATTCGGCTACACTTTTAGTTACACTAAGTGTGTTGCAATTAGTTTTTAATTCCGCATCATTTATCATTAGATTAGCCATACACTAATTCACCCCCCTCTAGGTGTATTTTCAACTCGTGCCAGCTAGTAATTCAAGCATTTAATCAACAAATAGGACAGGAACGTGGTCTTTATGAATGGTAATATTTAACTTTCGGTAGTCAATGAAAATTTGAATCTTTATAGGGAGTCGCGTTTGTACTAACTTTGGTTTTCAATCTCTACCACGGTAAATCCAGATTTCTTAGGGACCGCATGACTGGGCTGACCTATTAACTATAAAAAATGGGATGAATTATCCCATTATCTAAAACTTTCACTATTTGAGCTCGAACATAATAGGGTTAAACCTACGCTACGGGTCCCTCTTTCGCCTTTTCATTTAGGTGGATGTGATGCTGAACTATACCTGGACTTAATCTCTTTTTGTCAGTCATCATCCAACCAATGGCTTTCCTATATTTTCATAGTATATCATAAGGTTCTCTTCTTGCCCATTAGTTAAGTCAGATGCAATAATGACTGGAGGAGTCTCTTGTTCGCCTAGGTAGGCGTACTTGAGATGTTTGGGCAAGCTTTTGAGTTCTAACGAAGGGGATGACTCAATAGATGGAGAAGTCATGCTTGTTGTCTTGGGATAAAATGAACTTAGGCTTGATACCTACTGACTATAGAACCGACAATCTCATCAAGGCTTAAATCATCGGATCCCAATTCGTTATCACACTCGGCTTCTAGTTCTATCTCCTCACTGCGCTCACTCGTTAAATTCTCAATGAGGTTCACCTTAAAAGATTGATCATCCATATCATAGGGTTGGCTTCCTAGGTTGAAGACATTGACTTCCTTAGTCATGTCCCCGAAGGTCAGTCTCATGGATCTATTCCTACAATTGATGATTGCGTTTGCGGTAGCAAGGAACGGATACCTAAGGATAGCGAGAATTTGACCTAGGATTTGATACTGGTTGGGTGTCAAGGACAATGAAATCTACTAGGTAGATGAATTTCCCAACCGGACATCGGTTACTTCTCCTTTTAGAACTTTGACTGACCGGTCAGCTAGCTGGATCGTAACTTGAGTCAGGCTAAGGTTACCCAACCCAAGTTGTTGGTATACTGAGAAAGAAAGTAAGTTGATACTCACTCCCAAATCAAGAAGTGCTCGACTAATTTTTCTTTGATCTATTGTGCAAGAAATGGTAGGACGACCAGGATCCTTTTACTTGATGGGGATCGGATTGGACAATAGCTTACTAAAATTAGTGGCTAGAAAAATTTTCTCTAGCAAATTAGTCTTTCTTTTCTTTGTGCAAATGTCCTTAAGAAATTTGGCATAGCTAGGGACTTGTTGGATTGTGTCAAGAAGGGGCACATTAATCTTTACTTAATTAAAGATCTTATGTATTTTCTCCATTTGTGCATTATTGTTATTCCTAAGCCTATTTGAAATGTGGCCGTAGGTTTACGCACCTGCTCGGCTGACTTATCTACAGGGTTGGGTGGAGTGGAGCTAGAAGGAGTAGTGCTTGTGTTGGATTCGATGATGTTGACATTTGATTATCAATTTGTCTTCTCGACCGTAATGTATGAATCGCATTACATTGCCTTAAATCTTGAACCTTGTTGACTTGACTAAAGTTTATGGGTCAAAAATGGTTAACTAGAAAGAGTTACTTTAGATCTTTCGCTAATTGGATTAGCTTGCTGACTAACTTGATTCTCAATCCTATGAATGACTTGAATCAGTGTTTCTTGGGTTTTGCGAAGGTATCCATCTGTCTTCCCATATTAGATAATTGATTTTAAAAAGAAGATGGTGGAACTTGATTGGGAAAATTTTGTTGATAATGAGATGGTTGAAAATTATTGGAGAATTTGGGCCTAAATTGATCATTAGTGTTTTGGGCCCACAAGAAATTCAGATGGTTTCTCCAACCAGGATTGTAGGTTTGTAAATATGGATTATTGATGGGCCTTGTGAAGGCTGCATTCATGGGTTCGGGCAAAGTTTGATGAGCAAGAAAAACATGACACTCTTCAAACACATGATTCATAGTTTGACAGTAAGTACAGAGCGCTGACTTGGTTCACCAGGGCTGGGTCCTTATTTTCTAAGGCTTCTAGTCTTCGAGTAATACCATCAAATTTAGCCTCATATGCTATGAATATCTCTATCGAATGGAGACTTCTTTTTGAAGAGATAGGGTTCACAGTTATAAACTCTTCGCGAGAAGGTTCCCATTGGATGGGTTTTTCTGCTAGGTCTTCATGTATTTCCTACCCTTCATGTTCTTCTGCTTTCAAGAATCTTCCTTGATTCATGATTTCTAAGAGAGTCTTGTTTTGATAGTCTAGACCATCGTAGATAATTTGGCATAGCCGCCACTTCTCTATGCCATGATGAGGGCATTGGACAAAAAGGTCTTAGAAACGTTCGAAGTATTTTCAAAATAGTTCGTTGAGTTCTTGCTTGCACTGCATTATGTTTTTCCTAATAAGGGAAGTCTTATGGATAGGGTAGAATTTTTTTAAGAAGACCTTTGTTAAATCATCCCAAGATGTGATAGAGTTTTCCGCTGAGCTGTATAGCTATTTCTTTGCTAGGTCCTTAAGGGCAAAAGGGACAAAACGTAGCTCGACGAGATCGTCTCCTAATTACGGTATTTTCATCAAAACATATGCTTCTTCAAATTATCTTATGAAGAAGTATGCATCTTTGGATTCTAGACCATGATATTTTGGGAGAGTGTTGATGAATTGTGGCTTAAACTCATATTTTTGTCACCGTCAGCTTTGGAAAGCTGAATGCAAGATGGAAGAGATGTCCTAATAGGATAGAACCTATCCTGCAAGGATATCATTTGTGCCATTTGGGGATCGGCTTTCGGTGGTAAACTATTTTTAGTTAATCTAGATATAGCTGGGTCTTTTGACCAAGTTGACATACACAATCAATAGCAAATAAGATCACACAAAAAAGTCAAAGTCAAAGTCCAAATCATCCAAGCCTATTCAAGGGTAGACTTAGACCTATACGACTTCTAACTTTAGATTATCTGTGGGAGGTATATTCTCAAATCGGACCACGAGTTAATCAGCCAGATGGTGACAAGATCAATGGGAGGTATCTTTGCCGATGCAACGGGCCTAATTATGCCAAACCACTGTTCTTCGAGGTTTTGCTTCTCAATCCCCTACCTAGTCACCGATTTGACAAGAGTCAAATTCGAACAACTTCCTCCTCGTGTCAACTCTTAGTGAGTCTGAGAAGTCCTTAAGGCCAATGTCTATTCAAATTTTAGATTAAGTTTTGATTGTGAGTGCAAATGAGATGTTGTTTGTGGGCCAAGGAAGGGTAATGACTTCCCCAGCTTATCTTGTTAGAGGTTTTACCCTTAAGTCGATTTAGTGCAAGTGTGTAAGATAATAGAATAGTATCACTCAAAGAAATTAAATCACCACAAGTGTTACATAATCTAGATGCTACAGACTTATCTCGATCTCCAGCACTCTTCGACAGTAATTGAAAATTTAAAATAAAAATAGACAAATGCCTAGATGCAATCCGGTTTTTAAATTTTAATCACAAGTTACTATTATTGTTAGAAATAGTGTTCAGGTATGTTATAGTAAATCTAGCAACTGCAGAAGAAAGCAAAAAGCCTAACTCACTAGGATTGCCGCGTTTGCATGACTTTTGCCACGTTTGTGCAGATATCCTGAAGCCTCTGGTGTTCTGCCTTCTAGGATAATGTCTTTGAAATACTATGGATACTCTGTAGATTCCATCTTCCAGTAACTGTCCCTGTACACACAAAAAAAGAAGAATTAAGTTAGAAAATAATGTATATTGTTCTCTCCCCAACAAAGACGCCAAAATTTGATTGCCAATAACACAAAGTTTAGAAAAGTATTTATCTGATGTAGGATGGCTCTGAACTCTTCACAATTTAACCATGTAGCGAGAGCTATACTGGTCGAATCTCAGAGAGATATGATAGAAGAATTTCAGTATTGTTATTTCCTTACACTTTCTTCTTTTGTTTGTAGAACTTAAAGAAAAAGATTAGGTTGAAAAAGAGTTTGGTTTTGATCAATGTAAAGAAGGATCACAACCTGCTAATAATCTACCACTATAAACGAATAATATAAACTAGAGATTATCTTCACGCTAAGCCCTAAATATGATAATCTACCCTAGGATTCAAGTAAAACACATAAGACAAATAATAAGATTCTAATTGAAATAGAACTAATTAAAATTTAACATTAAAATATCGAGACAATTATCGAGCTTAGATTAAGAAAAATAGTTAAAGAGTACTAACAAATAGTTGACCTAATTATTATCATCATGTGCCTTCAAGATAAATCTAGAGTTTAAGCATCATAGAATTTAATCGGGTTATCTATTTAATATTATATGTTCATGGTAGTGATATTAGCAAGTCATGAAGAGAATTTAGCTACTCACGTTGTAATCTAAACTAGTATATTATATGAAGAAGATTGCAGGAAATAACAAAGAAGTAAATAAAGAATAAAACAATAAATATCAAGGGAGATATGAAAAGAACAAAAGCACATTGTATTGATCTGTTACCTCAGATTACAATGGCTTCTTTTTCTTACAAAATTTTCTCTTGCTTTTAAAACTTAAAATACAAACTAAATTCAGAAAGAAATAAAAAAACTAAATGAATCTAAGCTTTGATCTTCTGAGATGCCCCCCTCTCTGGTTCTACCTCTCTATTTATAGGGAAAATAGATGATAGGGTCCCAGTCCGTCACGCCAACTGATCGATAAAAAGCATGCACAAATATAAGTAAAGGAGTGTGGGTCGATGTTACTGCTTTTGCGATTCTTCTGTATTAGCAAAATGGCTATATTGGTCGTACCCATAAGGAGGGAGCGCGATGAAAGCTTGAAATGGCTTCTTTGTTCAAGAAAAGAGAAAGTTCTTTGTTCAAATAAAGAATTTGAATTTGAAAACAAGTATTATTTCAAGAATTGTTTGAAGTGGTTTGTTAGTTTGTAAAAGTGAATTTTCCTAATGGTAAAAACGCATGGCTAACTTTCTAGTAAGTGCTCCCACTAATCTCTAACTTCTTGAAGATGTAGCCTCACGATGAATCATAGGCAAGCATAACCCTTATGTATAGGAACTATTCACGTAAAAATCGAGTGAAAGTTCTTCCTTTAACATAGCTTTACATGGCAAAAAAAAACTTGAACATTCCCTTATCAAGATCCAATAGAAGGCGAGAATAAAGGAAGAAACAAGTGTACTAATAGTATCGACAAAGTAAAAAAGGAATATCTCTAACTTACAAAAATAAGTAAAGTTTACAATCCATAAATCATCAAAAACCCATTAAGCATTAAATATAAGAAAGAGAATACTTGTGAGTAAGATAGAGTTATAACCCTCGTCATAAGATATCATAGCTCTCATTTGCACAAGGCTTGTTTGACACTATTGACTCATTTGGGTTTATCAATCAAGTTGTTAGAGATTAGTAGGTTAGTAGTTAGTTAGACATGGTAGTAAAAGAAACAACAAGAGAGAAGAAGTAAAGAGAAAGAGTGTTACACTAAAACAAGGAGGCAGAAGCAAATGAAAACAACAAGTAAATGAAAATAAGAAAAAGAAGTAATTACTTGTATAAGCTTGTCACCCTTCAAATACAACTTTTACACACTCTCTCTTTTTCACTCTAATGGCTAAACTAAAACTAGAAGAAGAAGGAAAAAAAAATAACTATAACTACTAAAAATAAGATAATAACAACTCCTAAACTCTGGATATCTCCCTGAAGAACCCCCAAGGGGTGTATTTATAGGCACCAGGGGAAAGGGGGGTCAGGGGGCAACCCCTAGCCCGAGGCACTGGCGCGGCCGCTCCAGTACAGCCACAGAAACGTGGCCAGAGCCGCATTTTCACAGCTGTACTAGGGCGGCGCGTGTAGCGCCGCCTGCTGTGTGCGGTCGTGTCGGTCTCCTGTCAGATGTAATCTCTAGATTTCTGATTTGAGTCCCCAGGTCTGACAGAATCTTCACCTAAAGTCAATGGCTATTTTGTAGGCTTTTAATCACCAATTAATTAGTGATTTAGGGTCTTCTTCTTCATTGCACACCATGGACCTAAGATCACACAAGAAAACCATTTTTAGCAGTATTTTATCTAAGATAATTATGCAGATGTGGTAAAAATTATGTAATATTAGAGACTAATCACACCCCCATCTTATCTTTTTGCTCATCCCGAGCAAAACAAAAATAAGAGAATTATTACACCACTTGCGCAGGTGACGCGATTGCACTGAGCATGTGCAACAAGCCTTTAAACCTCTACGTTTCCCCTAGAGGAGGAGTGTTGTCTCCTGAGGGCTTTCAGCGGATTGCACCCACAAATTCCAATAGATAAAAAAATGTTAGTTGTCAGCAAGCATTTTTCAAGAAAAAGAACTTTCAATCATCTAAGTAAAAATAACCAAATGATATAAGAATTAGGTTTCAACCTTCATAAGTCCTCCTATACTTTAGCCTTCATAAAAGAGAAATTATGATTTTTCTTTAAATTTAGAAAGGATCATGTACTTCTAACTCATTTTGTTATTTTGCTTTAAATAGATATGCATAATGTGTAAGTGTGATGTGCTTGGGATTTCTCGACTCAACTTTGAATGTTATTTTAATAATGTTTATCTAGATGTTTATTCTTGGTTTCTTTAGGCTTTCTACTTTACTCATGTAACACATATCAAACCGATGACTCCCAAATCAGATAGTTTTACGGCACCAGATGGAAAAAACACTCCTCAGGTCAAATATGCAAGTAAAGTAGGCCACAAAATCAAGATTTACTTATATATATATATATATTGGCGTGAGTAATCATGCTTCTTGAAGCATAATTGTCCAGCTTTTTTTCAAAGTTGTGCCTCTATATCCCAAGCGTGTGTGTGTGGTTTATGCATATTCTACTAAGGCTAAATAAAAGGTATGAGTTATTTTTCTTGTCCCTCCCAACTCTTAGTCAAACCAATGTTTCTGTTTTCTTTAGGCTAAAATAAAGATTCCTTAATAAGGTTCCCTTAATTCTTTCAACCTTTTGGCATTTTTATAAAGAGTATAAAAATTCTTTTCGTTGAGGAGGATTTTTTTTTTAAGTACAAAGAAAAGAAAGAATGTTAGCACCCCCACACCTATCTAATGCATTGTCCTCAATGCTAGTCATGTAGATGCAAATGCAATAAATAGGGGGAAGAAAAGATATCACCGTCTCTGTCGACTCGGGCCGGCCAAGTGCGATAGGCTAAGGGAGAGGGAGAAAAAGAAATGTCTAATAAAAAAGAGTATAGACAAGTATATAAGGGGTGAGCATATAAACGATAAGTATAAAGAAATTTGTTTTTACACCTTCTTTTTTTTTTTGGTGGTGTATGGATGGCAATGGTCAGGTGTTTGACGGAGCGAAAAGACTCGGCATAATTTCAGCCTGGGACGCAGGCTCAGTGGTCAAAAAGGGCTTCAGTCTTTGCCCATTCACTTTGAATTCCGTATTACTCTTAGGATGAACAATAACCACACCACCGTGTTGGAAGACAGTGCGCACAATGAATGGTCTAGACCAACGAGTTTTAAGCTTCCCCACGAAAATGTGAAACCTTGAGTTGTATAGCAGAACTTTGTCTCCCGACGCAAAGTTTTTCCGGTTGATGATCTGGTCATGAAAAATTTTAGTTCTGTTTTTTGTAATCCGTGCGTTCTCGTAAGCCTCATTCCGTATCTCCTCCAACTCTGAGATCTATAGTCTCCTTAGTTCACCAGCTTTGGTCAGATTGAAACTGGGTTGCTTAATAACCACTAGCGCTCGGTGTTCTAACTCGACTGACAGATGACAGGCTTTTCCAAAAATAATTCTATAAGGAGACATCCCCAGGACTGTCTTAAAAGCAGTGCAGTAAACCCACAATGCATCGTTTAGCTTGACCGATCATTCCTTTCAGTTTTGTCCAACAGTCTTTTCTAAACTGAGCTTGATTTGTCGATTGGTCACTTTGACTTGCCCATTTGTTTGGGATGAACGGAGTGGATAACTTGTGAGTGATGAAATATTTTCTCATCAGAGCTTCAAAAACTCTATTGCAGAAATGCAACCCATTATCACTAATTATCGCTCTGGAGGTGTCGAAATGGGAGAAGATATTTTCCTTGAGAAATTCGACAACCACTTTGTTGTCGTTAGTCTTAGTTTGTATAGTTTCTACCCATTTAGAGACGTAATCCACAACAACCAAGATGAACTGGTTGCCGAAGGAATTTGGGAATGGTCCCATGAAGTCGATACCCAAACATAAAAAATTTTGACTTCAAGAATCGGGTTCAGGGCATCATGTCTCTTCTCGAAATTTTCGCAATTTTCTGAAATTTGCACATGACTTGCAAAAGTGGAATGAGTCTTTGAACAAAGTGTGTCAGTAAAACTCACTTTGTAAAACTTTCTCTGTGATTTTGCGGGGACCAAAATGTCCGCCGCATGCAAGTTCATGGCAAAAGCTAAGCACACTCCTCTATTCTTCCTCTGGTATGCATCGTCGAATAATCTGATCGGGACAATACTTAAAAAGATACGACTCTTCCCAGAAGAATACCATACTTGGGCAAAGAAGTGACACTGGTCTTGCTTTGTCCAGTCAGCGGGTAATTGTTCAGTGGCCAGGTAATTGAACTATGTCTGCATACCATGGTTCCTTGAAAATAGCCAAGATGTGCTCGTCTGGGAAATCCTCATTGATTGGAGCTTGTATTTTCGGTGCATTTGGAATTCTTGATAGATGTCAGCTACCACATTTTCTATACCTCATTTATCCTGAATTTCCAGGTCAAATTCTTGAAGCAAAAGGATCCACTGAATCAATTGGGCTTTTGCTTCCTTCTTGGTCATAAGGCATTTCTATGCCGAGTGATCCATGAAAATCACCGTCTTTGATCTAATAAGTAGGGCCAAAACTTTTCTAACGCAAAGACAATGGCCAAGAATTCCTTCTCGGTCGTTGTATAATTCTGTTGGGAGTCATTAAGGGTCCTACTCGAGTCGTAGATCACGTGCTGCCTATTGTCAATGCGCTATCCAAGAACAGCGCCGATAGCAAATCAGAGGCATCGCACATGATTTCAAATGGTTGTGCCCAATCTGGAGCAGAAATAATAGGCGCAGTCTTGCTTAAGTTTCTCCCATAATTTGAAACATACTTCGTTAAAATCAAAGGGCACGTCCTTAGCGAGGAGGTCGGTTAAGGGCCTAGCAATTTTGTTAAAATCATTAATGAACCGTCGGTAGAACCCAGCATGCCCTAGAAAGGATCTAATATCCTTGATGCTTTTGGGTGGTAGAAGCTTAGCAATCACTTTTACTTTTGCCTTGTCCACTTCAATTCCTCTCCTAGAAATCTCATGGCCTAAGACAATCCCCTGTCTCATCATGAAATGATATTTCTCCCAGTTCAAAGTTAGATTCTTCTAATTACGTCTTTGCAGAACTAACTCTAGATGATGAAGGCATTGAGCAAATAAATCTCTGTAGATGAAGAAGTCATTCATAAAAATCTCAAGAAAACGTTCCACCATGTCGGAGAACAAATTGAGCATGCACCGTTGGAATATCGCGGGAGCGTTGCAAAATCCAAAGGTCATGCGTCGGTAGGCGAAGGTTTCGAAAGGGCAGGTGAACGTAGTTTTCTCCTGGTCTTCTGCAGCAATGGGGATTTGATTGCATCCAGAGTACCCATCCAAGAAACAATAGTACTCATGTCCAGCTAGGCGTTCAAGCATTTAGTCGATGAAGGGTAATGGAAAGTGGTCTTTACGAATGACCGCATTTAACTTTCTATAGTCAATACAAACACGAAGCTTGGTAGGCAATCTCGTTTGTACCAACCTTTCTGCTCATTCTCTACCACAGTAAAACCAGCTTTCTTGGGGACCGCATGAACCGGGCTAACCCATTGACTAGCAGAAATGGGATAAATGATCTCATTGTCCAATAATTTCAAAATTTTCATTTTTACAGCCTCTTGCATGAGTGGGTTAAGCCTGCGCAGCGGGTCCCTCCTAGGAACCGCTTCATCGGTTAAATGAATTCTATGTTGAACTATTGCTAGACTTATCCCCTTGATATCTTTCATGGTCCATCCAATAGATTCCCTATGTCTCTTCAGAATAGACATCAAGCTGTCCTCTTGTTGCTCAGTTAGATGGGATGCTATGATGACCGGAAGGGTTTCTCTTCTGCCCAAGCAGGCGTACTTGAGGTGTTCAGGTAAGGCTTTTAACTCTAGGGAAGGTGTGGATTCATTGGAGGTGATATCTAAATTTCAGTCCTGGAATGGGTACACTTGGGTTTGATGCCCAATCCACAGCTGAATCTACGATCTGGTCTAGGTTGAAATCCTCTGAGTCCAGATCAAACTCGCTCTCTACTTCCATCTCTATGCTTTCTTCGTGCTCACTGGTCAAATTTTCAATGGAATTGACCTCAAAAGTCTAATCATTTATATCCCTGGGCTATCTTCCAAGATTGAAGACATTGACTTCCTTCGTCATGTCTCCAAAGGTCAATCGCATGGACCTGTTCCTACAGTTGATTATGGCATTGGCTGTAGCATGGACTAGGCGCCCTAAGATGACCAGAGTTTGAGACCACGGATTTAATACAGGTTGGGTCTCAAGTACAATGAAGTAACGGGGTAGATGAAACCCCGACCCAGATAAGGACATCTGTGATTTTCCCCTTCGGGATTTTCACAGATCGGTCAGCTAACTGAATGGTGACTCGAGTTGGA